>OY992879.1:53570577-54113077 GCA_963921405.1 Cepaea hortensis
TTTAGCGATTTCTTCATTTCTGGTGAAGTGCGAGAAAATGCAACCTAAATACTACATGTCGTATGAAATGAAACTGGTCTAAGATGAAAGCCCCGACAGACTGACAAGAAGAGCATTGCTTTGCTTATCCGGGATTTTCTTCAGCCTGTCTTGTTCCATATATATTGGTGTTGCATATATATTGGTGTTGCATATATATTGGTGTTGCATATATATTGGTGTTGCATTTCCTCTGGAGTAAACTATGCAGGCCATGAGAGGTTCCATGCTACGTTGGCAACATATAGTCTCTAAATTCAGCCCAGGTTCTGTACTATGGAGAGATATAATTCCATTTTACAAACTATCGTCTTCAAGGCGGCAAGGTGCCAGTCACTGATGTTGTTGGAATATTTGTCATGGAAAGTTGAGTGCAAAGGAGGAAGAAAGCGAAAAGGAATTTATACATTTCTGCTCTCCCCCGCCCCGCCCCGCCCCCCCCCCCCCTTATCTTCTTTTCCTCTCCTACGAGCGCCTGTTTGTAAAATGGAAAATCTGTAGCTGGTGGTGCTTTAACAATGGCTGGATTTGAATTATGTCCGATTGCATGGTTGTGGGTCCTTATGACTGATGGATGGATATATTCGATCGATCGATCGAACTTCACACGCCTTAGAAAAGCTGACCGGGCGATCCTAGAAGTACACTGGATACTTCAGCTACACGAAGTTGTCATGTGAAGATGCCAGGTTCTGGTGTGCAAAAATAAAGTAAATGACCCCTTTCTACGCCTTAAACGTGCAAACTGCTGGGTAAGTGGTGCTAGGCTTATGTTGCTATAGACCGATGGGCACTCAATGAGTGATATATCGAACACCACGCTGGTCGCCTCTATTTCCTGCTACCCGTTTTAGACCGATTCCGATTTGTAGAAAGAAAAAAAAACTTTCCACCACGTTCAACCAGCCTCTTTGGCGTTGGTTATAGTTGTTGGATCGATTTTCTTCAACATCCCGGCCTTGATGCGGAGTCGAATACATGACCGGACGCGCCACCGTGGCTCACATTGTGTGTGTTAGAGGGAGGGAGAAAGAGAGGGTGAAAGAAAGAGAAGGGGTGAGAGAGAAAGAGAGGGTGAACGATTGAGAGAGAGAGAGAGAGAGAGAGAGAGAGAGAGAGAGAGAGAGGGTGAAAGAGATCAAGAAAGGGTGAAAGAAAGAGAACGGATGAGAGAGAGAGAGAAAGAGAGGGTGAACGATTGAGGGGGTGTGAGAGAGAGAGGGTGAAAGAGATCAAGAGAGGGTGATAGAGAGGGAAAATGAGAGGGTTAATGAGAGAAAGGACCCTTTAACACGCCTCAAGGCGTATTGGGTGTATGGTGCTAAACTCAGATGTTTAGAGACCAGTTGGCACTCATTGGATTATGTGGTCAATACAAGGCCGCCTTATACCTTGGATCTACAAGATGATGACTGCGCCTGGCCCTGCAGCCAGCATGGTTAGAATCGGCTAGCCTCTCCCAGGGGGAATGAAAATTAGTAGACTGCCGATGACCCGCAGACTACACAAGTAAAACCCCACTTCTCCGCGGTGTAGACTGGGAAACCATGACCGCGAGGTCATGGGCCAACGGGACTCTGGCTCGCCAGGGGGGCGGGGGTGGACTTCCTTTGGTCGGATCTTTGTACTAAACCGCGACTGGCCTAGCAAGCTGGCAGGAGATTTTCGTACTGCTCGCAGAAAAAACTAAGAAGTATAATCGGACTGACCTAATTGGAAATGATCAGATGAGATTGAGGCCACCTTTATTTATCAACAGATTTCCTGTATATGACTGGGTCAACCCGGGAACCCAGGTCAATGTAAACAATCCCACTTGGTGCCAATTCGAACCCCTGCTCCCTGGCGGGCAGGTATAGCCACTACACTACCGCCCCCCCCCCCATGTGTATAAAGGTTATATATTTTCGATAGAATGTATCATCATCGGGTATCCCGCCAACTGTTGTAGGCGATCATGTCTCTCCACGGACCTCGGTTCTTGATGTTTGGATCAACTGCGCTGATATTCCTCCAGGGCACCGTCTTAGTCCATTCACCATCATTTCATGACCTTAATCTGCCTCCGGCTGGTTTTTCCAGTCGTCACAGTGTTCTCCAGTTACTCTCTACTCATTACATGACCATTGAATGGTGTTTGCCCTTTCTTATAATTGTATATAACCAGTGGAGGAATTACCTGGGTGTCAGTTGGCCCGATGGTCAAGTACGCCCTGTTGAAGTGGGCCCTCATAAACAGACACAATGTTGAAACTGTTCATATCCTTTTAGTAGCTTTGTCTCCTGGCAACCAATATGTGTTAGACCAAGTATGCCACTGTATATATAATGTTCTAGTTTCACGAGCCTCTTCCATGCAATCGTTGCTAGTTAACCCGACGGGCCAAGGAATTCGCACCATTCGTTTCAGTTACCACATCTCCTCTACTTCCAAGCTCTTCCTGATTTGTTCATTTACACTCCATGATTCACTGTCATGCATAGACTTATAGTTTACTGAAGCTGTAACAGGGGTGGCTGTGGAGATGTTGTTTATAGAAGAATGATGAGAACTCCGTGGGCGGATAGAACTAGCAATGAAGAGATCTGGGCAGAAGTTAATACTAGGAGAACTAGCTACTCACAACAGAAGAAAACAGTCCACATGTCATGAGAAGGGGCAAACTGGAGTATGTCGTCACAATGGGAAAGTTGCAGAGGAGTAGACAGGAGGAGACCAGTACACGAGACAGAAGGCTGTGGACAGACATGATCACCAACGCCACATGTCATGGACTATAAGAAGACTTGCAGTACACGAGACAGAAGGCTGTGGACAGACATGATCACCAACGCCACATGTCATGGACTATAAGAAGACTTGCAGTACACGAGACAGAAGGCTGTGGACAGACATGATCACCAACGCCACATGTCATGGACTATAAGAAGACTTGCAGTACACGAGACAGAAGGCTGTGGACAGACATGATCACCAACGCCACATGTCATGGACTATAAGAAGACTTGCAGTACACGAGACAGAAGGCTGTGGACAGACATGATCACCAACGCCACACGGCATGGACTATAAGAAGATTGGCAGTACAGGAGACAGAAGGCTGTGGACAGACATGATCACCAACACCACACGGCATGGACTATAAGAAGATTGGCATAACATGAGACAGAAGGCTGTGGACAGACATGATCACCAACACCACACGGCATGGACTATAAGAAAATTGGCAGAACACTAGACTGAAGGCTGTGGAGACAGACATGATCACCAACGCCAAACGACATGGACTATAAGTCGATTGGCAGTACAGGAGACAGAAGGCTGGGATGAACATGGTTACCAACCTCAGACGGCATGGAGTATAAGAAGAACAGGGGAACTAACTACAGTCGGTTTCTAATGTCAACAAGATGGCGGACAGACGTAAAGCGGCATTGAGTGCATCAGACAGTAGTCAGGAGACAGAGAAGCAGTTTCTAGGTCAGTCTGTGTATGATTGTCATAATCGGCAATAACATTTAGTTGTGTTCAATGTGCAGTCAAAGAAGAATAAAACAAAGTTGTAGGAGTAGTAATTCACTCAAGGGAATCGGTACAGTACTTCTTCTTCTGTGTTCATCCGGAGTTTTTTTTTCTTTTTCGGAGATAATTAGTAATTACGTTGTGTTGTGCCTGTTTACAGCAGAGCTGCGTTCTTGCGCCGTTAGGCCGACACATCCGACTTCTGCGGGCATTTGTTGACCGGGTTAATCTTCCCGGGAATCGGTACAATTATCTCGGAAGTCATAAAACATAACATCTGATATGAGATGCCTTGAAACTTGAAGAGATTTCATTTCATTAGAACAAGAATCGTCATGGCAATGGCAGCCTTTTGAAAAATGGAACACATACTAACCAATAAAAAGATGTCATTTGCGAGACAAAGTGTTGAGGTGCTATATAGAACCTGTACTTTTGAATGGATATGAAGCATGGACAATGAGCAGACAAGCTGAAAAACATCTGATGGCTGTAGAAATGTGGTTTCTGAGGAAAATGCAAAGAATATCATGGATAGACAGAAAGACCAATGACCAAGTCCTACAAGAAACAAATAAAAATTGTAAACTGATTAGAGAAATTAGACGTAGACATTTATGATTGTTTGATCACGTTATGAGAAGAAATAAATTGGAGAACTTGGTGACAACTGGCAAGATTGAGGGTAAGAGAACAAAAGGAGGGCAGATAAGTAAATACCTGGATGGCTTGGCCACGTGACATCGTCGAGACAAGAACACTGAGCTGATTCACGACTCTGGTGATCATGTGAGATGGCGAAACATGACTGCCCACGCTTATCGGCATGGCACATGATGATGATGAGTAATTCACTCACCGATAACATTCACAATAACGACTGAGTAGACTAGTAAGTAGTTAAGTTAGTTACGTGATATAATAATATATTATTATTAATACATAATTTATTTCAATAATAAACATTCTGCAGTAAAATGCAAACCTAATTTACTTATTGAAACGGCATTGCTAACATCGGAAATTTCATTTATGGATGCAGTTAATCTCATAGAAAAATTAGTATTTCTAGCCTTTGAAAAAAATCAGTGTCATAGCCTAAACAATGTTCACACTCCCTTTCTATGTTTGATATAATAAAATAAGAGAGCAAACAAAATAGGCTGATGGAGCTCATACTCATAGTCGTACACCCTGGAAGGGGATCCATCTATGTAAAGGATACAACGAATGCCAAACCACCACTGCCTTGTGGAAGTTCTTGTCAGAACAAAGGCTAGGACAGCAAAGCCCAACAGAAAATGGAGGCAGGCAGAGCTCAGAAAGGCAATCTGTTAAACAAGAAATCTCAACCGCCGAAGCCAGAAGATGTTGACCTAAGTGGTATGGGACTAGAAAACGGATATCTAAGTCTTACATTTAATGCTATGTAACATTCTTGTTTGCGGCCCTTTTAAAGTCATACATTGTGGGTGTGAAGCAGTTAAAAGAATAAAATTATGTGATTTTATGAGTTAAAGAAATGGCAGAGGCTCCTGGGTTAACCCATCCTAAAATGGGTCTCAGGGAATATCTCGGGAAGTGCGGCCGGCTTGAGAGTTACCTCATCACCCGTTGAGTGCTGACTGATCACATGACCCATTGAGTGCTGACTGATCACATGACCCATTGAGTGCTGACTAATCACATGACCCGTTGAGTGCTGACTAATCACATGACCCGTTGAGTGCTAACTGGTCTAGAAATATGGGTCTAACACCATATGACCAATGTACATTAAGGCAAGTAAAAAGGTACTCTACTCTACTCTACTCTACTCTACTCTACTCTACTCTACTCTACTCTACTCTACTCTACTCTACTCTACCTTACTCTACTCTACTCTTCTCTACTCTACTCTGCTCTACTCTACTCTACTCTACTTTACTCTACTCTACTCTACTCTACCTTACTCTATTCTACTCTTCTCTACTCTACCTTACTCTACTCTACTCTTCTCTACCTTACTCTACTCTACTCTACTCTACTTTACTTTACTTTATTTGCTCTTCTCTGCTCTACTTTACTTTACTTTACTATACTTTATTTTACTTTACTTTACTTTACGTTATGTTAAGTCAGTGTTTGTTATTAGGTTCTTCTTTCCCCCCTTCTCTATTTATGCTCCTAATGGGGCAGTAGTCCTCCCATCCTTTTCAATCCTTTGTGGTTCCTTCTATGTCTATTCTGTATTACTCATCTATGTCATTATTTAATTATCTGTATCATGTGTTTGTTTGTTTTCGATAGGAGTCTCTAACCCAAGGATTCCAGAAGAAAGACTGTGTTATGATATTAGTTTTCTAATATACCTTATCTGTTGTGCTTCATTGTTTCAGAGAAGAACAATGTGCATGGAATAATGAAAGATCTCATGGCCAAGATAATTGCCAACAGGCCTGATGATCCAATCAAATTCATTGCAAATTAGTAAGCTTTTTTTCTTATGTCCATCACCATTACACATCAGTCTACCCACCCCCACACATTTCCGCCATCCACACACATCTGAATACACATATATGCAACACTCACCAGCATATCCACTGCCAATCACATCTAACCACTCACATATATCCCCTGACGTACACCCACCCACCAATCCACTCACACACATCCGCTGATGTACACATCCACCCACTGTTCTACTCACATCCCACATCATATGTACTCAACATACCCACATATGCAGGTCAGCATATACAGTGTTCTTAAACATCCCGTTTACTGATGCCGAGGTTAGCGATTCATCCCCTTCACCGGACAACTGGACTAAAATGTTGATCTGTTGTCCTTGACTTAGGGACGTTAATTAAAAGTATCTCTGAAGTCAGAGTGGGTTCGCCTGATGGCGAGGGACACTGTTAATATGGAAAGCTAACCCACATGCAAAATTCAGTCCATCACTACTATAAAAATAGTGTGTATGGACTACGCTTGAGTTCAAAGCGAGCGAGTGCAATACAAGAATAAAAAACCACATATCAACCCACTCACATATGTATCAATCCACACACACCCACATTCACCAACAGGATTTTTTCACGTGGACTTCTAGTAAAAAAATTTCCCTTGGTCTCTGGGTAGTGAGACTGGATGCCTGTGTATATTTTTGCGCACGTAAAACATCCCTTGGCAGTTGGAAATCGAAAAAGAGTAGGCTAACAGCGCTGTCTGGGCAAAATTTTGAGTTAAAAATCTACCCAAAGTATTTCAGGATCCTCACCGGTGCTACAGAGTTTGTGCACTGAGCTGAGCTTCTCCGGATTCAGGGTTGAGTTAGGAGTAGAACGGAGCACTTATGGGTTACACCCATGTGCCGTGATGTTGATCCGTTGACTAAATTAAACTAAACTAAACATACTCACAAACTCTCATGCACAAATTGTTTCAATTTCTTCTCAAAGTCCCCAAAACACAATAACTTAGAGCAGTGGTTCTCAACCGGTGGGGAATTCCCCCCCAGGAGGGAATTTTAGGGTTTCCAGGGAGGAATTAAGATTATTTCAAGATCGCGTTAATACAAGAACCGATTACTTGATATTGTTTTTTCCCTTCATACTTTACTGTTCTGTACGTCTCATCCTTCTCAAATTCATTTTATAAAGTAAGTAGACCCACAAATCACATTTTATGTGGACGTCTAGACTTGTTTTAGTATGTGCTATTAAATTTAGCTTCCAATGATTTTCCAATGGAAATATGAAAGGGGGGGAAATGATGTTCTGAAAATTTGGTGAAGGGGGGCACGGGCCAAATATTTAGGTAGGAAATACGAAAGGGGGGGGGGGGGGAGTGATGTTCTGAAAATATGGTGAAGGGGGGCATGGGCCAAAAAAGGCTGAGAACCACTGACTTAGAGAGACAAATAATAAACACCCCTAGAGGTATTTAAGGTAAATAGTGCTTGTCACATATTTCTATAGATCAATCGGCACTTAATATGAGATATGATCAGTAACATACTGGTCACCTTTATGTCCCAGGACATTTCTTGGTACCTATTTTAGACTGGGTGGATCTGGGAACCCAGGTCAATTTTTTAAATTTGACCTGGATGGGAATTTGAACACATTACCCCGTGCCAGCCGGCAAGTGTGCTAATTTGGCATTGTTTGGAGGCACAGGAGTTTTCTTAGTTGGCTCAAGTGTCGAGCGAGTGATATCTGGAGGCCATATTTTTCAGTGTCCTTTTTATTGCCTCAATTAATCTGTTTCTTGTTCTTTCTCTTGTACACTAGAATGGCTAGAGGTATTCCCTATCAAAGGAGAAGGTGCCTCCTTCGCTCCGCTTGCCAATGGGACACCCTTGGGCAGGATGGAATACCCGTTTATTCCTCTCTCCTCCCCCCCCCCACCCCCACCCATTAGGTAGCATGAAACAATGCTAGCAGGTGGTGGATCGAGCTGGGAGCTAGATATGAGGGGGTTTAAAATGAAAACTTTAAAAGTGTGATAGAAATTGCATAACTATGCCTTTGTCTTGTAACCTGTTGTTGTTAAGGATATAGAGAGTGTTAAGCATGTGACTCTACGGTGCAGACAAACACGGTGACGTCATAAGGACAATTTAAAGATGGCCACCCCACTTTTGACAAGCATCAAAGAGGAGCAGCATTCGGTTATCAATTTTTTTTTTTTTATCAGTGAAGGGTGAAACCTGTAAAAATTATCGGCGAATGAAGTTCCAGTATGGTGATACATGCCTGTCAGTCCAGCAAGTGTATGAGTGGAGAAGGAAGTTTCAAAACGACATGACTTCTGTGACAGACTGTTCACAACCAGGTCAGGCACACCGAGAAGTGACCAAGAGAATTATTTTCTACAGGAATCCAAGCACTTTATCAGCACTGGAAGACTTGCATTGAACGTAGTGGTGACCACATCAAAAAATGATACATTTGTTCTTTACTTTTACAGAATATATTCACCAAACACGCAAAAAAAACAAAAAACATTTAAGGTTTTCATTTTTAAGTTCAATGTAAAATTCCACCTATATTAATTCATCCTTGTCATTTCTTGACGCCTTATACTGGAGTACATGCATGTTTACATTATTTTTTATTTTTGGTTATTTTTTGCTGGTATTAAAACTCAAAGGGCAATAACAACCTGAGCATCCATCATGTGCCATGCCGATAAGCGCGGACGGTCATGTTCTGCCATCTCACTCAATCACCAGAGTCGTGGATCAGCTCCGTGTACCTGTCTCAACCATGCCACGTGGTCAAGCCATCCAGGTATTTACTTCTCGGTCTTCCCCTTGGTCTCTTCCCTTTGATCTTACCAGTTGTCACCAAGTTCTCCAAGTCATTTCTTCTCATAACATGTTCAAAATATGTTGACTGTCTACGTCTAATGTCTCTAATCAGTTTAAAATCTTCATTTGTTTCTTGAAGGACTTGTTCATTGGTTTTTCTGTCTGTCCATGGTATTCTTTGCATTTTCCTCAGAAACCACATTTCCACAACCATCAGCTGTTTTTCAGTTTGACTGCTCATTGTCCACGCTTCATATCCATACAACAGTACAGGTTCTATGTAGCACTTCACCACTCTTTTTCTCGTTTCAATTGATATCTTTTTATTGGTCAGTATGTTTTTCATCTTGCAAAAGGCTTCCTTCGCAATGGTAATTCTTGTTCAAATTTCTTCAAGGCATCTCCCATCAGATGTTATGACTGTTCCGAGATAACCGTACCGATTCACTTGCTTGAGAATATACCTGTACCAGACAGTAAAATTCTCACAGCATTCAAGAGTTATAGTTCTTGGATGCATAAAGCTACATTATTGTTTCTTTGTCCTATGGCAGTGGGGAGAAAACTGCACATATAATTTTACAGGCAACTTTTGACATGTGCAGGGCATTTCATTGATCACCAGATGGATATCTTGGTTTGTAATCCACCTTTTCTTTTGTCAGTTTTGAGACCTTGACATTGGATGACCAGCCTACAGATTTGATCAGCAAAGCTGTGCAAGTGTTGACCTTGACCCATCACAGCCGACCTATGTTTGACACCAATGTGCAGACAGCTTTCCATTTGCTGAACAAATACACAAGTAAGTAGCTTTCAATGGAATCATTTGTGTAAACTGTTTGTGAAATCATTTGTGTAAACTTTTGGTCAAATCATTTGTGTAAACTTTTTGTGGAATCATTTGTGTAAACTGTTTGTGGTATCATTTTTGTAAACTGTTGGTGGAATCATTTGTGTAAACTGTTGGTGGAATCATTTGTGTAAACTTTTGGTCGAATCATTTGTGTAAATTGTTTGTGGAATCATTTGTGTAAAATGTTGGTGGAATCATTTGTGTAAACTGTTTGTGGAATCATTTGTGTAAACTGTTGGTGGAATCATTTGTGTAAACTGTTGGTGCACTTGCTTGTATAAACTGTAATTGGAACTGTTTGTGTAAACTGTTGGTGGCGTTGTATGTGTAATCTGTTGGTGGACTTGTTTGTGTAAACTTTTGGTGGAATTGTTTGCGTAAAGTGTCATTGGATCTGTTTGTGAAAACTGTTGATGGAGTTGTATGTGTAAACTGTTGGTGGAGTTGTATGTGTGAACTGTTGATGGAATTGTTTGTGTAAACTGTTGGTGGAGTTGTATGTGTGAACTGTTGGTGGAGTTGTATGTGTGAACTGTCGATGGAATAGTTTGTGTAAACTGTTGGTGGAGTTGTTTGTGTAAACTGTTTGTGGAATCATTTGTGTAAACTGTTGGTGGAATCATTTGTGTAAACTGTTTGTGGAATCATTTGTGTAAACTGTTGGTGGAATCATTTGTGTAAACTGTTGGTGGAATCATTTGGTTAAATAGTTGGTAGAATTGTTTGTGTAAACTTTTGGTGGAGTTGTATGTGTGAACTGTTGGTGGAGTTGTATGTGTGAACTGTCCATGGAATAGTTTGTGTAAACTGTTGGTGGATTTGTTTGTGTAAACTGTTGATGGAATTGTTTGTGTAAACTGTTGGTGGAGTTATATGTGTAAACTGTTGGTGGAGTTGTATGTGTGAACTATTGATGGAATTGTTTGTGTAAACTGTTGGTGGAGTTGTATGTGTGAACTGTCGATGGAATAGTTTGTGTAAACTGTTGGTGGAGTTGTTTGTGTAAACTGTTGATGGAATTGTTTGTGTAAACTGTTGGTGGAGTTATATATGTAAACTGTTGGTGGAGTTGTATGTGTGAACTATTGATGGAATTGTTTGTGTAAACTGTTGGTGGAGTTGTATGTGTGAACTGTCGATGGAATAGTTTGTGTAAACTGTTGGTGGAATCATTTGTGTAAACTGTTGGTGGAATCATTTGTGTAAACTGTTGGTGGAATCATTTGTGTAAACTGTTGGTGGAATCATTTGTGTAAACTGTTTGTGGAATCATTTGTGTAAACTGTTGGTGGAATCATTTGTGTAAACTGTTGGTGGAATCATTTGGTTAAATAGTTGGTAGAATTGTTTGTGTAAACTTTTGGGCACTTGCTTGTATAAACTGTAATTGGAACTGTTTGTGTAAACTGTTGGTGGCGTTGTATGTGTAATCTGTTGGTGGACTTGTTTGTGTAAACTGTTGATGGAGTTGTATGTGTAAACTGTTGATGGAGTTGTATGTGTGAACTGTTGGTGGAGTTGTATGTGTAAACTGTTGATGGAGTTGTATGTGTGAACTGTTGGTGGAGTTGTATGTGTGAACTGTCCATGGAATAGTTTGTGTAAACTGTTGATGGAGTTGTATGTGTGAACTATTGATGGAATTGTTTGTGTAAACTGTTGGTGGAGTTGTATGTGTGAACTGTCGATGGAATAGTTTGTGTAAACTGTTGGTGGAGTTGTATGTGTGAACTGTCGATGGAGTTGTATGTGTAAACTGTTGGTGGAGTTGTATGTGTGAACTATTGATGGAATTGTTTGTGTAAACTGTTGATGAAGTTGTATGTGTAAACTGTTGGTGGAGTTGTATGTGTGAACTATTGATGGAATTGTTTGTGTAAACTGTTGGTGGAGTTGTATGTGTAAACTGTTGGTGGAGTTGTATGTGTGAACTATTGATGGAATTGTTTGTGTAAACTGTTGGTGGAGTTGTATGTGTAAACTGTTGGTGGAGTTGTATGTGTAAACTGTTGGTGGAAAAGTTTGTGTAAACTGTCAGTGGCATTGTTTGTGTTAACTGTTGGTGGAATCATTGTTTGCATACATTAATTGTTAGTGGAAAAGGATTTCTATTTTAAGCTCTGGGCTTTACTGAGTGTTCAACACACATCCCACAATGTGTGAGCAGATAACTGACCTTTTTACCATCATAATGTTTGTAGGTCATGTGCTTTGCTCATCGTGACCTGCAGAAAACAACCTCTTGCCAGTTCTCCTGTCTCATGCATTTTCATCATGAAGGTGCCTTCAGTGCCCTGTGCCATTTTCATGCTGGTCACCCTGCTTTTCTTCCAAGAAGCATCAATCAATCAATCAGGTGCCGTCTCCACAATGAAGGTTGGCTGCAATGGATCTCCAACATTGTCGGTCTCTCGCCTTGACTGTACATTCTGTCAGGTTGATGTTCATCCATCTCTCGATGTTATCTTCCCACTTGTATTGTTGTCTACCTCTTGCTCGCTTGCCCTCAACCTTGCCTTCCAGTATGGTTTTCTTCTTCTGCGTTCATCCGGATTTTTTTTTCGGATGTGACTGCATTGTGCCTGTTTACAGCAGAGCTGCGTTCTTGCGCCGTTAGGCCGACACATCCGACTACTGCTGGCATTTGTTGACCGGGTTAACCTTCCTGGGGGTTTCTTAGGACGTTTGAATCTCACTGTTGTGGTGTTATCCCCCATCCTAGCTGGCCCATATAGAACAGCCAAAGACATCCTGGTCAACCCTCAAGGGAAGGCAGGGGCAGACCATGGGCATTCCCCGCCATCCAAGGAGGCTTCCATACTTGCAGAGCCATCACACAGTGCTCTGGTACTGGGCTCACCCAAGGAATCGTCACGTCCTGCACATGACTGCTTAGCCTCACTTCCGTATATTGGGCCTTCCGTTCACCATAGGCTGTTCCTCCGGAAACCAGAAGAATGCAGTCTGCAGATGACATCCACACAGTGAGCTTTCGATTAAGACTTTCCACATAATGGATTTGCTAACCAAGCAATATTCCATTTCGTGCCACTAGGACACTTTTTCCACCATTTACGAAGCCCACACAGTGAGCTTTTGATTCGAACTTTCCACGTAATGGATGTGCTATCCAAGCAATATTCCATTTCATGCCTCTGGGACGCTTTTGTAACCGACATACCTGTGGTATGAAGTGTGGCAGTCTAAATACATCTTCATGCACCTTTAGATGTCAACCTGAATGTAGTTAAAGTAATCTGTAGTCAACTTGAGCTTGTTGATATCTCCATAGAGCTTGTCCTCAAATGAAGCAGGCGTGGGCCAAAATATCTTTCTCTGTTCTGCATATATTGGGCACTCCTGCAGCAAATGTTTAGCTGTCATTTTACCAGTTCCACAATTACATTCATCGGTATCTCCTATCTTTAGTTTATTAGTTTATTGAACAAGTGGTATGGTTTTTATAAGAATATCATGACTTTTAGTGTGGCCAAAATATTTCACTTGCCTTCTCTTTATTTCTTTCATCAACTCTCTCTTCATTCCCAGTTTTTCTAGAACGTCTGCATTTGATTTTTTTTTCCCATATCTCCAGGGCTTCTATGCAACTTTCTAGTTGCTTGTTCAATGTCCAGGTTTCCGCGTCATACAGTAGCATTGAATACACATAGCATTTGACAATTCTCATTTTTAATGCGTTATTAATCACTCTACATGTTAATACTGATTTCATGGTGATGAAAGCATTTTTGGCCATTCCTATTTTCTTTTTGATTTCCATTTCACTCTGCCATTAACTGTTATTATATGTCCCAGATAGGAGAAACTAGGAGTTTTTGTTTTTTGGATGTTAATATCTAAGCCACAATCTACCCTGTGCCTGTTTACTTGTTCCACTAGGTCTTGTAACTCTTGCTCACTCTCTGCTAGTAACACGGTATCATCAGATCCAAGATGCATGCTTCCATCAATGTTCTTTCCAAACCATGCTGATATTAGTACTGCCAAATTGTTTCAGTTTTGAAAACACTATTAAGGTTTAAACTCTGTCATATTGTTGATAGACGAATTTACAAACCACAGCATCATCAAGGCTCATTGATTTGTCTGAAGTGGAATTTTATTGTTGGAGTTATATGCCATTGTGACACTTTTTTATCTGTTTAATATTATTGATTGCTTAAATTAATTGAAGCATTATTAATTAGGTGATTTCAGCCATTATTATGCAAACAGAAGGACTTCCTTTTAAATCTTAGACTGTTTGTTGTTTGTCCATCAAGAATGATGATGACCATTTATTTCATCCAGTGGGGTTGAAAGTATGGAGCCGTGAGTTCTAAGACGGCTGATAAGGCCTATTTTGGCTCAAAATGTTCTTTGACAATGTGGGCAAAGAATGCTTGATGTTTCGGGAGGAGGATCTCCTGCAGTGGTTTTTCTGTCCAGCCTTTTCTTCACAGCTCTTGCAGTCCTGGTTGCTTCACAAGTGACTGCACCCTTATGTAATGATGTACACCACAAATTACGGTCTTTAGCAGCAGTCTCCCAGGTGTCAAGATGAATTCCAAAAGCTTTCAGTGAGATTTTCAGAGTGTCTTTAAAACATTTCCTCTGGCCGCCTTGGGAGTGTTTACCACAACGCAGCTTGCCGTAAAAAATTTGTTTAGGAAGCCTGTGATCTGGCATACAAGTTAAGTGATTAGCCCAGCGAATCTGATTTTTCATTAGTACAGTGTGGATACTGGGCATGGACACTCTTTCTAGAACTTCAGTGTCTGGGATCTTGCCTTGCCACTTAATCTTCAATAGCTTCCTAAGGCAGACTGTGGAAGTGGTTTTTTTCCACTATGGTTGGCAGGTCATCAAGTGTATCATTAGTGGGAACTTGAGGAAGGCAGTTGATGATTTCATCATTGAAGAAGGAAGTTGCATTTAAGATGTTGCTGAAAATGCTCTGTCCGGCGTTGAAGGATTTCTTTCTTATCGGTGACCAATGTTCCCCCATCTGCACTGACGAGGCGAACTATGCCTGGTGATGGAGGACCATAGACCGCTTTCAGTGAATTGTAGAAGTTTTTTTTTTTTTTTTTAAATCTTAGACTACACTGTGAATAACATACTTCATATTCAAACAATATCAGTGACTATGTATTTAGTGTTTTAGCCAAAGTATTATTCGTTTATTCACGTGATATGATATATAACTCGGCAGTATATACCTGATGAGATGCAGCGAAATCAACTGCCGGTGATTTGGAAGCAAACCGCTTTGCAATTGCCTAGAAAATCACAAACAGCCAAAAATTACTGGAACTCATTGATACATCCTCTAAAGGTTATACAATCAATATTTTTTTAAAATATTTATCTTTATTTGTATGGATAACTTGTACCATTACCTTTATGTTTGTTTAATGCTGAGCAGTTTGTATACCAAAAATGAGATGGCTTGTCCTGTCACACGTGAAGGACTGCCTCAGTTTTGTTTTTGTCCCGAAGCAGTTTCCTGCGATGGGGCAGTGATGTGATAGGGCCATCTCATTTTGTAGGTCTGAGTGCATGTGGGAATGGGTGGTCAGTCTTTCCCTCACTTAGCGAGGAACAGACGCAGGTGTCCAACCCTCACTGACTGCGCTCTTGACAGAAAACATGGAGTTACTGAGAACAGAAGACAGTATAGGGAGATGATCTGATGTCTTCAACTCCAGTCTTTTGACTCATGGACCTCATGTCAAAATGAAATGAAATACAATGCAAATAGAAGATAATTTCTGCTTCAGATCCTTATACATCCTTATGAAACTTGGTGTTTTTAATTTGTTACAGTAAACAAGAAACTACAGGGAATGAATGGAACAGTTCTGAGCCACGTTCTTCGTGCACTGTGCAAGTATGATTGATTACTTTCTCCTGTTAAAATTACAACTGGCAAAAGTGATGATGAAATTCTTAGTGCGTGTGTTCAAACGCCATGTGTTTACACATTAACAAACATGACATATATTGGTTTTCTTTTATGATATTAATCAGAGTACAGAAAACTCACCGTACTTTAATTTGTGGGGTGATGTGGCTGCCTTTACTTCCCACGACAATTCCTAGTACCCATTTTAGGCTGGGTTTACCCAGACAAATGTGCTAGCCATTCCACTACCTCTGCTCCACCCAGACAAGTGTGCTAGCCATTCCACTACCTCTGCTCCACCCAGACAAGTGTGCTAGCCACTCCACCACCACTGCTCCAGGCAGACGTGTGCTAGCCACTCCACCACCACTGCTCCAGGCAGACAAGTGTGCTAGCCACTCCACCACAACTGCTCCAGGCAGACAAGTGTGCTAGCCACTCCACCACCACTGCTCCAGGCAGACAAGTGTGCTAGCCACTCCACCACCACTGCTCCAGGCAGACAAGTGTGCTAGCCACTCCACCACCACTGCTCCACCCAGACAAGTGTGCTAGCCACCCACCACAACTGCTCCACCCAGACAAGTGTGCTAGCCACTCCACCACCACTGCTCCACCCAGACAAGTGTGCTAGCCACCCACCACAACTGCTCCAGGCAGACAAGTGTACTAGCCACTCCACCACCACTGCTCCAGGCAGACAAGTGTGCTAGCCACTCCACTACCACTGCTCCACCCAGAAAAGTGTGCTAGCCACTCCATCACTACTGCTCCACCCAGACAAGTGTGCTAGCCACTCCAACACCACTGCTCCAGGCAGACAAGTGCTAGCCACTCCACCACCACTGCTCCACCCAGACAAGTGTGCTAGCCACTCCACCACCACTGCTCCAGGCAGACAAGTGTGCTAGCCACTCTACCACCACTGCTCCACCCAGACAAGTGTGCTAGCCACTCCACCACTACTGCTCCACCCAGACAAGTGTGCTAGCTACTCCACCACTACTGCTCCAGGCAGACAAGTGTGCTAGCCACTCCACCACTACTGCTCCAGGCAGACAAGTGTGCTAGCCACTCCACCACCACTGCTCCACCCAGAAAGTGTGCTAGCCACTCCACCACTACTGCTCCACCCAGACAAGTGTGCTAGCCACTCCACCACTACTGCTCCAGGCAGACAAGTGTGCTAGCCACTCCACCAACACCACTGCAGGCAGACAAGTGCTAGCCACTCCACCACCATTGGTCCAAACAGACAAGTGTGCTAGCCACGCCACCACCATTGGTTCAAACAGACAAGTGTGCTAGCCACTCCACCACCATTACTCCACACAGACAAGTGTGCTAGCCACTCTACCACCGCTGCTCCAGGCAGACAAGTGTGCTAGCCACTCCACCACCACTGCTCCAGGCAAATGGCATACATGTAATCTTTTATTTTTTGTAAACAGTTTTGGTCTTCTTATGATTGCTGGCTTTGATGATTGAGGTTCTAATAGGGCATGATGCAAAATATAAGACATACAATATAAGACATACAATATAAGACATGCAATATAAGACACACAATATAAGACAAACAATATAAAACATACAATATAAGACATACAATATAAGACATACAATATAAGACATACAATATAATAATACAGTATAAGACATACAATATAAGACAAATCAAATCAAATCAAATCAAATCAACTTTATTTTAAAAGGGTAACAAATTGGGCATGCAGGCCCGTCTTACATTCGGCCCTTCCAATCACTCGTCTTTCGTTCATCAAGAGCATTATACATTTACATAGGAAGAAAGATAAACATTGTGAAATGAATGTTGTAAACATAATCAAGACAAATTACCATGTTATGAGGCCCATCTCCCACCTACCCAAAAATCACCCAACCCATACACACAACCCCACCTACCCACACACACACACCCAGGGACACATACATACCCCACCAACCAACCCATCCCCTCCTACACATCCCCCACCCACACACACTGCCCTCACCTGTTCCCCCAACCAAAACACATTCGCCACCCACAAACATCCCCCACCAACCCACACATCCAACGTCCACCCACATACACATCCTAACCCACACAGCCTCTCCCCCACCCACACCTCCAACCACCCATCCCCCAGCCACATCTCCATCAACCACATATTCCCCACCCACTCACACACACATCCCACACCAACCCACACATCGCAAATCCACTCACACATCCCCAAACCTTACACACACATTCCCACCAACTGACATCTCCCTACCCCGACACACACACATCTCCCTAACCACCTATACATCCCCAATCCACTCACACACACCCACCATACTCACATACAACCTCCACCCACCCACACATGCCCTAACCCAATCCCCCATCACACACACCACCACCCGCACATCACATACATCCTCTAACACGCAATATTCCCAACCCACACACCGCACACATATCCCTCACCAACACATCCCACACCCACACACCACCATGCATCCCCACCTACACACCACACACATATCCCCCACCCACATACCACACAATATTCCCACCCACACCCACACAGATACCCTTACCCATCCACCCCACATACCCCCACCCACACACACATACCCCACCCACACACACATACCCCACCCACACAATATCCCTAACCAACACACCACGCACCTCTCCCCACCCACACATGCATTTCCCACCCATCCACCAACACTCACTCACACACACACATCCTCCACTACGCACCCACACACCCCCACCCACCCCCAACCAAACATCTCTCGATCACAATACCCCTACCCACACACATCCTCCACCCACTCACGCATCCCACCCCGACACATACACATCCCTCACCCACCTACACATCCCTAAGCCACTCATACACCCCCACCCACACATTCTCCATCCACGCACACATCTCCCACCCACACACCCCCACCACCCACACATACTTCTCCCAACCACCACACACCCCCTACTCACCCACACATATCCCCCACCCATACACACATTCCCTGCACCCACCACACACATCCCCCACACCACAAACTATCCCCCACCCACACACATATCCTCACCCATACCATCACAAACATACCTCCTATCCTCACATCCCCCACCAACACACCACACACATATCCCAAACCCACACACCATACACTTCTCCCCACCCGCCCTTACATCCCCAATCCACCCACACAATCCCCTACCCACACAACCCCGCCACCCACACATACTTCCCCAAACCATCCACACATATCCACCCACCCAAACATATCCCCCACCCAAACACACATCCCCCGCACCCATCCCATACACACATCCTCCACCCTTACACACATCCCCCACACCCATTCCCACACCCCTACTTTCACCCCCACACATCCCACCAACACCCACAAATATCACTACCCACCAACACCCATACACCTCAACCCATCCAAACGCATAACCCCACCCACATTCCCCCACCCACACATATACCCACACATATCCCCACACTCACACACATCCTCCACACACACTCACACATCCTCACATCTAGACACATACAAAATGCCTCACGTGAGCATTGAAACTAGTATGAACAAACTCCCACACTTTACTCACACATATACACTGACAATTGTCGTGAGAAGTCTCATAAAAATGTTAAACACGGAGAAAAATGTGTACGTAAACAGTGTGTGAAGTAAAAATAGTGATGCTCCCACACACACACACGCACGCATGCACGCACACACGCACACACACACATTCACTCTCACGCTCACTCATTCTGTCTCTCACTCAAACTACAATACAAAATACAATATATGACATACAATATAAGACACACAATATAAGACATACAATATAAGACATACAGTATAAGACATACAGTATAAGACATACAATATAAGACATACAATATAAGACATACAATATAAGACATACTATAACAGCGCACAGATAAATAGGACTAACGAGTTCTTTGTTTGAGTATAAATAGAGATTTATTTCATCTTGATGACAACTTCTACAGCCTTCATACAACATGGCGTCTTCTCTCTTCCAGGCCCAGAGGTTGACTGGTTACTAACAACAAACTACGTCACGACTTGAGCATCCTTCTTCCCATTCCACCCTGATGCTCAAGCGTGCTGTAGTTTTGC
This sequence comes from Cepaea hortensis, assembly GCA_963921405.1. NCBI lineage: Eukaryota > Metazoa > Mollusca > Gastropoda > Stylommatophora > Helicidae > Cepaea > Cepaea hortensis. The sequence goes on from OY992879.1 coordinate 53,590,376, forward strand.
CCACCCAATATACCCATACTGCTACACCTTCCTATGTTTTCTAAAGACTTTTTCCCTTAAAAAGTCTTTACTCCCAATCCCCTTACTCTATTCCCCCTCTTTCCTTACCTCTCACAACCCCTCTAATCTTCCCCAAACCAACAATCTATTCGTAACTCTTTTCCCTGTCATATAGTAAACCACTATGAACTTCTTCTTCGTTTCTGACTCTTCATAACATAACACATATTAATTACATATCCTCAATAACATTTAAATCTCAACTTTGTACAATGCATCATAACACATATGGTTTGAAATAAACACTCCTTCTTCTCTTCATAAGCAACCCGCTTAAAAATTCCAAACGCTGTACTCTTCTGATACCAACTCCCTATTGTCATCACCAACATTACTTACTAATTCTCTATTTTCAATCAACCTGAGAACACTCGCACATGATAGAAAGACAAGGAATCGGTGCGCCCCAGAGATTTGAAGAAGTAGAACTCTTTCTCACAAAAAAACCACACTTAGCTAAATCACACACCTTTAACCCCCTATGTCATTTGAGACTTTATGTAATAAAGTCTAAAACAATTATCTCTTCTACCGTACCACTTATTATGGTAACAGTTTACGCTGCTATCTACAGCATCAAGTACCAACCATCAAAACTTCACTCCCAAATGTCTATATATTACAGACAGTACACAATTAACAAGGTCCATCATCTCTCTAGACCTCTTCCCACTTTATACACATCAGCTCACATAACTAATCTTCTCTCATACCTCACTCAGTATTCTCTCTTAATTTCGCCGAAAATTTCAGCGACCCCTTAATGTCCATTTATTATGGGCATCTCTACTAAAACCTCTACTTATGCTGTTATCAACAGCAACAATATACTGCCCCTGAACTCATGTCCGTGACCTTCTAACCCCTCACTGCTTGCAATTAACGTTATTCTTTCTCATTCCATATATTACGGACCCTCAAAAACCCCATGTCATTATGTCTCCACAATGTTCATTTCTCATTAACACACTTACAACCCTTTACTATTATACTGCTATACACCGTATCTAATCATTCTTCGGAGTCAAACATGGATTCAATTCATGTTTTGCTAATTGCCTGGCGTAGCACGTTACCCACTTCTTCTTCTATAAGCCAGCAATCTCGTGTCTCTTATGAAAGTACACCATGGCTCTTCTGACCCCATGGAAACTATGTTCTAAACTTTCCCCTCATTTACCCCACTGCTATATTCATTAATCTTTTTCTTCCCCAATATGGCGTCCAATCCATATCTCTTCAATTAATGCTCACTTAAATTCCCCATAACCATTTTACTTGTGTAGTAACCCCGTCACTTAAGTATGGCCTATGTTTCCACAACTTAACCTCCCAACGCTGATTATCACAGCAATCTTGCTAGTAGAATATACATAAACTTGTTATTCACAAGGAGAATGTGTCTCTCTTCTAGTTCTCAGTAGTTTTATTAACTCTTTTCTGAACGAAGGGTCCTAAATAAAGCCCCATGTATTGTCTTTATTCTAGACAAAACCATGTAAATTAAACATAACTTAATTAATTACTATTTAACATACAAAACAGCGAAATAAAATCACAACAGGATATCATACCCCCCCCCCCCCCCTCCCCCCCCCCAAGTTTTTATAACATCATTTATGTTTCCCCTCATTTCAATTAAAGGTATTAACTCATTCAAAGAAAAACATATATTAAAATAATACAACATACATCCTAATCTACTGTTACCTAATACTACTGGTCTCTTTTACGGACCAATAGTTTGTACGCAAAAGTCTAAGAACACAATAATCCTATTCTAAAATCAAATAATAACAATCATTTTACAGGACCAAATCAAGCAAAAAAACATATTATATATGAGGCATTAAAAGCTCAAATTCAATAAAAACAACTGTCTTCTCGCTAAAGAGAAGGTTTTCAAAAAAAATATAATTCACTTAAAATTAACTACGTGAAGTGGCCCAGCAACATTGGCCTCCTATACGAACCAATGTAACACATATCTGTTTACATAAGTCATTCCGTTATTTTTGTAAGCGAGAAAACACCACAACTCACTGCTAAGTATCTATATATCTGTTATCTACAGACCAATTCCTAAGTTAAAACAATATCTGTTCTCTCAATAAAAGTCATTAACCAACAATGACCGTACTATTATTGATTCTCTCCCCTCACAATATTCTACCTTTTACCAGACTAACTCCTAATACATCTCACAATATCTGGAATATCACCCTAACCAACCGCTGTAAATTGCAGCTCAAATCACTTCACTTACTACTGGCGGCTATCCCAGCATACTACAACTCATCTCTCTACTAAAGGAAACCGTACCTCGACACACTAATTGTTTCCCTTGGATTTGTTCCAAGTATTACTACAACTACTTAATCATTATTACCGTTAACTACGGTATCTCCACCCTCCTACGTCCAACAAAGCTTTGTCTATTTACTATAGACCTCTCACCAATACAACTAATTCTCCTTTTAAGTTTCTCGTCTATCTGACGCAAGTAATATTTCATTCTCCTGCATCAGTACTTTCAACATCTCACCACAACAACTCTAAGCTATCCTCAAGTCTCTCCTAGCGTTCTTGCACCGCGATGATACTAGTCACACTTATCGGAACATGTTCTCATGTTCTCCAACATTCATTAATCTTGTTTATCTCCGTATCTTTCACTCCTCTTCCTATTTATCGGGATTCTTACAGAACAGCAACTCACACCACTTATAACTGACAACGGACCTCACTTTCCTCATTTCTCAGTATTAGGCATTCATACTTCCACCTGTCCCTGTCAAGAATACTAAACATATTTTATGAAATGTCATTCAGAATGTTAACTCTCTTTCTGTCAACCTGTCATAAATTCCGTCCAAGATCACACATTCCAAACAAAAGACATCACACCTTTCTAATCATGTTCTTTCTATCTCTCAATTTTCATATACTCAGTTACTTTATGCTCCACGTTTTACCAACATCACTTATCAGCCACTCTTCACATATTCACACGGTACTCGTATTTTATGTTTGCTCAGACAGTGATACCCAATCTCGCTCTTATCTCACGACTACTCTCGCATCGCGACGAACACCTGTTTATCTATACTTATACTCACGCACGTACTAAACGCCTCGTACATGCATGCGGTACTTATCACTTGTCATCTTCCTATTCTTTCTCGACGCACATATGTTTGTCTACATTTTTACACCTACAAGAACAACAGATTATCAGACAACCTACTTCAACACTCAACAGGACTTTCACAATTCAACTGTTTTCTTATTTCTACTTTTCTCACTCATACTCTCCTTTTCAAAGGTCATTACCTAAGCATTATCTCTCGCAACCTATATCTCTCTTACACACTAACCAGCCCTATCAACGATCTCTCAGAACAAACTTCACTCCGACGAGCCACTAACCTCGTAACTATCATTCTATACTTCTCCACACAACAAGTTTCTCAGATTTAATCAGCTCTTCTTTCTCCGCAAGCATGACGTAATTACTTCTACAGTCTTTTACTCTTAATATTCTCGCGTTCAACTGGCTATTTTACACATGATACTCAATTTCTCCTCAATCTATATCTCCTCATCAGACACTCTCGGTTCAGCTGTCAACAATACTATACTTACTTCTCAAACTACCAAGCGAAACTATCTCAGACATCATGTCATAGCTCTAAGTCGAACCATTTCTAGTACGAACATTCATACCTAGTTTATCTCTCTCTCTACTAATTCTGTGCTGAATCTACTCTACTTTAATCACTCCAGTTATACATCACTCAACGTGATTAACTCTCTGTATCTATCCATTCCGGACAAAGGACTATTTTAATTTCTACCTTGTTTACTCTCCCTACATCGCAACTAAACACAAGATATCCTGTATTACGTATCCACGTAGAATATCATTTGCCGTAACTCTCTATCCTCAACAACACTATTGCCTACCTTGTATCATGTGATGCTACACCAAAAAAATTCATCTGCCTATTTTAGACAGCTCATATGTATTTGCTCAAACCTGCTCGTATCGGTTATTTAAATACAACCATGGTCTTACCGATTTCATGAGACTTCTAGCTTTTTCCAGCGAGGCTTCAGCTGTTTGCTGTTTTTGTGTTCCACTTTCTACTAGGCAAACATCTTTCTTTTTGGAAGTATCTTTCTCTCTCTCTCTTGGTATTCGTCTCTTAGCCTTCCCTACTTTCCTGTCATATAAACTGGTATCTAGTTCTAAAGAGTCACCAACCAAAACTCTGTCCGTCTGTCCACCAGCAAGCCTACCGTATGAGGAAACATCACGCTTCGAGTCAGGATCTGCTCGTAGTGCAATTCTCTCATTCTCCGAATCATCAGTATCTGTAGTTGTTTCAGCATCACGGTATTTACTATAATATGCGGCGGTAGAAATATCTTCTCCGTAACCTGAACTCTCACACCTAATATTTCTACACCATTTAGGGATTAATTTAATGTCTATACCTGAGGAACTTGACATACCATTCGTCGTACCTTTATTGACCATCAGACTGTTACTATTTCTTTCCTCAATACTTTTCCTCTTTGGTCTTTTTTCGTCTTTGGTTCTTGTCTGTTTATCTTTCTTAATTTCAACCGTGTCTCTCTTAGACAAGTAAGTTGGTTTTGACTGAATTTCTATTAAGTCAGTTTGACTTCCCTTCGTTATCTTGCTAGCTGGTTGTACCTGGACTTTTTTCTCTACTGTATCAACTTGTGTCTGCGTGTTTTCTTCTACCACCTCAATCACCTGTGTCTGAGTCTCTCTTTCTTGTCTGACACAAAAGACTGAAGATACCCCCTGACTACCCAAAATCTTATCTATGTTTCTTTCTCTGTTATTCAACTTTGCCACCGAATATCGCAATTGTCTGATCTGGAACCAGTTCTCTCGCAAGGCCTTTGCGTTATCACTCTTTGAAGGCCAAAACCACCGTTTCCTTTTCTGACCATTACTAATTCCTACATGTTTCTGTGTCTCACTCTTATCTACTTTCATATGTATATGGTTGACAACTTTAGAATTGTAACCACACCGGTTATCATTCCTATTGACCGTCTGCCATCTATTGGGCTTGTCTATACCATAATATCTCCTACCTGTCTCGTGCTCCGTTCGTTCAGGCGTCTGCCTCATTATCAATTCTATCATAGACGAAATTCTACCTACGTCTATTTTTAAACCATCCATCAACTCTGTCACACGTCCTAACTTCCTATAAAAGACTTCCATAGTAGCTCACCACGCCTTTATGATATAAAGCCTTGTTGTTTTCACTACGTAGGCAGCTTTCCTATCGCTAGCACATACTCTGCAAAAGGTTACTCAAAACCAAATCTTTTAAAAAAAAAATTCATCAGGTTTTCAATTCTTCAATTCTATCTTAAAACAAATAATTATACACATATGCCTACTCCTTCCTCTGTAAATTCCTTGGTACCTGAAAAAAAAACTCGTTCTGAGCTTTGCTGAAATAATGTATGTTTCTCTACTGTGCTGTGTTGGGTCTGCCTGTTGCCATTCCTACCCCCGTCAAAACTTGTGCTGATGAATCTTGTTCTGTCATGCTGAAATATTTATGTATGCACTAATAAATCAAATTCACATTCGTAACCAGCTAAATTAACAATATGATCGTATTTACTTTACACAACAGAATTGTTCAACTAGTCAATTGTACGTAAAATAATATTTAAAGTTCACCAATTACCCTAATTTGCTCCCGATCCTAGAAAGACGGATTCTTCTACGTTCGTTGTCAGGTAGAATTCAAACGCCAGGAGTCTGTGTAAGTTGAAATGTTCCTCCAATCGATCACGTACTTCAGGTAGTTAGGGAGTTCTTCTTCCAATGTCTCAGTAACTTCAACCCCTGGTTGGATCCCTACCAGACTTTTGGCATCATTTCACCCGATACAGGGCACATCAAAGCGACGTCTTGAGAATCGGTGTAATTCAGGAAAGCGATAATTTCAGTAGGTCGGCAGCCCAGTCTGCCTCTCCCACTTCCGAGAGTTCTTTAGCGGTATCGCTGCTGTTAATGAGCTTTCCATTTCTTCTTATTCCTCAAAAAGTCTCAAGGTCAGGATTCTGCGGCTTTTAGTTCGCTCCAGGCAATCTATCTTAGCGAGAAGTAGACAACTGCTCTGTTAGTAAAATGTTTCTACTTGATTCGACTTGCCTTGAAGGTTTCTTTTTCCTGAGCCTCTTATTTCAAACGATCCAGAAAAAACGTGCTGGTCTTTCTCTCTCTTCAGCTCGGCGAGATGATCACCACTGTACAGCAACTCACCCTGGCAAGCCGGCTTTCATAACTCAGGTGACAACGACTGCCTATACATCTAGGATTCTTGATAGCAACGAGAACTCTGAAAAATAATCACAGACAACCACCCCTAGGCGGGCTTTTGGCTGCTGTAATTCTCACAGACGACTTAGTGGCCATTTTTCAACTTCGCTTTTTCGTTCAACATAAGTATAGAACCATGCCGTAATTCTGTCTCTGGGTATTTGATGTAAACAGAACAAGATCTTCAAAACTTTGACTTTAGTTCGATGTTCGACCTGAACAGCATATTGTGATTCTGCGACACTCCAAGTTCGTAACCTGGTCACGGCACCAATTAAGTCCTTTATAACAGCGCACAGGTAAATAGGACTAACGAGTTCTTTGTTTGAGTATAAATAGAGATTTATTTCATCTTGATGACAACTTCTACAGCCTTCATACAACATGGCGTCTTCTCTCTTCCAGGCCCAGAGGTTGACTGGTTACTAACAACAAACTACGTCACGACTTGAGCATCCTTCTTCCCATTCCACCCTGATGCTCAAGCGTGCTGTAGTTTTGCCCACCCAATATACCCATACTGCTACAATACAATATATGACATACAATATAAGACATACAATATAAGACATACAGTATAAGACATATAGTATAAGACATACAATATAAGACATACAATATAAGACACACACTATAAGACACACAATATAAGACATACAATATAAGACATACAATATAAGACATACAGTATAAGACATACAATATAAGACATACAATATAAGACATACAATATATGACATACAATATAAGACACACAATATAAGACATACAATATAAGACACACAATATAAGACACACAATATATGACATACAATATAAGACATACAATATAAGACGTACAGTATAAGACATAAAGTATAAGACATACAATGTAAGACGTACAGTATAAGACATAAAGTATAAGACATACAATATAAGACGTACAATATAAGACATACAATATAAGACATACAATATAAGACGTACAATATAAGACATACAATATAAGACATACAGTATAAGACACACAATATAAGACATACAATATAAGACATACAGTATAAGACATACAGTATAAGACATACAATATAAGACACACAATATAAGACACACAATATAAGACATACAATATAAGACATACAATATAAGACACACAATATATGACATACAATATAAGACATACAATATAAGACACACAATATAAGACATACAATATAAGACACACAATATAAGACACACAATGTCCCACAGAGCAGGAACAAAGAACACATACAATGCTACTAAGAAACCTGAAGCTGAACAAATCTATGAAAACAGATTTCCTGAGCATAGTAAGCAAGGTAGAATAATGGAAGAAAAACGCTGAGAAAACTAAGGATGTCCTACTGAGGACTACACCCATGAAGCAAGACATGTATACGAGACAGCAGCAAATCACTCACTGATGGAAGGAAAGTTGAATAAATGGCAACAAGATATATAACCATACTGGCCATACCCCCAGCTAACGACAAGAGGCAGTAAATCTGCAGCAACAGAAATAATCATCTGCAAATTAGACCCAAAAAACTGATAGAGAAAACTGCACAAGTAACCAACCTCAAATATAACCACTTGATAGCGACTCGAACGAGGTCCACGTTTTTTTTTTCTTTATAAGTTTAGTCATGGTCTCTTTTGTCCATATCTAACCCCACCTACACAAGGTGGATTCTGTACTCCCCAGTAACCCAGCTCACGTTAAGTTTTCATTGCTGGATGGGACAGCAGATGAGATTGTTGAAGCAAAATATTAACCCTCTCCCCCTCAATCAACCCCCTCAGCAAAGTGGGACAGAAATGCGCCTACTGTCCCAATGAAGAGATACAGAAGTTATTAGTATTGAACCAGAAAGTACACCAGAACCCACAATACCCAGTGTCATTCTTTCAATGCACAAATAACATGGATATTATATATGCTTCTTGGCTGCCTGCATACTGATCACACTGTTCATCGAGAGTCATTTGGTCGTGTATTGTATAGACAAATTAGCCTTGTGTGGGGGGAAACCCAGGCAAGAGAAGTAATGGAAACGTAAAGATGTATACAGAAAGCTGAAACAACTGAGCAGCAAATACTATAAGCAACACCAACTTCATCAAAATATCAGATAACAGAGAGGGTTGCTGATGTCTGCCACAGGCCAGGCACCTGAAGAAGAAGAAGGTTATATCTCCAGTATGCCAGGATGGCATAGAAACTGGGTTTTGAAATTTTGTTTAATCCTTCTTTGCTTGTTTATATAAAACATTTTACAATGTGAGCTTCTTGGTTTCTAATGGTGATGTAGACTTCTCCACGCCTTCTATCTCCTGAGTTTCTTTCTTCTTCTTATCTATTCCTTCCTCAGTTTGTTTCTATGGCTTCATCATCTACTTTCCTGATACATTTTATATTTCTTCATTATTTTACCTCCTCTTCTTTTCTGTATTTTCTATTTTGTTGCCCCTTATACTGCTAATCCTACTTTTTGATGCAAACATATCTCCTATTGGGACATACGCCCTTAACTAACTCACTCCAAGCATGTCTTTAGCTGTTCTATGCAGCTCTATCCATGTCCTTTCCTTGTTAGTCACCTCTGTCTCTACTTCTCTTCTCCATGTGTTTTAGGTCTTCCTCTATTTCTTTTACCTTATGGATTCCATACAAACGTCTTTCCAGTTACACTATTCTCATGTTTTCTCACTTTGTATCCAGCGCCAGCATCTTTTCTTCACCTCTTAGTTCACTGGTATTTGTCTAGTTCTCTCCTTGAACTTCACATTGGTATTTGTCTAGTTCTCTCCTTGAACTCCACATTGGTATTTGTCTAGTTCTCTCCATGAACTCCACATTGGTATTTGTCTAGTTCTCTCCATGAACTCCACATTGGTGTATGTCTAGTTCTCTCCATGAGCTCCACATTGGTATGTGTCTAGTTCTCTCCATGAGCTCCACATTGGTATGTGTCTAGTTCTCTCCATGAGCTCCACATTGGTATTTGTCTAGTTCTCTCCATGAACTCCACATTGGTATGTGTCTAGTTCTCTTCATGAGCTCCACATTGGTATGTGTCTAGTTCTCTCCATGAACTTCACATTGTTGATTCTTTTGTACCATTTTACCCTTCTCTTTTATGCTGGCATCAATTAATGAATGTTTGCAGTTTATTTGTAATCATGTAAGTGGCATCCATATTGTTTGACATGATGTTTTTCAGAGACATACCACCAGTAATTAGCATACGTCTGTTCAAGAGGCTTGAGTGTTTTGAGTACGAGGCGGTTACGTATGATGTGTTCAGATCATCAGTGTTCACCTGCTGTGTTCTACAAGGTAACCAGTTCATTGCCTGGTTAGATTGTTCATGTTGTTTAAATGTGGAGTGGATTTGTGGTAGAGTGGTTGTGCCCAGGGCTTCTGTTTATATATGATTGTTTGATGTCTTTATCAAGAATCATTTTTATCGCTCACATATACTCCTAAGTGCTTCAGTCTTTTTGATGTTGTTTATTGCCCACCATCTGCACAATGTTAGCGCCGAATGTTGGGCGCCCATAGATCTTTTCCCCAGGACATGCTGGTGTGGTAGGAAATGGTGGCCTTATGTGGGTCTGCACTGCTTGGTGGAATATTTGTGCACAATAAGGCAGATGTGGTCAGGGCACTTTGGATTTGTGTGTATAGTGCAGAAGAATGGGTAGATAGATCATTATGTCATGGAGAGAATGGTGCTGCAGGTAGAGACCAGAGGATCTGGCCGAAACTCAAAACTCCGGAAATTCTAAACTTTGTTCTAGAAATTCTAACTCCGTTTGAGAAATTCCGGTCTAACATGGAGGATAGGTTGTCGATCTGTTAAGGCCATTGGAGTGTTTATGCTTGTGGCTACGGTTTGCTTACGCATTTTCCTCATGTTGGACTGGTAGTGCATGATTCCATTGCCCAGCTACTGAGTTAAGTGCAACACTGTGAGCTGTGGATTTTATGTGGAGTGCTTTTACAACTGTTTTTGGTTGTTTGTATCGTGAACTGCATGTTCAGAAAAATGGCAGCTGGGCGGTTGCTGAACTAACTGGGTTTGCTTTATGCAGTAATGTGTGGCTGCTGGTTTTCTAGTGATTGCCGCTTCCATCGACGATGAACTATATTTTTCATGGTGGACTTTTGTGTTGGCATTCTGGCTGCGCCTTATGCATGTATATTTGTGCTGGCTGAGGATTTGTCGAGAATTCTGTCTGTGCCACTTTTCACATGGGCCAGTGAGTAGCATTTTGTGTGATATTTATTGACACAGGAGCTGGAGCATTATTGGATGACCTTTTGCCGTGAAGTTGGAACTGCGACTAACTCAAAACTCAGAGGAAAGGCCAGACAGGCACATAATCAGACTGTTACTGGTAATATTTTTGTTGGGACTCTTCACTGGCTGTTGCAGATGAGGACGGAGCACATATAGGAATGCCCTGAGTGCTATCACATCGGTTTTTGACTCACCACAGTGCATGGACTCAACTCAGTTCAGTCAATGTAGACCACACAAGGAGAATCTCACCACAGTGCAAGGACTCAACTCAGTTCAGTCAATGTAGACCACACAAGGAGAATCTCACCACAGTGCATGGACTCAACTCAGTTCAGTCAATGTAGACCACACAAGGAGAATCTCACCACAGTGCATGGACTCAACTCAGTTCAGTCAATGTAGACCACACAAGGAGAATCTTACTACAGTGCATGAACTCAACTCAGTTCAGTCAACATAGACCACACAAGGAGAATCTTACCACAGTGCATGAACTCTGTATGATCTGCAAGGATCCAGGATGTGTGTATTTCAGAACCACACACGCTATAGATATTTATTTGTTGATAGGTTTTTAAAAGTTAGTGTATGTAATGGTCTATTCAACCTGCTGTTGTATATTTCTAACTTGTGTGCACGATGTATATAGTTATATAGTTTTTTGTGTGTTTTGAATGCGGGATTACAAATTTCGTCCATAACCCTTTCGCCACAGAGCCAGTACAACAACTATAAGGAAAACAAAAGTTAAATTTATGGGGCTTATCAACAGAAGGGATTCTTTAACAGGCGACACCTCGGACAGGCCATTCTGGTCCGCGACAACATACTAGTGTCTGAGATCGATATGTCTTCCTGGAACAGTGATGCCCTGCAAGTGCAGGCATTAAGAATAATGACACCAGTGCAGCTTGTAATCGTGAACGTGTATGCGCGAAATGGGAAGGTCGACGTGCGACAATGGCAGAGTTTGTTCGATATGGATGAAAGGCATATCATCTACTGTGGGGACTTCAATGCCAGAGGCAGTCAATGGGGGAATTGCATCACCAATAGACAGGGAGTAGATCTGGAGGACGCCCTGGCATCTGCTGCCCTAATCTGTCTGAATGATGGGAAGGTCACTAGAATAGCCACTCGACCAGGTGACTCTGACAGCGTCATTGACTTGGCTCTGGTGTCGCCCACCATCGCACCAAGGTGCCGGTGGAGCACACTGGGATACCACGATAGTGACCACTACCCTTGTGTCATCCTGATCAAGAAAGACGGGGCCATGAGTCAAAGAAACAAGACAAATGCCTTCCCGTACGACAACACTGGTCAAGACGCCATAAGCAAGATCAGAAGAAGAAAAATAACGTCCTCCCAGAGGAGACAAGAAAGATGGTTGCAGCCACCATGGTGGAATGGAGAGGTCGAGAAGGCATGGCTGGGAAAGAGGCATGCTGTCAAAGACTGGCAAAAGGTCAGAAAGGCTAACATGCCACAGGTTGAATTGGCGAACCTGAAGACTGAGGTCGATAGGACGACGACTTTTTTCAAATCCTGCGCCAAAAAGGCCAAGGCCGAGAAATGGGACGAGTTCTGCAGAAAGGTGTGCTCCGAGCGATCTCTTACGACATTCTGGCGCCTTCACAAGAGCATGAACGGTGCTGCACAACGTAGGGGTATTCCAGACTTTCAAGGCACAGACCTCGCATGGAAAAAGTCGGATGCGGATAAAGGTAAGGCCCTTCTTGCACGCTACATAGAACAGACTGAACAGAAAGACGAGCCCGCCAGACAGAGGACCATGACGACACTCTCTCAGTTGTGCGAGGGGGTCGGGACAGACGAAGAATGGACAATCACAGCTGAGATATTGCGTGCGATGCTCAAGAAATCACCTAACACCGCCCCAGGCCCAGACGGCATCCGATATGGTGACCTACTGGTGATATCAGATGATGACATGGAAGAACTGGCCAGAGAATTCAACACCAGTATCCAGAGGGGTCAGGTCAAAGAAGAATGGCTACACAGCTACTTGCTGCCGCTGCCAAAACCGAACAAAGACCATTCCAAGATAAGCGGCTACAGAATCATTACGATGCAGAATACTGTTGGCAAGCTACTGGAGAAAATTGTAGCACACAGACTTGCTTGGGACTTGGAACAGCTCGGCTGCTTCCCGCCCACACTTGGAGGATACAGACGCAACAAAGAGTCATGGCTGAATGCGGCAGTCTTTGCTCAAGATGTTTACGAAGGATTTCAGGTCAGAGAAGAGACATGTGCGGCCGCCATAGACTTAGAGGACGCATATAACAGAGTATCTTTCGAGCACTTGACGCAAACCCTCCTCAGACTGAAAGTGCACCCTCACCTTGTACAATGGATAGCTGCAGTTCTGCTCCAAAGGAAGGTGGTGCTAAGATGCGGGAGTTGGTCTTCTGAGCCGATAACGATATGTCCAGGATTGCCGCAGGGTTCACCACTGTCACCAGTACTATTCAACGTGTATACGGTGCCGATCACTGAACAACAGTTGGATGGGAGGGGTAGGACTCTGTCATTCGTTGACGACATCCTCGTGTATCGACAGGGTCGAGATAGACAGGCGGTTGCCAATGATATGCAGGGCAAACTAGATCGAATTTCCTCATGGTGTGCTGATGCCGATGCCCTTGTCAACCCTGCAAAGGCAACGGTTACATGGTTCTCACTAAACAACCATATTGTGAAAACAGACCTGCCGGCAGTAAGAATGGATGGGAGCATTTTGAGTAGAACCCAGTCAATGACATATCTTGGCGTGAGGCTTGATCGTAGCCTGTCCTTCAGAGATCATGTCGATTATGTCATAACGAAGGCTCGAAAAGGTTTGTCAGCAATGAGAGTCATGGCGACTGCCAATATCGAGCAAAGACTGCTAATACTTCTGTTCCAAGGACTTGTACTTTCACGCATCGAGTATGCCCTGGCCATCCTCACTGTCAGCCCTACACAGATTGGAAGACTCGAAAAGGTACAAAACGAAGCCATGCGCATCATTTTGGGCTGCACGAGAGACACCAGCGGTGTAGCAATGAGATACCTCCTTGACTTCCCGACAATGGAACACATGATCAAGATCTGGAGAGCTCGTGCATACTTAAAAATAAGTGCAGATGAGCAGCACCTTCTGCATGACGCTATATTCAGAGAAAAGGGTGACAGGCTAAAGAGAGGCAAATCATGGATGGGTCGGGCGGAAGATGTCGTCAGACAGGTCTGCAGTCTTACCAGTATCAACCCCGGCAAGGAATGGGTGCCGGTGCCTCCAGCCTTTAAGTGCACTTTCTCCTGCATTATCACACTCGACAGACGGTGCAGAGAGCAGAACCCTGCCGCTGTCAATGCAGAGGTTAACGCGCTCATCTATGAACACTCAGATAGCCCCGAAGTGCTCATCTATACAGATGGATCTGTTGTAAAGCAGCAGAGAAGTGCGTGGGCATTTACAGCCCGTTCAGCGGGCCGAACCGTTCAAGAATCCAGTGGTGCCCACTCTATGACCACGAGCAGCATGACGATGGAGGTGATGGCAGTTACCCAGGCTTTCATATGGCTGGAATCACAGCATTATACCAACGTGTGTGTACTAAGTGATTCAATGAGCATGATTCAGAAGGTCGAAGCTGGATCTGTACGTAGACAGGGGACTGAATCGCTGCGGAAGTCTGTTGTCCGTAAAGTCACCTTCATCTTCGTCCCGGGATATGCGGGAGTCGAGGGAAATGAACGAGCTGACAAACTGGCTGGCTCTGCACCCCCTGTAGATGGCCAGCCCATGGATCGTGCCGATGTTATTAACGTCCTTAAAGAGTTGGCGAGAACAGAGGATTTTGACGTCAGTGATTCCACATCGCTGTCCAGGATGAAAGACCTGGGAGTAAGAATCGGCACAGCCAGACGCGAGAGGTACATCGGGAAAACAAAGTGCCTCGTCAACCAACACAGAACTGGCACTATTAGCCATCGGACACTGATGCATATGCTGGGGGGAGGATCTGAGCACCTATGGACATGTCCGGAGTGCAACGAAGATACCCCAACTGATAACTGATAACTGAAGGGATGGAATAGAGAAATTAGCCTTATGTGTGAGAAATACTTGGTGAGATTAGCCTTATGTGTGAGAAATACTTGGTGAGATTAGCCTTATGTGGAGGAAATACTTGGCTAGATTAGTCTTATGTGGGGGAGATACTTAGCTAGATTAACCGTATGTGGAGGAAATACTTGGCTAGATTAGTCTTATGTGGGAAAATACTTGGTGAGATTAGCCTTATGTGAGGAAATATTTGGCGAGATTAGTTTTATGTGAGGAAATACTTGGCGAGATTAGTCATATGTAGGGAAATACTTGGCAAGATTAGCCTTATGTGGGGAAATACTTGGTGAGATTAGCCCTATGTGGGGAAATACTTGGCAAGATTAGACTTATGTGGGGGAGTTACTTGGCGAAATTAGTGTTATGTGGGGAAATACTTAGTGAGACTAGCCTATGTGGGGGAGATACTTGGCTAGATTAGTCTTATGTGGAGGAGATACTTGGTGAGATTAACCTTATGTCAGAGAGATGAGATTAGCATTATGTGGAGGAAATACTTGGCCAGATGAGCCTTATGTGGGGAAATAATTGGTGATGTTAGCCTTATGTGGGGGAGATACTTGGCGAGATTGGTCTTATGTTGGGAAATGCTTGGTGAGATTAGCCTTATGTTGCCAAGTATCTCCCCCAAATTAGACTAATCTTGCCAGGGGCGTCACTAGGGGGGTGCGGGGGGTGCGGGCCGCACCGGGTGACACCATCAAGGGGTGACACCAAAATAAAAAAATTGCAAATTTGACAAAGCTGACATAGCTCTGTCTAGTCGGGTTTCATAACCGTTCATTGTTAATTTTAGAAATTTTAATGTTAAATAACAAAAATGTAACTTTGTCCGAGTTTGTCGAAGTTCTTTATTTATGTTTTACCTGAAGTATTGAAGTTATATTGTTCAATTTGTTTTCTTTCTTATGTCCTTATTAACTTTTTGACTTATTTTACAAACATTACTATATGCGATTATATATGGTACAGGAACACTCGGAAGAAGACCATGGTGAAAGTCTAGAGGGGTGACACCAAGAGTTTACCGCACTGGGTGACACCAACCCCAGTGACGCCACTGAATCTTGCCAAGTATCTCCCCCACATAAGACTAATCTAGCCAAATATCTCCTCCACATAAGGCTAATCTCAACAAGTGAGTATATAGGAAATACCATCTTCAGCAAAATACCATATTACAGAGAAGATTGGAAAGGGATGATCACTGAAGTCTGCTCCAGACCAGCCTCCCTATGAAATAAAGAAAGTAATAAGTGCACGGACATCTTCGTTGCCCTGTTCTGAAGTTATGTGTCAGATCTCACTGCTAATAAGCTTGTATTTTTCAATTGTATATTATATCTGTAAAAACTTGTTCTTGACTTGGGGACATAAATTACAAGTATGTTAGAAGTTGAAGTGGGTTTGCCTGATGGTGAGGGACACTGGTAATAGAGAAAGCTAATCTACAATCAAAATCATTCCAGTGCACTCCCCTGTAGTGGCAACTACTAGTGGTTGTAGCACACGTGTGGAAGCTTGAATTCAAAGCAAGCAAATCCTGGGAAGGTTAACCCTGTCAACAAATGCTTGCAGACGTTAGATGTGTTGGCCTAATGGCGCAAAAACGCAGCTCTGCTTTAAACAGGCACAACGCAATCACGTCCAAAAAAAAACTCTCCGAGATGAACGCATAAGAAGAAGAAGAGGAAGAAAGAAAGCAATGAAAAAATAAACACACACACACTCACTCTCACAACCACACACTCTCTCTCTCTTTCTTTCTCAAAACAAGAAAATTATCACACAAGCCCATCCACACACACACACACACACTTACACACACTCTCTCTCTCTCTCTTTCTCTCTCTCTCGAAACAGAAAAAATGATCATGTTTTAATCCTTGTGTTTGCAAATATTTTCAGACTACGTTACCATCGCTGATAATCTATTTCAAACTCTGGATGTGCAAAAATCTGGCAAAGCTGACAAACATCTGTGTGATGTGGCTCTGGAACAGCTCAGAAGTGCACTGGCCAGCTCCCGCACTGACCTGAAGAGGTAGAGGGAAGGCCACATTTGTTCTGTTGTGTGGACTTTTGTTATATAAATCAGTATTTTGACTTTGGTCTTTCTTCTTGTTTAGGTGCTTGCCAAGAGATTTATGGCACACTTCTTGTGAGTGGATGGTAGAGCAGAGGGTTCATTCTACACACCAGTCAGTTGGACTTTAACAGTGACTTCTCGTTCAGAAAACAATGGCAAACTACTGAATGTAAACTTGCCTACAAAATTAACCTGGGGTTGGAGGTCAACATGGCCAAATGGATAAGAATGTGTATTCTTAAACATCCGGTGTGCTGATGCTGAGGTAGTGGGTTCAACCCCTACACTGGTCAGTTGGACTAAAATGTTGACTTCTCGTCCGTGACTTGGGAAGGTATATTATAATTACCTCTGAAGTCAGAGTGGGTTCGCCTGATGGTGAAGGACACTGGTAATAGGGAAATCTAATCCACATGTAAAATTTCAGTCCCGTGCTACTAGAAGTAGTGTGTATGGACTACGCTTGAGTTCAAAGTAGTGAGCACAAATACAAACCTGGGGTTGATCGCCACATCCTGCAAAGGGCATACATTTTTTTTATTCTGCCAGAAGATGTGTACAAATAGACCTGGGGTTTCAGGCTGATCCAACCTAAAATGAGTACCAGAAAATATCCTGGAAGTAAAGATCGCCAGTGGATAAGGACCACATTACTCATTGAGTGCCAGTCTGATGGCCAGTGGATACGGACCACATCACTCATTGAGTGCCAGTCTGATGGCCAGTGGATATGGACCACATCACTCATTGAGTGCCAGTCTGTCAATAAAAATATGGGCCAGCAGCATAAATCCAGTATGCCTCAAGATGTGTACAAGATTCCCTTTTTTAACATGTTTGAGAAAGGTCATATCAGTTTTTGGCTAAATAAAATGACATAATCAACTGTTGTCTTGTCCCAGAATCGTGGAATCCAGCTACAGCCTCAGCCCAGATGGGTTGTTCACAGCATTGGACAAGGTAGGATCTGTTTGTCTGTTGCAAGTTCTATATATAGACTGGTTGCCATACTTTTATTTTCTTAAGGCCACACTTAATTTGCTTGTGCACAGCAACTTTTTTTATGACAATCAAATAAAAATTATATTTACCAGTCATACAATTGCTGTTCATAACCATACCTTAACGAAGCATCAACACTGAAGTATACTAACCATCATGTCACAGAAAATGAATGAGACATTCCTTCAAGAAACAAATAAAAATAGTACATTGATATGATCTGAAAGGTTGAGGTGAGTTCTGTACACAGACAGTGGATTGAATCTCTGTGGAGTTCTGGTGTCCGTAGAGTCACCTTCATCTTTGTTCGTGGACATGCTGACGTTGAAGGAAATTAATGTGCTGATAAACTTGCTGGCTCTGTGTCTCCTGCAAATGGCCAGCCCATGGATCGTGCTGATATCATTAATGCCTTAGAGAGATATCGAGAACAGAAGACTTTGACGCCAGTGAATCCACATCTTTGTCTAGAATGAGAGACTTGGGAGTAAAAATTTGTATGGCCAGACATGGGATGCACAACAGGAGAATGAGTGGCCTCACGAACAATACAGAATTGGCACTATTAACCAACAAACGCTGATGCATATGTTGTGGGGAGTCTATGGACATGTCTGGAGTGCAAGGATGATACCCCAGCAGATAACTAACTAATTAGATGCAGACAGTCAAGATTTTTCTGGCACATTATGTTAAAAATGTAGTTGCATGTCCTTTATAGGAAGTCGCAACCAACCCCATCATTTATTGGCAGCTGTACAGTAGTTTGCCATTGCTGTTTGAACAGCCATGGTATTGACTATGTCATCCATTGAGTATGAGCAGCGGTATCTTGGTGGCTAGATGCTCACCTGCCCAAGCGGTGGTCTTCGGTTCAATCTACATCAGGGTGATTAAAAATGTTTTTCATTGACCTGGACTCCCGGCTTGTCCCAGCCTAAAATGAGTACCAGGAATGTTTTGGGATGTAAAGGCAGCGGGCATGCTACTGTCCACAGCACCCATTGGATGCCGTGTGCTCCATAGAAATATGGGTCTATCTCCATGTGTCCAGTGTGCCTTAGGTATATATAAGTGACCTTTGCTTTTACCCGTGGAATGCTGATTGGTCTATTATAACGTCAGGCTATTATTATACCCAGTGTGTTTCGTGTGTGCTGATTGGTCTATTATAATGTCAGGCTATTATTATACCCAGTGTGTCTCATGTGTGCTGATTGGTCTATTATAATGTCAGGTTATTATTATACCCAGTGTGTCTCATGTGTGCTGATTGGTCTATAAAAATCTGAGGTTATTATTATACCCAGTGTGTCTTGTGTGTGCTGATTGGTCTATTATAATGTCAGGCTATTATTATACCCAGTGTGTTTCGTGTGTGCTGATTGGTCTATTATAATGTCAGGCTATTATTATACCCAATGTGTCTCGTGTGTGCTGATTGGTCTATGAAAATGTCAGGCTATTATACCCAGTGTGTCTCGTGTGTGCTGATTGGTCTATTATAATGTCAGGCTATTATTATACCCAGTATGTTTCGTGTGTGCTGATTAGTCTATTATAATGTCAGGCTATTATTATACCCAATGTGTCTCGTGTGTGCTGATTGGTCTATTATAATGTCAGGCTATTATTATACCCAGTGTATCTCATGTGTGCTGATTGGTCTATTATAATGTCAGGCTATTATTATACCCAGTGTTTCTCATGTGTGCTGATTGGTCTATTATAATGTCAGGCTATTATTATACCCGGTGTGTCTCGTGTGTGCTGATTGGTCTATTATAATGTCAGGCTATTATTATACCCAGTGTGTCTCATGTGTGCTGATTGGTCTATTGTAATGTCAGGCTATTATTATACCCAGTGTGTCTCATGTGTGCTGATTGGTCTATTATAATGTCACGCTATTATTATTATACCCAGTGTGTCTCATGTGTGCTGATTGGTCTATGAAAATGTGAGATTATTATTATACCCAGTGTGTCTCACGTGTGAAAAGAGATCCTTCACTTTTCATGTGAAATAACAAATAAATTGTCCTAAAACAGTTTCCTGCTGTGTGCTATTGATGTGATAACACCATCACATTTTATAGGCTTGATAGCAAGGAGGAATAGGTGGCCAATCTTTATCTCACTTTGGCAGGTGATGAGCCCAGACACTAAACCCACATCCGACTGTGCTCATGACATTTCCAGTGTAGATCGCTGTCAACATGGCTAGCGAGCCCAAACTTGACTTTTGTCCACAACTGAATCAGCGTGCCCTGGCCATGCGGGGATGTGGGGGAATGAACAGGCTGTTAGGTTGGTAAGGAATGCACCTCTTGGTGGTAGATTACCTATAGACAAGGGGGAGGTGGTTATGTGCCTGTGGGACCAGGTGGGGAAGGCGGGGGAACAGATTGAGAACCCCTGTGTGGAAATAATAAGATTGGGGGGATTGGCAGGGGTTTTGGAAGAATCTCAACACTGAGAGGGAAGACCAGGATAACTTTCAGTCAGATGGCAGTGGGAACAATTAGTAGTGTAACCCTTCGCAGGCTGATGAACGAGGGGACGGAGCACATATGGGAATGTCCTGAGTGCAGTAATGTCGGTTCTTAGCTCAATTCAACTCAACTGATTCAAGTGTTTGTTGTGCAGGCAATGTCAAGGAAACACATTCAAGGGTTTTACAGCCAAGATCAGTTTGTGGTTGAAGCTTGCGACTCTTTCCTGGCCAAGGTGACATCCTGTTTGTTTGTCTGTGTGTCTGTGTCTATCAATCTGTCTGTGTGTGTCATTTACTTTAGTTAATGATTCAGTCTTTGCCAAGGTTAAACTGTTCATTCTTTTTTGTTTGCGTTTTTTCCCCATCTGCCTGTTTCTTTCTCTGTGATAGATAGATAGATAGATAGATAGATAATAGATAGATAGATAGATAGAGAGATAGAGAGATAGATAGATAGATAGATAGATAGATGGAAGGATGGATGGATCGATGGCTGGCTGGCTGGCTGGCTTTGGGTGGATGGATTGGTGGGTGGATTTGGGGTGTCAGGTTTGGTGAGTGCCACCCAACATTTGGTGCTGACAGAAAGCAGGTAGTATCATCTACTGTTATATGGTAGCTCAGTCATATCTTACTAAGACCTGACTTTTCTCAAAGCAATAATAGTGATGATGAATGTATAGTAGAGTTTGGGATTTCTTATTTCTATGGTAGTTCAAGTTGATCAGTTTTGTCATTTTGTTTGTTCTACAGGTTAGACACTTGAAGTAATTTCACCAAAAAGACAAACAGTCACGGCTTCTGTTCTTTTCATCGTCATCATCATGTAAGAGGTTTTTTGCAGAACTTCGCTGTCACCATGACCTGTTGGAAAGACTCCCGATCTCTCGTTTGTTTGCATGCCCAGAGTGCCCAGTGTCCACCTTTGTGGTGGTCAATCTTAGCCAGTTCTTCCTGGAACAAAATGCTTTAAATTATTGTTCTTTCGAAGCCACTGTGATGTTTAATATGGCAAAAATATTCTTGTTTTCCCGGTTTGCTAGCTTTGAACTCAAGCGTAGGCCATCACGTGCTGCTACTTCTAGTGCACTTGGCTGTTGTTTGACTGTGGATTAACTTTCCCTATTAGTGTCGGGTGTCCCTTGCCACTCTGACTTCAGAGGTAAAAAGTATTCTAACACATGATGCTGCAGCTGTCATGATGAGTTAATGTAGTAGGTTCCCCTTGCTTTCCACATCCACAAAGCTTTAGACTACATTAGCAATCTTTTCAGTTTCTGGAGTGAGTGAGTAATTTACTCAGTGGTGCTAAAAATCAAATGGTACCTCAAATGTGCCCACATATCCCAGTGGATACTCGGTCCCCAAAGCTGCCCTTGCACAGAGTGGCATGTTTCCCATCCTCCGCCACATGGATGTACCGTTGGTCTTGAATCTCAAGGAGTTCTGAGACGATGTGGGAATTTCCACCCATCCATCCATCGCATCCATCCATCCATCGCATCCATCCATCCACCCATCCATCACAGCCACCCATCCCATCCATCGATCCCAAACAAAGAGTACCACAAACGTGTCAACGTATCCCAGTGGAAACTCAGTCCCCAAAGCTGCCCTACACAGAGTGGCATGTTTCCCATCCTCTACCACAGGGAGATCCTGTTGAGATTGGATCTTCAAGGAGTTCTAAGTGCATGATGAAATCCCTCAGACTCACCAACACCTTTTAGAAGACCTCTGTTCTGTTACAGAGTACAATTTTAAGATAAAAATGCAATATTTTACATTAAATAATTAATATATATACATGACTTTCAGTCACTTGTGTTATGTGTGGTGAAAAGTAACACAAATACGTCTGGAACAAGACAAGCTGCAGAAGCGGCCAGAGCAGCAAAGCAATGCTCTAACTGTCCGCCTGTTGGAGCTTCGATCCTAGACCAGTTGCCAACCAAGGCTTAGGGTCTGGTCTGCATTGCCATGACATTTAGTCTTTATGTTGCATTACCTCACACTAAGATACGGTTTGTACCCTCCCAATTGCGCTCCTCTGCTCGAAGCCGTGGGCACAATGTGGGGTGTCAGATTTAATGAGCACCGCCCAACATTCGGCGCTAACAGTGTGCGGGTGGTGGGCAATAAACAACATCAAAAAAAGGAAATCGCCAGGAAGTCACGGCAGAGTTGATTAAAGCTGACACAACAAAGTGTGAAAAGATATCTTTGTTTTTATTCGCTCGCTTTTAATTTAACTCAAGCGTAGTTCATACGTGTGCTACTACTTCTTGTGCACTGGACTGATTTTTGGATGTAGATTAGCTTTCACTATTACTAGAGTCCCTCGTCATCAGGCAAACCCACTCCGACTTATGACGTACTTGTAATTTATGTCCCCAAGTCAAGTACGAGAAGTCAGCATTTTAGTCCACCTGACCAGTGTAGGGGTTGAACCCGCTACCTCGGCATTAGCATCATCATCATCAAGTGTCCTGCCAGCTGGTGTAGGTGTTCATGGCTCTTCACAGATCTCGGTCTTTGGTGTTCTGGATCGACTCTGTTGACCTCTAAAATATATCACGTGTTATGTTAGAATATATGGGAAACGGGAATGTGGCCAGAGGAAAGAAGAGAACAATATACATCACAATACCAAAAAAAGAGACACTACATGAAATTATATAGCAACAACAGAACAATTGCCATGATAAGTTACACATGCATCATTTAAAATTATCGATGAAGGACTTTATGAAAAAACAGAACGTACTTCTAGACTGCCCAAAATATGACATATCTAGGCAAACCTTCTGGCCTAGAGAAACAACAAACTCTATGGACCTCTGAGTGAACTGGAAAAAGACAGTTAAATTCATACAAGAGACAACATTGCAGTTGTAGACAAATTTCAAGCGAACAAAATAAAACATAAGCATGGCACAAGTAGCTTTAGAAGAAATAGAGTAATATGTGACAGAAAACAAGCAGACTACGTTAACAATCTGTACTCTTACTTTATTGATGACACCAGAACATTCGACTACAGACTATGAAGAATTATGGAACATGGTGAAAGAAATGGTTTTGCCATTAATCTATAACACATACTACTGGCACCTAGCCGTCTAGAGACAGACGATAGTTTGTTACATTGTGTTTCAAAAATAGCACAAAGTCTGGGCTTAATTGTAGAGACCATGTGTTGCCCATGCAGCACAGCAATACTCTGTCTACCCGTCAGAGCTTCGATCCTAGACCAGTTGCTGACCAAGGCAAGGCTTAGGTTGCATTTCCTCGCACTAGGACAAGGTTTGTACCATCCCAAACGCGCTCCTCCGTCCAAAGCTGTTAGCACACTATGGGGTATATGGGTGTAAAATGTCACAAATCAGCCGAAAAGCACAAATGTGTCTGAATATAAAAGTTAGGGAATTGTACTAAAAATTAATTGGACGGAAAAGAGACGAAACAGATCTTTGCTACAAGAATTCAGTATTGGAGACAACTGGTTGTTAAGACAAACACAAATCTTCTCCTTCTTCTTCTTCTCCTCCCCCTTTTCTTCTGCGTTCATCCGGAGTGTTTTTGTTTTAAGATGTAATTGCATTGTGCCAAGTTTATTTGCACCCTTAAGCCGACATGTCCGACTTCTGCGGGTGTTTTTTGACCGGGTTAACCTTCCCGGGAGACAAACACAAATGAGAGAATTGAAATATTTATAGAAAGTCGATACAAAGATAAACAGAAGTAATGGTGCACAGAAAATGTGTCTTCCCAAAGTTATTTAGTTGCATATCCATTACAGGACGTCGCAGTCAACCCCAGCATATTTTAACTGTGTGATTTCTTTGCAAGTTTACGTTTAGTAGTTTGCCATTGCTCTCTGAATGACCGACACTCATACCAATATATGAAAATCAGCGCAAGGCGGTCAGCTTCTAAATCTCCAGCAGCTGTGTTTAGAACGTGGTATGTGGGATTACGAACTACGTTCTTAACTCCTTCATCACAGCCCCGACTGTTCCCTTCCCAAAGGCAACATAAAATGAATGGGACTAGTCGTAAACCAGTCATGTAGTCGTAAACTAGTCATGTAGTCGTAAACCAGTCATGTAGTTCAGTATTTGGTACTTTAATAAAAGCAGATGGAATATGATGTGTATTAACAGATTCTGTGCCAAACAAAAATTAGGTTTGGACTAAACAAAACTGAATGACGGATATGGGAAGTAGTGTTGTGCCACAGTTATGGCTTAAAACTATAAAAGTCGTTAGTATTGTAGCAGACACGTTGTATTATAACGCAATGACAACATTTCGGCGATATATGAGCCCATGGCAGATACAGGAAGTCGCTTAAGACGATTAATTATCCCTTGGCACTTAATCAGTTAAAGGCATTCAGCGTAGAATAGACCAAGCAAAGGCTGCATTTTATAAGATGAAGAATATTCTGTGCAATATTTCATTGTCAGTCAAGGTCAGGAAAATAGTTCTTGAGAAATATATTAAGCCAATCCTGATGTACGGAAGTGAATTATGGAAAGTTAACCGACAAGTGAGGAATGGTGTGGAAGCTGAGGCTTGTTGGTTTATATAGAAGAATGGTGACGAGAACATAGAGCTGATTCACGACTCTGGTGATCGTGTGAGATGGCCAAACATGACCACCCATGCATGGTACATGATGGTACATGATGATTATGACAACAAACTGGATAGATAAAAAGTTTAACAGAACAACAACAGAAATAAAACGAAGAATAGCAGGAAAAACAACATTGTCGAATACAAGAACAACAACAGGAATAATAACATTGACAGATATATTGGCGAATACAAGAACAATAAACTGCAAATTGTGACAAATACAACAACAACGAGACCAGAAACAAAACAAGGTGAAAAACAAAAGAAGAAGCATCAACAAACAAACAAACAAACAAAACAGTAGTGACAAATACAACTATAATAAAACAACATGAACAAACAACAGAAGAACAGTAAAAATAACATGGACACATCCAAAGACAAAAACAATGAAAGGAACATAAATATAGAGAATGGAACAAATATCAGCAACAGATCATACAAGAACACGGAGAAAACTAACACAACGACGACAAATACAAGGGCAACAACAAGAAAAGCAATAGCGACAAATACAAGAAGAATAAACACAATTGGAGCAACAACAAGTCTTACAAAACGATAAGTACACCAACAAGTTACTAGTTCAAATACAAGAACAGCAGCAATAGATACAAGAATGTTGAAAAACAACAAGAAGAAGAACAACAACAACATTAACTAGAACAACAACAAAAGAATGTAACAACGGCAACAAGAAAGAGAACAAAGCTTGGTCTGGAGCGGGCATCGGTGACCACGACTCTCCAATCCCTCATCCCAGCTGGCCCATATAGAACAGCCAAAGACATCCTGGTCAGCCCTCAAGGGAAGGCAGGGGCAGACCATGGGCATTCCCCGCCATCCAAGGAGGCTTCCATACTTGCAGAGCCGACACACAGCGCTCTGGTACTGGGCTCACCCAAGGAATCGTCACGTCCTGCACATGGCTGCTTAGCTTCACTTCCGTATATTGGGCCTTCCGTTCACCATAGGCTGTTCTTCCGGAAACCAGAAGTATGCAGTCTGCAGATGACATCCACACAGTGAGCTTTCGATTCGGACTTTCCACATAATGGATTTGCTATCCAAGCAATATTCCATTTCGTGCCACTAGACAATTTTTCCACCTTTTATGAAGCCCACACAGTGTGCTTTCGATTCGGACTTTCCACATAATGGATTTGCTATCCAAGCAATATTCCATTTCGTGCCACTAGGACACTTTTTCCACCTTTTATGAAGCCCACACAGTGAGCTTTTGGTTCGGACTTTCCACGTAATGGATTTGCTATCCAAGCAATATTCCATTTCATGCCTCTGGGGCGCTTTTGTAACCGACATACCTGTGGTATGAAGTGCGGCAGTCTAAATACTTCTTCGTGCACCTTTAAATGTCAACCCGAATGTAGTTAAAGTAAGCTGCAGTCAACTTGAGCTTGTTGATATCTCCATAGAGCTTGTCCTCAAATGAAGCAGGTGTGGGCCAAAATATCTTTCTCTGTTCTGCATATATTGGGCATACCTGTAGCAAATGTTTAGCTGTCATTTTACCAGTTCCACAATTGCATTCATCGGTATCTCCTATCTTTAGTTTATTGAACAAGTGGTATTTCAGCCTGTTATGTCCTGTGCGGAGTCTGAAGATTGCTACTTGTTCTCTTCGGTCGAGTTTGTAATATGCATCATCCTTCTGGTGACCTGGATGTTCTGATTCCCATTTGGTTCTATAGGTGCTTTTTATTAACCTCTTTTCCTCGTTATAGGTTATGTCTATGTCAGGCTGTGGTAGTCGTCCGCCCTCTTTTGCCAGTCTGTCAGCCTCTTCATTTCCAGGTATACTGCAATGTGATGGGATCCACTGTATTACAACTTTTTTTTGGATTTCTGGCATAGACCATGGAGTGCTGCTCTTAGGTCAGCTATTTCTGTGCTATTATTGCTCTTCAGTATTGAGACAGCTGACTTTGCATCTGTGAAGATAGCTATTTGCTTCTCTTTATTTTCCTCCATCAAGAGCATTTCTGCTGCAGTTTTCAGAGCCTCTACCTCCGCTTTGAAGTTACTTGAAAACTTTCCAGTTGCCATTGAATGTGTTTTTTTCACTCCATTTTTTAAATTTAGGAGAATTCCTCCTCCTCCATTCTCTATTGAATTTTTGGCTGATCCATCTGTATATGCATGGGTCCAATTGCTGCTTGGGTAATGTTCTTTTATGTAGTTTAGGGTTATTTCTCTTTTGGTTTCATGCTGAGTGTTCTTTTTCTCAATACCAGGAATGTTTTCTATCATCTCAGGCAGTTCCTGCTGTCTCCAAGCTGGGAACTTGTGTGCACTGTAAATGAGTTTGACTGTTGACATGTTAAGTATAGGATCTGCCCTAATCTTTCGTTTTGCAGTTTCTACAAAGTTGCTACGCTTCAGTCTTCCCTTTCCAAAACCACTAAACCTTTTATACATAGGGTGGTCTGTCAATCTTCTAAATTTTTCTGCTTGTTGCTGGGCTCTGCTATCTCTTCTATCCTGCATTGGTTGTAAACAAGTGATCTTTTCTAGTTCATTAA
This sequence comes from Cepaea hortensis, assembly GCA_963921405.1. Classification (NCBI taxonomy): domain Eukaryota; kingdom Metazoa; phylum Mollusca; class Gastropoda; order Stylommatophora; family Helicidae; genus Cepaea; species Cepaea hortensis. The sequence continues at coordinate 53,618,046 of OY992879.1, forward strand.
TAGGCGTTGTCTTCAGGCTTCCAGTTATGATTCGCATTCCTTGGTTTTGGACTCTACTTACTTTGTTAAAGTTTGACTTAGCTGCTGTTGCCCAAGCTGCAATGCCATATTCCAGTACTGGCCTCACCCGTCCAGTATATAACTTCTTGAGAACTTTCTCATCTGCTCCCCACGTTGTACCAGAAAGCTTTTTCATGATTGCCATTCTCTGCCTTGCTCTTGTTCGATTTTTCTCAACCTGTGTCTTCCGTGTCAGACGACGATCAAAGGTGACTCCTAGATAGTTTGGATTTTCTTCATGGCACAATATTTTTCCATTCAATACCAGCTTAGGTTGCTGAGTTTTATTTGAGAGGGAGAACACTGTGCATGTTGTTTTCTCCTCACTTATCTTCACTAGCCATGATTTTGACCAGTCCTCTAGCGCTAATAAGGCTTGCTGTATTCTGCTGTTAGCTGTACTAATATATTCTTCGGATGTCCATATGGCTAGGTCATCTGCAAAGGAGGATGTGTGTACTCTGGCTGTAAAATTTTCCGTGATGTCATTTATATATGCTAGGAATAATGTTGGTGAAAGAACTCCTCCTTGGGGGACACCTTGCTCCAACAGCATCATTTTGCTTGTTTGTCCTTGTACTTTTGTCCTGGCAGTTCTGTTCTCAAGGTAGTGGCTGATCCATTTATACATTTTGCCACAAACATGCATTTTTTGCAGTTTTACTTTCAGTCCTTCCTTCCATACTTTATCAAATGCTTTTTCTGAATCTATCCAGACTGCTAGTGTGTGCTTTTTCTCTTGGAAGGCATCCTCTATTTCCTGAACTATATAGGTTATTTGATCTTCAGTGGATCTGTACTTTCTGAATCCTGCTTGGTGTGGTGTTAAGAGTTGGTTTTCTTCTAGATGCCATGATAGCCTGCCATTGATAATGCGTTCCATTAATTTTCCTACACAGCTAAGTAGACTGATAGGTCGATAGCCATTTGGTTCTTCCAGGTCTTTTCCTTTCTTTGGGACTGGTATTAGTATAGCTTCCTTCCATGCCTGTGGGACTATTCCTCTCTTCCAGCTGTTATTTAGGACTGCTAGTAGTTTCTTTTTTGCTTTGGTGCCTAGTCCTATTAGCATTTCATTTGTGATTCCATCCTTTCCTGGTGATTTCTTCTTTTTTTAGGGTATTCATTGCCTGTTCCATTTCTTCCATTGTTAGATTTGCCATCATATATTTTGCTGCTGTCTCTGTATTTCTATGATGTATCTGTTTGTCTTTGATTGCTTTCTTCTGTTCGGTTGTAATATCAATGTGGTTTGCATTTGCATAGTGTTCCATTAGTGCATTTGCAGCCTTTTTTCCTGTAAGCAAGGCATTTCCTTGTTTAATTGTTATTTGTTTGTTTCTAGGTCCTTCATTGTTCATGGCTTTCACTAGTTTCCATAGCTTGTTTCCATCCCTGTCAAAATTCAGGTTTTCTGTTTTTTCCCTCCAACAATCTCTTGTTGGATTTACTGTTCTTTTATATTTTGCTGAGATGGCTTTGAGAGAGATGTTCGCTTCAATTGTTTGTTCTCTCTCTGCTGTCTTCCTGGCATCTTCAACTTTGTCCTCCAAACTTTGTAGTTCTTCAGTCCAGTATGGTTTGTAATTTTTCCTCGCTCCTCTTGGAATAGACTCAGTGGCTGCCTGTATTATCGCTCTGTTTAGACTTTCCACCATTTGCTTCATGTTGCCATACCGTGTATTTATGTTTTCACAATATTTGTCTGTTAGTATGGCAAATCTGTTCCAATCTGCTCGTTTGTAATTCCAGCGGGGCAAGGGCTTTTGCTCCTGTGGGACATACTCCATATTCATTACAAGCTTGATTGGTCTGTGGTCACTACCTGCTAATTGGTCCAGCACATGGCGATCGATTTTGTGGAGGATGTCTCCTGTGCAGAAAGCTAAGTCTGGAGTAGAAGTGGTAAGCCATCTTCTGGAGTAGAAGCTCGGTGTGTCATCCGCTTTGTTGAGTAGATGGAGATTTGAGTCTATTTCCCATTCCTCCAATTCATCTCCTCTTTTGTCAGTATCTGGGTATCCCCATCTATCTGAACGGCTATTAAAGTCTCCGACAATAATGCAGTTTGTGTCAGTTATTTTCATGTTTGAGAGTGTAAGGTCCTTATCTGCTGGGCTATACAGATTGTAGATTCTTATTTTCACGTCCTTTATCATTATATCAACACCTATAATTTCCGTTTGGTTGTCAGAGATCACAGATACTTCGCTGGAAGGTATTGTATTTCGTGTAAGTATTAGAACTCCTCCTTTGTGTCCTTCGCGGTCGAAACGTGTGGCCTGATATCCTCTGACTGAGAATTTGCGATTGGCGTTGAGGTGTGTCTCTTGAATGCATGCCACATCTATTTTATCTTTATGAAGACGCTGTGTTAGGGACTCTTTCTTCTTGTAAACTCCTTCGGCATTCCGCTGTAGTATGTTGAGTGTCCGGGGTATTTGGTCAATAGCTCTTAACCTACTCCTCTGTGCCTTGACTCCACAGCACAGGGGAAGGTGACCACCAGTAGTCATGGGTGGACCCCCTCGAGGCAGGGGGCCCGGCACTATCGCCGCCTGATGGGACTTCGCGGGATTAGCACCATAACGATTAATTTTGATTTGTGACATCATGAATTAAGTTACGTTGCACTGCTTTGTCAAGCCTGTGGCTCAGAACATCCGATTTCGACAAGCATTTATTCGGGATGCTTTCCCTAGCCTTTGACTGTCCCCAGTCTACCTACAAGGCAGCAGGTTTTACGTTGCACTGCTTTGTCAAGTCTGTGGCTCAGTACATCCGATTTCGACAAGCATTTATTCGGGGTGCTTTCCCTATTCTTTGACTGTCCCCAGTCTACCTACAAGGCAGCAGGTTTGTGTGTCTCTTCGTCTGGTCCCTCTCCCTTGACCTGTCCGACATGGGTGGCCCTACCAGTAGCTGTGCTACCGTCGGCATAGCTCTTGGGGTCATTGGGACGCTCAAGCCCCTCTACCTCGTCACGGTGGACACACAGCAGAGGGGACTAAGTGATTCAATGAGCATGATTCGGAAGGTTGATGCCGGATCTGTATGTAGACAGTGGACTGAGTCGCTGCGGAAGTCCGTTGTCCGTAAGGTCACCTTCATCTTCGTCCCAGGACATGCGGGAGTCGAGGGAAATGAACGAGCTGACAAACTGGCTGGCTCTGCATCCCCTGCAGATGGCCAGCCCATGGATCGCGCCGATGTTATAAACATCATCAAAGAGATGTCGAGAACAGAGAACTTTGGCGTCAGAGAATCCACATCGTTGTCGAGGATGAGAGACTTGGGAGTAAGAATTGGCACGGCCAGACGCGAGAGGTACATCGGGAAAACTAGGTCAACCAACACAGAACTATTAGCCACCGGACGCTGATGCATGTGCTGGGGGGAGGATCTGAGCACCTAAGGACCTGTCCGGGGTGCAATGACGATACCCCAACTGATAAATGATAACTGTACAATGTCGTTGATGTCGTCAATCCATTTTCTTCTTGGTCATCCTCTTGATCTCGTCGCAGATGATCTTTGATGTAAGGTCAGTGATGGTAGTTGATGGTGTTGCATTCTAACGACATGGCCAAACCACGTGATCGTCTGTCTTTCAATAGATGTGGCACAAGGTGTTGATCCCACTAAATGCCTAATAACAGCATTTCTTACCCTGTCTCGGAATGTTAGGTTGGCAGCTCTTCTCAGGCATCTCATCTCGCAGGTGTTGATTTTGCGAAAGTGTGATTTGGATAAGTCCAAGTTTGAGATTGGTAGCTTAGGGTTGGTGTGAATATGCTGTTTATTATCTGTCGTTTTGCGGAAATGGGTATACTTATTCGGATCTAAAGGGAGATAAATCAGACTAGAAAAACAGTGCTAGATTGACGTCCCTTACGTTTACATTTTGAAACGCTGCACGAAAATCCGCGGAACCTGGGTTTCCGCATGATTTTACGCGGGAATATCACACTTGCATAAGTTCTGATCAGAGCACGGTCAGTTGGGAAGTCTTCCATTGACCATTGCAACCAGGCTCGAGCAAATTAACGCAATCAGAATCACCATGCCTTCAGATTCAATTGTCCTACAGTTCGCGAAGTTGACCAACAATGCCACAACCCCGAGCAAAGGGTCCCCTCTGGCTGCAGGTTACGATTTGTACAGGTATAACATAAACAATAATTTGTGCATTTAAATCTTAAATTCTTTTCACGTTTAATATTAACAGTGTCGACTGACGTAGTACTTCTCACGAAAGCCCAGGCACGTATGAGGTCAAATTATTTTAATTTTAAAAAATTATTATTATTCGTTATCTAAGGGAAAACACAACTTTGACTTTGTTTAGAGCAAATTCAAAACTGCGCAAACGAAGTTATACATTTTCAGAAATTTCAAAACTGCGCAAATGAATTTATGCATTTAATAAATTCAAAACTGCACAAACGAATTTATACATTCCAGAAATTCAAAACTGCGCAAATGATTGTATAATATATTTAATAAATTCAAAATTGCGCAAACGAATTTATACAATAAATTCAAGACTGCACAAACAAATTTATACATTTCAAAAATTCAAAACCCCACAAACGAATTTATACATTTCAAAACTGCACAAACAAATTTAAACATTTCAGAATTGAGCAAATGAATTTATACATTTATTAAATTCAAACTGCGCAAATTAACGTCTACATTTCAGAATGTCAAAACTGAGCAAATGAATGTTCAATGTATAAAATAAATGTTTTGCGTATCCTTTTACAGGACTTAGCTGTCAACAGCAGCATCTTTCAGCTGTCTGTTGATCTCTTGGCAAGATTACGCTCAGTAGTTTGCCATTGCTTTCTGAGCGGCCGGCTCAGTATCCGCAAGTCACGAGCGGGGGTCGAACCACCTCAGTTCTCGCTCCGCTGCGAGACTCTGCGTGATAAACGGGATTACAGAGAGAAAGTGTTGTAACCCCACAGCCAGAGAGACCGGCGTTCAATGTATACATTTCAGAAATTCAAGAGAATATTCCCTTATGTAAACACAGAAACCACAAACAGTAAGTTGCACACTGTATTGCCTGGCATATTTCGCTGCATTTCGTCAGGTGCACTTACAATGTTACTGATGCAATTCGAACCACTGCTGATTCTCACCGTCATCACGTTACATACAAGATTACGGAGAAAAGTCGCTAACCTCTAAGCCACGAACATTTATTGGACAGTCAATATGATCAATTCGGACATTTTGAGGGAAGCTGAGTCACAAAGACAACTTATCACAAACATCAGAAAGAGGGAGTCATAATTTTTTGGTCACATTATGAGAAGACAAAAACTGGAACATGTTGTGACAACCAGAAAGATTTGTGGAAACCGATAAATTGACAGCGGGAGAAGATTCTTGACAGTCTTGTCTCATGGCACGGAAGGGAGTCAACACACAAATTGATCAGACTGCAATTTGTGGAGAGGTATGATCGCCAATGCCAGCCGGCAAGGCACTGGATTTTGATGAATGGCAAACTATCGAACATAAAATAAAATCGCCTAGTAAATCAAATTGGGGTTCATTCTGCAAAGAATAGGCAACATTTTTAGTATGCATACGACGAGATGTAGGGGAATATGTCCGGCAAAAAAATTGTACGACATTGAATTTTCTTCTCGGTGAATGCCTGGAACTGCGTGACCTTCCAGGGTGTGGACATTCTGCCATGGATACCAGCCCAGACATAGAGAACCACTCTGATGCCATTATTTATGATGATCGTCGCATGACACGTCAACAACTGGCCTTGCAGATGCCAGTAAGTAAGGGAAGTGCAAATAAAATTGTGAAAACTGTTGCTTATTCAAATGTTTGTGCAAAGTGGGTTATGCGCAGAAACGAGCACACATTTCAAAGGAAAACAATTTGTTCTGCATTGTTGGACCGTTTTGATTTTGAGGGAGAAAACTTTGTCAAAGAGGTATGCTGTCTGCCTCGAATGCTGGAGGGCCCAGGTGAGTAACTACCATTTTATGGACAGACCAGAACAAGTCATTATTCTGCGCCTCAGAACAGGACACAATAGATTACGCAACAACATGTATACAAAATTCAAGATTGGTGAATCAGCCATGTCGATTAGCGTCGCATACTCCAAGACTGCCCAAAATACAACATATCTAGGCAAACCTTCTGGCCTAGAGAGACAACAGTGGAAGATAAACTCTATGGACCACTGAGTGAACTAAAAAGACAGTTAAATTCATACAAGAGACAACATTGCAGTTATAGACATATTTCAAGCGAACGAAAGAAGAAGCTCAACCGGCTATCCTCCATCTTGGGGACTGAAGTCGTCCAAAAAATAGAAGATAGGTACAGTAGACCGCAAGAACACTGCATGACGAACATTACACAGAACTAACGGCAAATTACACCATTAAAAAACTATTTTCAGACGATTAAGCATTAAAAAACATTTTCGGACGATTAAGCACTAATAGCAGAACCAGAATTACAAGACCACTAGAAAAAGAAAGTGTAAGGAACATAACATGAAAATTAGCACGAGTAAAACAGAGATATTGACTATAACCAAAGAATAAAAAAACGATTCATCTAGAAGAACAACCCCTGAAGCAAGTAAGGAGCTTCAAGTACTTAGGAAGTATATCATCAAATGGCAAATCAGAAGACGATAAGAAAAATAGATGCAATAAGGCAGACCAACTCACTGGACAAATGGCACCAATACTAAAGAACAAACACGTATCAGTAGTTATTAAGAAAGCATTCAACACAATCTTCCTACCAACTCTATGCTACCTATGCCAAACCTGGACAGTGACAGAAAAAGGTAAAAGTCACAACAGAAATGAGATTCCTGAGAAGACTACTCAATGTATCAAGAAGAGAGAGAATCAGAAATGAAGAAATCAGGACTAAAGTGTCGATACATTTTTGTTCTTTAGTATTGGTCCATTATCCATTAAGTCGTCCTGTGCGGAACTGTATCCCCCTAAGAATTTGGAAATTTTTTCTCATGTCCCAGCTCTGTTACTGTTGTGTGTAAATTATCACATGTTGAATCCATCTGCAGTGAGGTCTCCCACTTTCCCATTTCCCATGTGCACTATAATTATCTTTTCCAGACATTCATGATTTACTTCTTCTGAAATTTGCTACCCACCTGAGCAGAATCCCTCAACCAATTCACACGAAGCCGTCCTATATTTTGCTATGTCCTCCCCATATTACTGATGTCACAAATTCTCATCACATTGTTAGATCTCCATTTATTTTCCCATGTGGTTTAAAAAAACCATTTACTAATTATAGTATCAGGTTGTCTCATTGTGTATGCTATCCAGCACCAACATCAGATTTACAGGTATCGCACCTCTTGATTCGCTGGAATTTGTCTAGTTGCTTTGCACATGTGATTCTGTCATATCAATCAATCAGGTGCCATCTCCACAATGAAAGTTGGCTGCAATGGATCTCCAATATTCGCTCTGACTGTACATTCTGTCAAATTGTTGTTCGTCCATCTCTTGATGTTATATTCACAAATGATCATTGTCTACCTCTTGCTCGCTTGCCTTCAACAATACTCTCCAATTCATTGAGGCTTAAGTTAATGAATGTTTGTAGTTTATTAGTAATTTTGTTTTGTCATTCTTCATGTTTCTGAGCGATACAGCAGTACTAAGTACCCCACCCAGTAGTGCAGACCCAGCCAGTTTGTCCGCCTGCACATTTCCCAGCACACCAGTATGTCCTGGGGGAAAGATCCAATGGATGCTCCCTATCTTTGATTTTTGAATTGAAGCATGTCATCTTGGATATCAGTCTTAGTCTGACATAGGATTCAAAACTGGTCAACCTAACCATCTCTTTGAATTTAAAACCACAACTTTGCTCTCTGGTGAAGGGGCTACGAATGCAGTTCATAATCCCGTATACCGCATTCAAAACGTCTGCAAGCGATTTGGAAGCAGGCCGCCTTACGTTGGTTTCCCTTACAAAAGGTATGAGTGCCGATTGTTCAGAAAGCAGTGGTAATCTACTGGAATGTAAACTTGCCAAGAAATCACAAACAACAAAACAATACCGGTGTTGACTGAAACGTCCTGTAAAGGATATGCAGCTAACTTAACTTCTTATAGTCCAATTCAGGTGGCGTTGGTCACATTTGTCCACAGCCTTCTGTCTCATGTGATGCTAATCATTTCTGATACTGATTTTCCTCCATGTCATGTCAGTGTAAACTCTCCTCCCTTGGTATCCCTGTGCCTCTCCTCCCCTCCAACTTTTCCCACTGTGACAACATACTCCAGCTTTCCCCTTCTCATGACATCAGCCTAGTTAAACATTGCCTCAATGAGTCATATATTACTGATTATTTTTCATGCGTTTTAATGCTTATTGTTCTTTTGTTGTCGAAGAATTGCTTCATAAGAGATGTTGAATGAAAGAATGTATGAGAGGAAATAGCGAAGAAGGGCAGAATGTCAGACGGGCCTGTGTGCCCAATTCTTAACCCTTTGAAAATAAAGATTTTCGTTCATTCGTTCGTTCCCTTGGTATCCCTGTGTGTCTCCTCCCCTCTCATTGCTTTCATCTTTTTATTCTTCTCTCATTCTTATGCCATAATGTAGTCACTGAAGGGGTTTCTCTGTGATTATATTTTCTGTTTTGTGTATGTATTTGTTTGCTGGTGAAGGCTAGTTTCCACAACATACTGTATGTTTTGTAATTCTGTTCTGAAAAGCTGCATTACTTTGTGGTATTTTACGATGGGAAGTCAATAAGTAAGTCACAAATGGCTGTAGAAAAATAAGTAAATATGATAACTTGAAACCAATTAATTTTTATACATACATTGTCCCTTTATTTCTCAACATAATTTCTACCAACATTGATGCACTTATCCTGTTTTATCAGGCCTCCCAAACCAGCTGCATAGAACTGCGTGCTCTTGTTTTCTAAACCACGTTTTCAAGTCACATTCAACTTCGGCGTCATTCACAAAATGTCTTCCGCCAAGGTGGGTATTCAGTGGACCAAAAATGTGGAAATCGCTAGGGGCTAAGTCGGGGCTCTAAGGTGGATGTTCCAGAACTTCCCACCGTAGTTGGTTAATTTTCTCCTGACTTAATCGAGCCGTATGTAGTCTGGCATTGTCATGAAGAAGCAATACTCCTCTACTCAGCAGTCCTGGACGTTTTCTTCGAAATGCATCATGAAGCATCGATAGAACTTCACAGTACGATTCAGAATTCACACTGTCACCTTTCTTCTTGAAATTGGTTAAAAGTGCTCCTTGACAATCCCAGAACACTGTCAGCATAACCTTCCCTGCTGATGGCGTAACCTTGAATTTTGGACACAAGGCGAAAAAGGATGTTTCCATTGCATTGAACGCTTTACGGGACAAACATTTGTCAGCATAAACAGGAAGCATTTCCTTATGAATGTCCTTTGCAGGCAATCCTTTTCCCCACAAAAAACGCACAACAGCATGTTGCTCTTTGGTTGTACACTCCGTAATTTCAGCCGCCATTTTGTTTATACGCTGCGTATGCGCATGAGACACCTAGCACCACCTGACGAACGGGAATATAAAGTTTGATGTTGCTGTCACCTAATGACACCTGTAGAAAACACCAACTACATTTACCTGCCATCCCACAGAACTGTGACTTATTAACTCGCCCTCGTATATTGTAGTTTTCTATGAATCTACATCTCCGTAGCTTCCACAACTCCTCACTTGTCAGTTAATTGCTTTTAACACCACATCTAGTTTTTGACTGCAAAGCAGTTGTCAGTAGATAATTAATCTGTTGTATTTTTTCAGTGCCTACGACTACATTGTGCCAGCAAAAGGCAAGGAAATAGTTAAGACCGACATCCAGATTGCTCTACCAGACGGCTGTTACGGCCGAGTGGCCCCGAGATCGGGCCTCGCAGCCAAACACTTCATTGATGTCGGAGCTGGTGTCATTGACCAGGACTACAGAGGAAACGTTGGAGTTGTGTTGTTTAATTTTTCTGAAACAGACTTTGAAGTGAAGAAAGGAGACCGCATCGCTCAACTGATCTGCGAGCAGATATTCCTTCCAGAGCTGCAAGAACTACCCGCCCTTGATAACACAGAGAGAGGAAGTGGTGGGTTTGGTTCTACAGGGAAGAACTGAACCTGTGACAAGATTAGAGACAAAAATACTGTGTTATAATCAACAAAAACTGACTTGCGTTATAGTCAACAAAAACTGACTTTGTTATGATCAGAAAAAACTGACTCGTATGTGTGTTTTAGTCAACAAAAACTGATTCTGCTGCGTCCAACAGTGCTAATGATAGATTGTGGAAGCAGAACTAACCTCTGATTTTGTGCAAACACAATAGACCTGCCTGAACTGTTTGTGTGGGGAAAATCTAGTTTGAAATAATGTGTGGACAAAAAGAATTGACTGAAGATTTGGCTTTAGGTTGATCTGTGGACAAAAGAGAATTTATTGATATGTTTGTGGGGGGGGGGGGGGGACTCACTACAGATTTGATATTAATGTGTGGACAAAAAGAATCGACTGAAGATTTGGCTTTAGGTTGATCTGTGGACAAAAGAGAATTTATTGATATGTGGGGGGGGGGGGGGAACTCACTGCAGATTTGATATTAATGTGTGGACAAAAAAGAATTAACTTCAGATAGACTTATCTATGGACACTTAGAATTGACTGCAGATTTGACGCTTGTTTAGTAAGTGTCCAGGTCTCACAGGCGTATGTTGCAGTGGGAAAGATGCATGATCTTAACAATATAATTAATCTTTGTAGATCTGTGTCCAACTCCACAATTTATTAAGTTTTAGTTTTTGAAGAGCAAGTCTTAATTTCTTTCATTGTGTCACCATTTATGGTAATTAATGAACCAAGATATTAAAAAATTTTCCACCACCGTTTAGTCATTAACATATATTTTTCTCCATATTAGCTTTATCTGTGTGCATTATCTTTGGATTTGCTATCTTAAGATATTAAGTGTTATTTTTACTATTCTTTTGGGTTGATATTAGTTTTTCTATACCATTCTGCTCTTAATCTTTGTCAAATAATGTTTAGTGTTCTGCTCTTAATCTCCGTCAAATAATGTTTAGTATTCTGCTCTTAATCTCCGTCAAATAATGTTTAGTATTCTGCTCTTAATCTCCGTCAAATAATGTTTAGTGTTCTGCTCTTAATCTTCGTCAAATAATGTTTAGTGTTCTGCTCTTAATCTCCGTCAAATAATGTTTAGTGTTCTGCTCTTAATCTCCGTCAAATAATGTTTAGTGTTCTGCTCTTAATCTCCGTTAAATAAAGTTTACTGTTCAGCTGTTAATCTCTATCAAATGTTTAGGAGAAAACTTTTGTGTTGTTTGAGGACATTTATGTCAAGTCGTAGACAGATTTATTGCTTGTTTTTTGATGCTCTGATTTCCAGAGTTGTGGTTTATGAGTTTATATTTCACAAACGCAAACTACTGAATGTACAAATTGCCTAGTAAATTACTAACAGCCAGTCAATGCTGGGGTTGATTGTGAGGTCCTGTAAAGGAGTTAAATGTCACATACATAGAACAAACCCTTCATTCTCAACGGGCTGATACAGAAAGTCGGTTGTCTTGAACACGACTTCAAGCGCAATGTAAGGCAATACTGTACTGTCTAGTGAAACAGTTAAACATGAAATTAGTGGAGCTGCAGTAAAGTAATTGATTGATTGAGTAAAGTAAAGCAGTCAAAATTAGACGAATGAATCACCAAGCTTTATTAGAATATCACAAGTAACAAATGGGCGTTGTGGCTGAAGCCTTCATCAGCACACAAACAAACACTGATACAGCTACATGAACAACTCTACATGGCAATATATACATCTATTTCCATGTTATAGACGACATGTAGATGTGTGGTTATAAACTGTTTATTGTTAAGATGTATGGTTATGTAAAGTTAGCGATTGTGTTTCTCATTGTTTGGTGATTCATTCAGTCCAGGGGAAGTAAAGGAATCGTTTTAATGCCCTTGTGTTACTGAGGCCTGTAAGATCAACAAAGAACATTCACACTGGTCTATTATGTCCTTGTGTTACTGAGGCCTGTAAGATCAACAAAGAACATTCACACTGGTCTATCATGTCCTTGTGTTACTGAGGCCTGCAAGATCAACAAAGAACAATCACACTGGACTATCATGCCTTTGTGTTACTGAGGCCTGTAAGATCAACAAAGAACATTCACACTGGTCTATCGTGCCCTTGTGTTACTGAGGCCTGTAAGATCAACAAAGAACATTCACACTGATCTATCATGCATGTAGTTAGTGGCAACTAAGGAAGATTGGCATGTGATTGAGCACTTCATCCCATGTTGCAAATCCCAGCAACCATGAACACAAGATAGCATGAGTTGGTTGAGGGGCCCCATTGGAAGATGACAGGCAGCAGAAGACAGAAAGTTTAATACCATATTTAGTGTTGTGTATGTGAGGGTTCATACAGAGAATGCAGAATGTGGCGAAGGCCCTCTGGGAGAATGTGATTGATGCAGAACAGACTAATATGGCCTTGAGAGAATGCAGCAGCAAGGGGTGGTCAGAGGATCCTGTTGTCATTCAATGGTAAAGCAAGACGGACATGTAATCAGATTGAAATGGGGCATTATTAGTAATGGAATTGTTCGCTGGCTGTTGAAGATGACTGAGCACTTATGGGAATTCCCCAAGTGCAGTGATGTCTGTTCTTGGCTCGACTCAGCTCAGGCAGCACGAAGACAGCAACCGTTTCCATGTCATGAGTTGTACTGGGTATGGCTAAACCCATAATTGTATAGACTAATCAGTACTTGGTGGGTGTTGTGGTCAGGTCATAGGTGGCCGCCTTTTCTTCCCAGAACATAATCTGGTGACAATTTTCGCCAACTGAGGTCACTGATGGGATTAGAACATGTGACTCCTGGACTGGTAGAAAAGTGGGTCAGCCAGTGAGCTAGTAGGGATCCTGTCATGTACAGCAGAATCAGAGTAAAGGCCAGTGTGAAGGATAAACTAGAGATTGAGGATTTGGGTTGTGTGAATATTGAGAATATCATGGGTAGGGTAGAGAATGGGGATGTTGGTTTTGGGAATATCATCGACAGGGTAGAGCGAGTAGAGATGTGGGATTTGAGATCACTCGCTGGCATCTTGCCGTCTTGACAGTTGATAGTTTGTTACATTGTGCTTCAAATAAGGCATAATTACATTCCATGTGATGGAGATATACATCTCCATAGCACAAAGCTTGGGCTGAATTGTAGAGTCCACGTATTGCCATTACAACAAGATCTCTCTCTTCGCCTGTGTTCTGAACCTACAGGTTAACAAACAGTACAACAGAAATGGACGAGAGACGTAGGTACAAACAAACAAATGCTATATAAACGATGATGGGAATAGCAATACGACCGCACATACTAATTTTTTTATTAACAGTGCACGGTCACAGAAGGAATCGTCTCCAGGGCATGGCCTCCCAAAGAATAGCAACGTAGACATGCAAACAAAATCCACACCTCCCAACCCTTCTAATTCAACCTTCCCCAGTACAAATATATGTGCATTCATCCCACATACACCTGCCCTAGTCAACATTCTTAAAAACTTAAACGCACACATCACTCCAGAGATAACTTACGTGACAAAACACACAGCATTGCTGCCTAAAATAACAGGGGGATGTCTACAACACTACCAGTGGCTCTACTATTATCCAAGATAACACCCGACCCACCACCTAACACTAACTGCAAACTAGCTCTAACACTGGATTCTATTGCCAACCATTTTCTGTCCCAAAAACTCTTCCTGCCGTTCTTTTACACTACATGGCTCAAACGTGTGCAAAACAGGCACAGTTGACCGCTGAGTGTAATGTTGGTGTGTTACCTGTCGTGGACTGTCGCTGCTGTACAATCCGTCTTTATCCTTGTACTTAAAATATGTTGTAATGTGTCTAACTGTTAGGTCCCCTTTTGTCTTCTAGGATACATTGTCAAATACAGAGCTGTGACAACCTAGTTTACTCCTGAGGTAAGGTAACACCAATACATCTGGAACAAGACAAGCTGCTGGATAAGCAAAGCAATGCTCTAAATGTCCGCCTGTCAGAGCTTCGACCCTAGACCAATTGCCGACCAAGGCTTAGTGCCTGGTGTGCTCTACCATGACATTAGGTTGCATTTCGTCGCACTAGGATAAGGCTCGTACCCTCCCAATTGATCTCCACCTGAAGCTGCTGGAACAATGTGGGGTGTTGGGTTTGGTGAGTGCCGCCCAACATTCGGCGCTAACAGAAAGCAGATAGTACCGTCTACCATCATACAGTAGCTCAGTCGTTTCTAAGCCCTCGCGCATACATTTTTTTAGATACATGTTGAGAATATCATAGGCAGAGTGGAGGTATGGGTGTTGGGAATATCATGGGCAGAGTGGAGATGTGGGTGTTGGGAATATCATAGGCAGAGTGGAGATGTGGGTTGTGGGAATATCATGGGCAGAGTAGAGATGTGGGAATATCATGGAGAAGTGGGTGCTGGAAATATGGGCAGAGTGGAGTTGTGGGAATAACATGGGCAGAGTGGAGATGTGGGTGTTGGGAATATCATGGGCAGAGTTGAGATGTGGGTGCTGGAAATATGGGCAGAATGGAGATGTGGGTTTTGTGAATGTCATGAGCAGAGTGGAAATCTGGGTGTTGTGAATGTCATGAGCAGGCTAGAGTGAAGATATGGGTTTTGAGATAAATATTGAGAATATCATGGGCAAGGAAGAAAACTCCCACTGGGGTGTTGAGAGCTGCAGCAGGTATGGTACAAAAAGATCACTCGAGGAATATTGAAATTTGTGGAGCTTGTCAACAGAAGAAGAGAAATATAGAAATTAGTCTTATGTAAGGAAAAACAAAAGGTTTCTTCTTCGTTCATCCGGATTTTTTTTTTTCCGGATGTGACTGCGTTGTGCCTGTTTACATCAGAGCTGCGTTCTTGCGCCGTTAGGCCGACACATCCGACTTCTGCGAGCATTTGTTGACCGGGTTAACCTTCCCGGGGGTTTCTTAGGACGTTTGAATCTCACTGTTGTGGTGTTATCCCCCATCCTAGCTGGCCCATATAGAACAGCCAAAGACATCCTGGTCAACCCTCAAGGGAAGGCAGGGGCAGACCATGGGCATTCCCCGCCATCCAAGGAGGCTTCCATACTTGCAGAGCCATCACACAGCGCTCTGGTACTGGGCTCACCCAAGGAATCGTCACGTCCTGCACATGGCTGCTTAGCCTCACTTCTGTATATTGGGCCTTCCATTCACCATAGGCTGTTCCTCTGGAAACCAGAAGAATGCAGTCTGCAGATGACATCCACACAGTGAGCTTTCGATTAAGACTTTCCACATAATGGATTTGCTATCCAAGCAATATTCCATTTCGTGCCACTAGGACACTTTTTCCACCTTTTATGAATCCCACACAGTGTGCTTTCGATTCAGACTTTTCACGTAATGGATTTGCTATCCAAGCAATATTCCATTTCGTGTCACTAGGACACTTTCCACCATTTACGAAGCCCACCCAGTGAGCTTTTGATTCGGACTTTCCACGTAATGGATGTGCTATCCAAGCAATATTCCATTTCATGCCTCTGGGACGCCGACATACCTGTGGTATGAAGTGCGGCAGTCTAAATACATCTTAATGCACCTTTAAATGTCAACCTGAATGTAGTTAAAGTAAGCTGTAGTCAACTTGAGCTTGTTGATATCTCCATAGAGCTTGTCCTCAAACGAAGCAGGCGTCGGCCAAAATATCTTTCTCTGTTCTGCATATATTGGGCACTCCTGCAGCAAATGTTTAGCTGTCATTTTACCAGTTCCACAATTACATTCATCGGTATCTCCTATCTTTAGTTTATTGAACAAGTGGTGTTTCAGCCTGTTATGTCCTGTGCGGAGTCTGAAGATTGCTACTTGTTCTCTTCGGTCGAGTTTGTAATATGCATCATCCTTCTGGTGGCCTGGATGCTCTGATTCCCATTTGGTTCTATAAGTGCTTTTATAAACCTTTTTGCCTCATTATAGGTTATGTCTATGTCAGGCTGTGGTAATCGTCCACCCTCTTTTGCTAGTCTGTCAGCCTCTTCATTTCCAGGTATACTGCAGTGTGATGGGATCCACTGTATTACAACTTTTTTGGATTTCTGGCATAGACCATGGAGTGCTGCTCTTAGGTCAGCTAGTTCTGTGCTGTTTTTGCTCTTCAGTATTGAGACAGCTGACTTTGCATCTGTGAAGATAGCTATTTGCTTCTCTTTATTTTCCTCCATCAAGAGCATTTCTGCTGCAGTTTTCAAAGCCTCTACCTCCGCTTTGAAGTTACTTGAAAATTTTCCAGTTGCCACTGATTGTGTTTTTATCGCTCCATTTTTTAAATTTAAGGAGAATTCCTCCTCCTCCATTTTTAATTGAATCTTTGGCTGATCCATCTGTATATGCATGGGTCCAATTGCTGCTTGGGTAATGTTCTTTTATGTAGTTGAGGGTTATTTTTCTTCTTTCGGTTTCATTCTGAGTGTTCTTTTTCTCAATACCAGGAATGTTTTCTATCATCTCAGGCAGTTGCTGCTGTCTCCAAGCTGGGAAGTTGTGTGCATTGTAAATGGGCTTGACTGTTGATATGTTAAGTATGGGATCTGCCCTAATCTTTCGTTTTGCAGTTTCTACAAAGTTGCTACACTTCAGTCTTCCTTTTCCAAAACCATTAAACCTGTTATACATAGTGTGGTCTGCCAATCTTCTAAATTTTTCTGCTTGTTGCTGGGCTCTGCTATCTCTTCTGTCCTGCATTGGTTGTAAACAAGTGATCTTTTCTAGTTCATTAATAGGCGTTGTCTTCAGGCTTCCAGTTATGATTCGCATTCCTTGGTTTTGGACTCTACCTATTTTGTTAAAGTTTGACTTAGCTGCTGTTGCCCAAGCTGCAATGCCATATTCCAGTACTGGCCTCACCCGTCCAGTATATAACTTCTTGAGAACTTTCTCATCTGCTCCCCACGTTGTACCAGCAAGCTTTTTCATGATTGCCATTCTCTGCCTTGCTCTTGTTAGATTTTTCTCAACCTGTGTTTTCCATGTCAGGCGACGATCAAAGGTGACTCCTAGATAGTTTGGATTTTCTTCATGGCGCAATATTTTTCCATTCAATACCAGCTTAGGTTGCTGAGTTTTATTTGAGAGGGAGAACACTGTGCATGTTGTTTTCTCCTCACTTATCTTCACTAGCCATGATTTTGACCAGTCCTCTAGCGCTAATAAGGCTTGCTGTATTCTGCTGTTAGCTGTACTAATATATTCTTCAGATGTCCATATGGCTAGGTCATCTGCAAAGGAGGATGTGTGTACTCTGGCTGGAAAATTTTCCGTGATGTCATTTATATATGCTAGGAATAATGTTGGTGAAAGAACTCCTCCTTGGGGGACACCTTGCTCCAACAGCATCATTTTGCTTGTTTGTCCTTGTACTTTTGTCCTGGCAGTTCTGTTCTCAAGGTAGTGGCTGATCCATTTATACATTTTTCCACAAACATGCATTTTTTGCAGTTTTACTTTCAGTCCTTCCTTCCATACTTTATCAAATGCTTTTTCTAAATCTATCCAGACTGCTAGTGTGTGCTTTTTCTCTTGGAAGGCATCCTCTATTTCCTGAGCTATATAGGTTATTTGATCTTCAGTGGATCTGTACTTTCTGAATCCTGCTTGGTGTGGTGTTAAGAGTTTGTTTTCTTCCAGATGCCATGTTAGCCTGCCATTGATAATGCGTTCCATTAATTTTCCTACACAGCTAAGTAGACTGATAGGTCGATAGCCATTTGGTTCTTCCAGGTCTTTTCCTTTCTTTGGGACTGGTATTAGTATAGCTTCCTTCCATGCCTGTGGGACTATTCCTCTCTTCCAGCTGTTATTTAGGACTGCTAGTAGTTTCTTCTTTGCCTTGGGGCCTAGTCCTATTAGCATTTCATTTGTGATTCCATCCTTTCCTGGTGATTTCTTCTTTTTTAGGGTATTCATTGCCTGTTCCATTTCTTCCATTGTTAGATTTGCCATCATATATTCTGCTGCTGTCTCCGTATTTCTATGATGTGTCTGTTTGTCTTTGATTGCTTTCTTCTGTTCGGTTGTAATATCAATGTGGTTTGCATTTGCATAGTGTTCCATTAGTGCATTTGCAGCCTTTTTTCCTGTAAGCAAGGCATTTCCTTGTTTAATTGTTATTTGTTCGTTTCTGGGTCCTTCATTGTTCATGGCTTTCACTAGTTTCCATAGTTTGTTTCCATCCCTGTCAAAATTCAGGTTGTCTGTTTTTTCCCTCCAACAATCTCTTGTTGTTTGATTTACTGTTCTTTTATATTTTGCTGAGATGGCTTTGAGAGAGATGTTCGCTTCAATTGTTTGTTCTCTCTCTGCTGTCTTCCTGGCATCTTCAACTTTGTCCTCCAAACTTTGTAGTTCTTCAGTCCAGTATGGTTTGTAATTTTTCCTCGCTCCTCTTGGAATGGACTCAGTGGCTGCCTGTATTATCGCTCTGTTTAGACTTTCCACCATTTGCTTTATGTTGCCATATCGTGTATTTATGTTTTCACAATATTTGTCTGTTAGTATGGCAAATCTGTCCCAGTCTGCTCGTTTGTAATTCCAGCGGGGCAAGGGCTTTTGCTCCTGTGGAACATACTCCATATTCATTACAAGCTTGATTAGTCTGTGGTCACTACCTGCTAATTGGTCCAGCACATGGCGATCGATTTTGTGGAGGATGTCTCCTGTGCAGAAAGCTAAGTCTGGAGTAGAAGTGGTAAGCCATCTTCTGGAGTAGAAGCTCGGTGTGTCATCCGCTTTGTTGAGTAGATGGAGATTTGAGTCTATTTCCCAGTCCTCCAATTCATCTCCTCTTTTGTCAGTATCTGGGTATCCCCATCTTTCTGAACGGCTATTAAAGTCTCCGACAATAATGCAGTTTGTGTCAGTTATTTTCATGTTTGAGAGTGTAAGGTCCTTATCTGCTGGGCTATACAGATTGTAGATTCTTATTTTCACGTCCTTTATCATTATATCAACACCTATAATTTCCGTTTGGTTGTCAGAGATCAGATATTTCGCTGCAAGGTATTGTATTTTGTGTAAGTATTAGAACTCCTCCTTTGTGTCCTTCGCGGTCGAAACGTGTGGCCTGATATCCTCTGACTGAGAATTTGTGATTGGCGTTGAGGTGTGTCTCTTTAATGCATGCCACATCTATTCTATCTTTATGGAGACGCTGTGTTAGGGAGTCTTTCTTCTTGTAAACTCCTTCGGCATTCCACTGTAGTATGTTGAGTGTCCGTGGTATTTGGTCAATAGCTCTTAACCTACTCCTCTGTGCCTTGACTCCACAGCACAGGGGAAGGTGACCACCAGTAGTCATGGGTGGACCCCCTCGAGGCAGGCGGCCCGGTACTATCACCGCCTGATGGGACTTCACGGGATTAGCACCATAACGATTAATTTTGATTTGTGACATCATGAATTAATAAGTTACGTTGCACTGCTTTGTCAAGCCTGTGGCTCAGTACATCCGATTTCGACAAGCATTTATTCGGGATGCTTTCCCTAGCCTTTGACTGTCCCCAGTCTACCTACAAGGCAGCAGGTTTTACGTTGCACTGCTTTGTCAAGCCTGTGGCTCAGTACATCCGATTTCGACAAGCATGTATTCGGGGTGCTTTCCCTAGCCTTTGACTGTCCCCAGTCTACCTACAAGGCAGCAGGTTTGTGTGTCTCTTCGTCTGGTCCCTCTCCCTTGACCTGTCCGACATGGGTGGCCCTACCAGTAGCTGTGCTACCGTCGGCATAGCTCTTGGGGTCATTGGGACGCACAAGCCCCTCTACCTCATCACGGTGGACACACAGCAGAGGGGAAACAAAAGGTTTAAAAGGCAAGAAGCTGGACTTCATTGCTCCAGGTTTGATTCCATATGACTTGGTCTGTTTTCTATGGGGCTGCCTGCCAAGTGTTGTACAAAGCACGAGCTCCGCAGCTCCTGCAATGACCCCCATATTGCAGAATTCCTGCTCTCAGGATGGCTTGTATTTCATATCGGGCGACAGGATTAGTCGTGACAGTAAAATGTTCATGGTGTAGGTCATTCCATCCTCCATTCATAATGCAGACTTGGTGCTCTTATGGTGGCTTGTACAGTCTCACTACACTTTGTATGTAGAACAGCTGTTTGTTGGAGAGTATGTTTTCCATCTTATAAACGGAAAACCTACTCTCCAACAAACAGCTGTTCTACATACAAAGTGTAGTGAGACTAAAAACACCCTGTATTTCATAAGTAACATGACAATGAACAGGGTCACAATATGCATCCTGATTGCAAAATGTAAAAAAAAAAAAAATCAGATGCCTAGTCTGGAGAAATCATGTGCTGTGCTGATAAGCGTGGGCAATCATGTTTCGCCATCTTTCATGATCACCAGAATCGTGAATCTGTGGTTTTTGTCTCAGTTATGCCATGCTGTCATGCCATCTAGATATTTACTTATCTGCCTTCCCCTTATTCTTTTCCCGTCAATCTTGCCAGTTCTCCAGTTTATTTATTCTAATAACGTGCCCAACAAATCTTGACTGTCTATGCAGCAGATCTAATATACTAAAGTAGTAGCCATTGGAAAGATTTATGAAAAGAGATATTTGTCCTGGCATGGAAAGTTGCCAGCTTGTAGATTAATACATTGTTGAAGTTTGGGAGATGCGAAATACATTCTTGATGTGAAATATACTGTTGGAGATTTGAAGTACACCGTTGGACATTGGGAGATGTGTGAAGTTCACCGTTGGACATTGGGAGATGTGTGAAGTACACTGTTGGAGATTAGGAGATGTGTGAAGTACACCATTGGACATTGGGAGATGTGTGAAGTACACTGTTGGAAGATGTGAAGTACACTGTTGGAGATTGGGAGATGTGTGAAGTACACCACTGGAGATTGGGAAATGTGAAGTACACCACTGGAGATTGGGAGATGTGTGAAGTACACCGCTGGAGATTGGGAGATGTGTGAAGTACACCGCTGAAGATTGGGAGATGTGTGAAGTACACCACTGGAGATTGGGAGATGTGTGAAGTACACCACTGGAGATTGGGAGATGTGTGAAGTACACCACTGGAGATTGGGAGATGTGTGAAGTAAAGTACACCACTGGAGATTGGGAGATGTGTGAAGTACACTGTTGGAGATTGGGAGATGTGAAGTACACTGTTGGAGATTGGGAGATGTGTGAAGTACACTGTTGGAGATTGGGAGATGTGTGAAGTACACTGTTGGAGATTGGGAGATGTGTGAAGTACACTGTTGGAGATTGGGAGATGTGTGAAGTACACCACTGGAGATTGGGAGATGTGAAGTACACTGTTGGAGATTGGGAGATGTGTGAAGTACACCACTGGAGAATGGGAGATGTGAAGTACACCACTGGAGATTGGGAGATGTGTGAAGTACACCACTGGAGATTGGGAGATGTGTGAAGTACACTGTTGGAGATTGGGAGATGTGAGGTACACTTAGAGATTGGGAGATGTTTGAAGTACACTTTGGGAGATGTGAAGTACACTGTTGGAGATTGGGAGATGTGTGAAGTACACCATTGGAGATTTTAGCTAGCTCTGGCCAGGTGTATTTAAACTTTACCACACTTAGACAACAACATAAAGCAGCATAACAATGGAAGTCTGTGGTGATAGTTTATTTTAGTTATCTATGATAATGGAACAACAGATATTTCAAGGTTACCAATAATAACAGAACACATACAAACAACCATTCACTCTTGTTTTAGAATTTTAAAAAAATCATCTCTCTCTCTCTCTATTTATATATATATATAATATATATATATATTTTTTTTTTTTTAAATATATATATATGTGTGTGTGTGTGTGTGTGTATGAGAGTGAGACTGATCCAGGCAGACTTACTCAGTTCCAATGGAAGAAGAGAGAGACTACACACATTCTCTAAACTTAGAAAATAAAATTACTAGATTCATGTCAGATACGTTTACTTTGTCTTCATGAGAGAGAGATAAAAAGAGTGAAAGAGATATTTAGTTCCCATGGGACAAAAAGGTACGTAGGATGTGCCTATATTTTTTGTTTGTTCGCATATTCTTTACAGAACATCGCTGTCAACATCAGCATCTTTCAGCTGATTGTTGATTTCTTGGCAAGATTACTCTCAGTAGTTTGCCATTGCTTTCTGAGCGACCGGTTCACATACCCCATAAGTTACGACACGGAGAGAACCACAACCAATTCTAGTGCACGTCACGTTACTCATGAGAGTACGGGATTACGGAGAAAGTCATGTAACTCCTAGACCAGCATGCCTCTATTACCTACGCATAAAACTAGAGTGGGGAAGGGAATAGAATTGTCTATTATTAGCATGGCATCTGCCAGATGTGCCATGTCCCTGAGAGTTTTCAGAAGACGGGCACATCGTACAGGAGAAAATAGGGTCCTTTCCTCTTTTCTCTCCCTCCCATCTGAAACGAAGTGTGCCACTCATGACACAACCAACTGAGTACATCACATGAAACTGCACAAGAATATTTCATACAAGCAATTGCAAAGATACCGGGAACATATTAGAAGATTAGAAAAAGCTGGTAGGGTGTTATAGTATGTCTAGCCTTTGCAGATAAGGCCACAAAATACACTGGGGGAGGGGGTGTGGTTGGAAATAGAAAAAGAGCAGGTAGAATGTGATTGAGGAGATGAGCGGTTACAAAAACATCTGTGTGCACAAAAATGAGACTGAATTGGCATTATTAGTATAAAAGAAGAGTGGGGAAAACACAACTATACACACACACACACACACACAACTTCACATATGTATAGTTTTATATTGAGACATGAAAGTCAAATAACTTGACTTTGTACATAGAAACAATTTAAAAATAAACATTTGGTTGTAAATAATTACAGCCTCTAAACATAAACATCTTTATCGTGTTTCAGTATATATAAATGGAATGTTTACCTGTGCGAAGGATGGGGGAAAATGTTTGGTTCATTTGTACAATAGAAAAATTATATATGGTATCTGTTTTTTTTTTTTTTCATTAACAAATGAAATTATACATATATCAGCAACTTGGTCCTGTATGATACTGTACTTAACAAGAGTAACAAACCTTGTATCAAATCACAAACTGGAATGGTTGAAATCATCTAATAGTACAACATACAGAGAAATACATCATCAAATAATACAATCTGGAATGGTTGAAATCACCTCAAAGAAATACAACATAAAGAGGAACAAATCTTATCAACAATTTGGAATGTTGAAATCACCTCAAAGAAGTAAATTAACATAAACGATAACCTGTAATTTTGAAATCACCTCAAAGAAGTGCAACATAAGGAGGAACAAATCTCCAACTGGAATGGTTGAAATCACACCAAAGATGTACATTAACATAAATGACAACTTGTAATGTTGAAATCACCTCAAAGAAGCACAACAAAAAAAGAGGAACAAATCTCATCAAATGGTAGAATTCATCTCAAAGATCTCCAGTAACAAGATACAAAAAGAACACATTTACTACTAGAGCTTTCTCTGTTGTAACTGTCCCCTACAAAGTGACCTCACCATGGACATGGCCACACAACAAAGTGAACTCATCATGAACATCACAAACATTATTTGATTGTGTCAGGTAACAAACTGGAGCAACTAGCAGGATTTACATGGAAATAAGAGATAGAAGACAGACAAGATGATAGTCATCTGTTTATCATGGCACAGCAAGATGTTTAGCACTATAATAATTCACACTCAATCCCAGAAGATTCTGGAGCTTATGCACATTGGCAACACAACCTTCACAGAGGCCACAATATTGTACTGAACATCTAGCCAGACTTTTACTTTGCTCAGACCAAACATAAAAACCACACCTTGGTACATAGAGACAATATCCATTGCCACATAATGCGTTGCTTGGGGTGTAAAAACTTCAACAGCAACTGAGAACAAGGCGTCTGGAGAGATATGGTCTTTGCTGACATAGGTAGGCTGGTGTTAACAAATGTTATTTCAACTTATATCACATTTGCTTTTAAGCCAAGTTGAGTTGAATCAAGACCAGGCATCACAGCACTCGAGCCATTCCCATGAGTGCTACCTCTTCATCATCAACCAAAAGTGAAGAATTAAGTGGGTCAAATGGCCAACACATTTCAGTCAACTGACAGACCACCTGATCCACAGTTACAATTGAACAAATATCTACAGGCAGGGGGAGACAAAGCTAATAATAATTCAGGAGCAAGACCCTATTTTAAAAATCAGGAGCCAGCATATCTTTTCTGTTGTAAATATTATTTGGAACTGAATTTGAAAATTTAGGCACCAAGTAAAACTTTCTGGATGCCCTGTGTTTGTCTACCCCTGATCAGGTTTGCTTGACCATATATGAAGTATATACACTACAATGCTTTATGTTAACATATACTGAAGTATGTACATATACAATGTTATAGATACTACCATATCAAAGTTTGCACCCTCCCAAGTTGTATGTGAGAATTATGAACATATATTATTATACAAGCTACAGATAGCACCAGTTCTCTCCCCTGTAATACAGATTACCCTCTGGGTCATAAATAGATGACATTCATATACCCTCCCCTCTTCTATCGGCAGTGTACACTTTCTACAATCAGCACCCAATGAGTGATGTGGACAATAACCTGCCGGCTAACTTAACTCCCTAGAACATACCAGGTGTCCATTTCAGGCTAGGTCAAATTGGCAGCCCCGTTATAACGGAGATGTAAACAATAGTCTGCACGATTTATTGCCTGGAATATTTTTGCTGTTTCTCATCAGATGCATACTACCAAAGTCATTCAACATAAAATAACGCAAACAATAAATCCTTGAAGCTGAAATATATAACACACATATTTCCACAGTAATTTAAAATGTAATTTAAACTTTTTGTGTAAAAAAAAAAAACATGATAGTTTAAAATGTCAGAGGTAGACAGTGTAAATATATGTGTTGAACATTTCAGCTTGAAAGATTCACTGTTTTATGTTTAGTGACTTCTACAGTATATTTCCACGGTAATTTAAACTGTAATTTAAACTTTTTTGTGTAAACAGAAAGACATGATAGTCAGCTTAAAATGACAGAGGTAGATAGTTGGAATATGTGTATTGAACATTTCAGCTCGAAAGATTCACTGTTTTATGTTGAGTAACTTCTGCTGTATGCTTCTGACAAGAAAAGCAAAATACGCCAGGCAATAAAGTGTGCAACTTTTTGTTTGTGCCTTTATAACTCACTTTCACTATCGGAAAACCTGAAAAACAAATTCCAGCATCAATGGGGATGTAAACACATGAATCCCCCAGACTAAAGGTGAGCGTGCTAGCCACTGCTCCCAGAGTTGATGCCTAGTTTTGATAAAATCAATTACCTGTCCTGTGTAACATTCTAAAAGCAAGTTAAAATATTCACAAAAATGGTAAAACAATAGAAATGGGACTTCAATTCTGGAACGTAAAATAACACTGAATAAAACATGGCAAACAAAGTATGGGATTATTAAAACCACTATAATAAAAACAGCGACACTGTTGACTTCAAATGTAAGGACAACATGTAACAGCTATAAGTGAAGGGATGGAGAATTGTGCAGGAGACAGCCGTATATGGAGAACCTACACTGGATGAGTATTGTAGATGATTGATCAGATTCCCACAGCTATGAGGGTGGGGTTGGTAAGATTTCAATGTGTGCCTGGTGCTGAGTACGTTTGAATCACAGTGTACTGTATTTGTTATAAAATAAGGCAAAGGTGGGGGAACAGATAGACACATATTAACATAAGAATGCAAAATGTAAGAGAGACTTATAGCACTAGGAAATGGTTGAAGTCACAAGAAATTAAAACAAGCATCAAACTTACAATATTAAACTCTAAATGTTAAAGCTGTATGAATCAGAAACACGGGGGATGACTAAAACAATTAGTCATCAACTACAAACATTCATGAACTGGTGTCGGCGCAGGATAGAACCAACATGATAGGACAGAATCACGCATGTGGAGCTTAGGGACAGATGCTGGCGCTGGAAAGGACATGCACTGAGAATAATTGTTAATAGTATAATTACATCAACCTTTCACTGGAACTGACAGGGCGATCTAAACAGGGAGATCTAAAAAAAAGAAACACATGGAGAAGAGAATTATGGATACAATGCATCTTGTGCAACAAATTTGGCTCTGGGACACAAGTTTAGCTTCCCCACATGCCAAACACGTGTGAATGAGGAAGACATGACATTTTAAACTTGAGGCTACACAATAGACATTAGAAGAGACGAGGAGATGCAGAAACTAGAGCTTTGTAATGACTGCATTTCTCAACTTGTCTGTGGTCATGTGTGGAGGGAAGACAGCTTCCTTGGAGCACCAAGCTGTTAAACGGCACCTGGTTCCTCAGAGTTAGGGGGAAAAAATGCACTGAGGGACACCTTTATGACGTGGAATGGTGACTACATATATAACATACAAAATGTCTCAGATTTTGAGATTTCCCTACATCCATCTGCTGTGAGATCTGCTAAAAAGACTCAGCACCTTTGGGTTTGACTGGAGTGCAGCGGCAGTTCTATAAGGAAAGATAATCCTATACAGATACTGCTCTGATTGACTGCTGATAGTGTCACAAACCCCCGGGAAGGTTAACCCGGTCAACAAATGCCCACAGAAGTCGGATGTGTTGGCCTAACGGCGCAAGAGCACAGCTCTGCTGTAAACAGGCACAAAGCAGTCACATCTGAAAAAAAAATCCGGATGAACGCAGAAGAAGAAGAAGAAGAAGTGTCACAAACACTGGCCAGGAGATCTGAGGATCCAGGCACACAGCAGCGGGACTGAGAGTTGACAGCGGGACTGAGAGTTGACAGCGGGACTGAGAGTTGACAGCGGGACTGAGAGTTGACAGCGGGACTGAGAGTTGACAGGTTCTGCCTCAGAAGTTTTGGATTTAACCTCAGCACTGTGCTGGATAATTTTACAAGAACCGTTGGTTTCTAAAGATATTACACACCCCCCCAATCTCCTGGGTAGCGAGATAGGATAATTAGCCTTCATGGATAAGTGCAATAAACAGGAGGTCTTTGCATATGGTAAAAATCCTTTGGAAATAAAAAGGGGTAGGCTGTATGGCACCTGCTTTGGCAAATTTGTTACAGAATAAAACCTGGGATAGATACTGTTGTTTAGCTTACATGCAATGTATGTAGAGGAAGTAAACCTTACATAAATGCTTGCCGAAGCCATATAGGTGTATAATAATGTCATGTACTCCCTTCGAAGGAAGAACGTAGATGGATTCAGACTCTATAGATCAGCTAGAAAATGTGTCACAGCCTCATTATGAATTATGATCTGGTTGAAAACAGCGGCTACAGGGACGCCAATAACTGGGAACCTATCACGTGGTGGAGGTACACCTCTAGAGAACTGTAGCCACGAAGTAAGTATCACAAATGTAGTGAATATGGCAAGTCCACCAAGTCAGTGATGCAACTCAATGATGCCAGTGATAGCTCACAACTTTATGAGATGGAGTGACTAGCTCACTTCTTTGACTTTCCTTCCCCAACTAGAAATAAAGTAAAATTTTCTATTCCTATAAATGTGAGCAAAGTAAGATTTTCTTTTCCTAACTAAAAGTAAGATTCTCCTTATTTAACTAGGAGTAAAATAAAGTTTTCCCTCAACAACTAGGAGTAAAGTAAGAGTTACACTCCACAATTAAGTGTAGGATTTATAAGTAAGATTTCCCCCCAACAACTAGGTATAAAGTAAGATTTTCTCTTCACAGCTAGGAGGAAAGTAAAATTTCCCATCCACAACTAGGAGTATAGTCAAAATTCCCTTCCATAACTAGAAGTAAGATTTCCCTACATAATTAGCAGTGATGTAAGATTTTCTTCCCCTAACTAGGACTGAATTAAGATGTTTACTTTACAACTGTAAGTAATTGATCTTGGAAGGGCCATACAACCAATGGCATCTATACAACACAATATAATACAATAAACTTAGCTGCGGAAATGTTCCCGGATGCCCTGCTAACATTGTGGAAGGCATACAATTTGCAGGAAGGCACTAAGTTTATGAAGTCTTACAATGAAGAGTATAACACTAAATATCTGGAAACTATCTGAATTCTTGTGATGAAAACTGTGTTGATGTTCTGGGTGTACTAGGCAGCTTGCGGTGCCGAGGTGGCCCGGCAGGGGTTGAAACCAGACCCTTTGTGGGCGTGACGCTGCCTGGCCTTTGAGTTGTGTGCGATGAGAATGTCGGGGTGGTTGGTCGGGACCTGACAGATGTACCAAATGCAACAGTTGGGGTGGTTGACCGGGAGGTGAAACCTGGTGGTCGGCGGTTCGATGAAGATGATGATGATACGGATGTTGTTGGTGTCTTGCGGCCGGAAATGTTGGATGAGGATGTGCTGAGGCGTTTGCTTCTGTTCAAACTTCCAGTTGACCCTGAAAAGAGAGAGAAAATTTATTTTAAAATTACAGCAATTGGGTCAACCATGACAAGCTAGATTCTGGTGGCAGTGACACCAGACGGTGGTGTTGATACCAAGTCACTATTTGCTCCAAGTGTGTAACTAGTGGCATCTGAGAGGGGGGGGGGGTGTTGCGTGTGTGCATACGTGTGTGTTTACTCGCTTTGAACTCAAGCGTAGTCCATACATGTGCTACTACTTCTAGTGCACTGAACTGATTTTTACATGTGGATTAGCTTTCCCTATTGCCAGTGTCCCTCGCCATCAGATTAACCCATTCTGACTTCAGAGGTACTTGTAATTCACGTCCCCAAGTCAAGGACGAGAAGTCAACATTTTAGTCCAACTGACTGGTCTATGACATCCATGCTCAGCAGAAGCTTATGGACAAACCAATCATAAAATGTTTTATATGGAATGAAGAGAAAAGATGATGAGGTGAGAAAAGACAGTGGTGTTGAATAGGACATACTTGGAGACAGCCAATTATAGCATAACTAGACAATTAGTTAGTTAACTGCATATCCTATACGAGATGTAGTAGTCAACTCTAACAGTTTTTGACTGTTTTTGATTTCCGGGCAAGTCTACGCTGCAGAAGATGGCAAAAGACAGGACAGCTGGGCGTGGTTTGGTTCAGGGTTTATGCTCTGATGCGGGATAAAGATGGTCCCAAAATACATTCTCCTGGTGAGGTATGGAGAGTCAGACCTTCATACATATTGAGGGCAGTGGTAGAATGAGGTGGGGTGACCAGTTGCCTTCACCAATATCTTTCCCTATCAAAAAGTTTTGAAACTTACCTGGCACCCATTTGAGGAGATTGTAAAAAAAAAAGTCGCTTAAAAGTCAACAGGGTCGACTTCATTGCACTGAGGTTTTATCCCATATGGCTCAGTCTCTTTGTGTGGAAAGCGTCGCACAAAGTACGAGCTCCATAGCTCCAGCAACGACACCCAGCAGTCTCCGGGGGAAAAAAAATGCACTCGTGAACCAAAGGACGCCGCCCGGAATCAAACCCACAACCTTCAGACAGCTTGACTTGTTGGCCACGGAGACTCCCGAGGAGATTGTAAAAGTACAGTAAAGGACCACATTAAGCATATGGTGCTAGACCTACACTTGTATGGGCCAGGTTGGCACGCAGTGGGTACTGCCGTCATACACCTTTACTTCCCAAAGCATTTCCTGGTGCCCATTTTAGGCCGGAAACCCAGGTTAATAAAAAAAAAAAAAAAAAAAAAACACCACCCAGATGTGGATTCAAACCCTTGACCTTCGGATTAGCAGATGAGAGTCTAGCCACTACAGCAACATTTAGGATCCACAAGCAGTAAGTCAGCATGGCTGAACGTGTGTTCTTAAACATCCGGTGTGCTGATACCGAGGCAGGGGTTCAACCCCTACACCGGACAGTTGGACTAAAATGTTGACCTGTCGTCTTTGACTTGGGGACGTTAATTACAAGTACTTCTGAAGTCGAGAAGGGTTTGCCTGATGGCTAGGGACACTGTTAATAGGGAAAGCTAATCCACACGCAAAATTCAGTCCAGCACTACTAGAAGTTGTGTATATGGACTAGGCTCAAGTTCAGAACGAACAAGCACACAAGAACAACAACCCAAAAGAACAACAACCCAAAAGAACAACAACCCAAAAGAACAACAAGCCAAAAGCCATACTGCAGAGAATAAATACACCCTCTACTACCGGCTCTGTGGTAAAGGGGTTCAGACACAATTAGTAATCCTGCATACCGTGTTTGATACACAGCTGAGAGCAATTTGACAGCAGATCACCGTGAGTTTGTTTTCACAACATGTTATGAGTGCCAGTCATTCAGAAAGCAATGGCAAACTACTGAACATAAACTTGCCAAGAAATTACAAACAGCCAAAAAATGCTGGGGTTAACTGCAACATCCTGTAAAGGATATGCAACTAACTATAGCCAGGGATTGAACCCATACCATTATCTCGGTAAGCAACAGCACTAACCACTATGCTCTTGCAACTCCTATTCATGAGTGTCTTCACTGCAGTAACTCTTCACTTTACAGAGATTACCAAATCACATATTAGATTTTAGCAGCCATCTAACTCTTCATTGTATACAAATAAAAAAAAAATTATTTGCATGTCCTTTACAGGACCTCCCAGTCAACCCCAACATGTTTTGGCTATCTGTGATTTTCTAGACAAGTTTACATTAAGTAGTTTGCCATTGCATTCTGAACAACTGACGTTCATACTGTTGTTATAAATCAATAAAAAGGGATCCGCTTCAAATAACCTGCAGCTTATTTCAATGGCAATATGCAGAAATGTGTTCGCTAGCCCTGGTCACAGACGCCGAGTAGAGATAATGAAAGCTGATATAAGGGAGAGACAGGGTGTTGTAGATCCATTACATTCAACCTTCATTGTGAAGACGGCACCTGACTGACTGATTGATATAAGGGAAACACGTACCAAAAGCATCCGTACTGTGGCTGAGCGGCAAGCTCTGGTTGTTGTTCAGACTAGCCAGGTTCACCATAGATGATGTAATGCCACGCCGACGCAGGTTCGAATCATTACTTCCCGCTTTAGAGGTCAAGGTTATTTGGAGGACAAAATAGAAGAAAGAACATGAGGTTTATTAAATACTTTTCAATGCTACATCCACCCACAACATTTACTCTGTTATGTCCAAGGCAACACCCAGCCACATTAACTATGTCAGACCTGACATAGCACCCACCCACAACATGAACTCTGTCAGACCTGACGTAGCACCCACCCACAACATGAACTCTGTCAGACCTGATGTAGCACCCACCCACAACATGAACGTCAGACTTGATGTAGCACCCACCCACAACATGAACTCTGTCAGACCTGACATAGCACCCACCCACAACATGAACTCTGTCAGACCTGACATAGCACCCACCCACAACATGAACTCTTGTCAGACCTGACATAGCACCCACCCACAACATGAACTCTGTCAGACCTGATGTAGCACCCACCCACAACATGAACTCTGTCAGACCTGATGTAGCACCCACCCACAACATGAACTCTGTCAGACCTGATGTAGCACCCACCCACAACATGAACTCTGTCAGACCTGATGTAGCACCCACCCACAACTCTGTTATCTCCAATGTTGCATCCACCCACAACATGAACTCCATCAGACCTAAGGCAACATCCCCTCTCTTTTCTTCCCTCTACACTCATGTGAACACAGGCCTTCCACCAGCTGACTCCACCCATTCCCATCAGCTGCTACCTCATGCAACTCCAACCACACCCTCCCCATATTATTCATATCTGTCTCCGATTCCCTTCTCCGTGTGTTCGTTAGGTCTCCTCCTATTTTCGTTTCCCCTGTCAGTTCCAGACAAAGGACTTCCCAGTTTTACTATTTCCAGGTTTCCTCAGTGAGTGTCATATCCAGTACCAGTATCTTTTCCTCAACTGTTATTCAGTGGAATCTGACTAGTTCCCTCCCTAACTCCACATTAGCGCTCTTAATTATACCATTTTAGTTCTGCCCAGGAACCAGTCAACAAAAGCTTGTAGTATATTTGTGATTGTTTCATGCATTCTCTATGCTTCTGACCCACACAATGACACTGATTTAATGCTACAGTTAAATATTCCAATCTTGGTGCTAGATGTCATTTCTTTTGACTTTCAAATTAAAACATGCTAATAGTTCAAACAAATTTGCCATTTTGTCAATACATTTCTATATAGTTCAAATATATCTGCCAGCTTTCCTGTTTAACTGATTCTCTGCCGCAGACCGATAGGTTGGTTCCATAGAATGATTTTGGCACCCGCGAACCGACCTATCGGTTCAGTATATACAGTGCTTTAATTGATCCATTTCTCCTTTTTAGTCCACAATTTTTAGTGTCCCATTGAATTAAACTTTATAATGCAAGATTTCGCTTCGGCCTGTGTGCAAGAAGACGCTAGTCCCCATTTCTTTTTTTTTTAAGGAGAAATTGAGTTTGGTGGAATTCGAAATAATTGTTGTGATTCAAAATTCGAAGTGACAATACCTTCTGGTTCTGGGCTTCATTTATTTTAATAAAATTACAGTTTTAAACAATTTTATATTATAGTTATTGTAATTTAAAGGACTTTGTGAAAGATTCTAAAACTTATACCACATGCAGTAGTCAGTTAATTATTTAGAAGACGGTCATAATTGCAAAAGAAATCTAACAGTGAAAGTTCCTCATATTATGATTGCAAATGCCGACTTATGCTTGCGCTAATGGGCCACATTTGTGCCACTAAATTTGCTTTGTCTATCACAAAGTATTTAAGGAGTATTTAAATAATTAAATTTAGAAGAAGAATAATTATCACTGAATAGAAAATAGTGTTTATTGTTTCTCAGTACTCTACTCCTCAGTAATATGCCTGGTGTGTTCCTGACATTTTCCATTTTGTGTTTCAAAATATTATGTTTTAATTATGTTTTATTGGTGTTGTGGTGCAGTTCTTGTGATATTATTATTCAGCAAATTTAACTGGATTAGCTGCCATGGATACAAAATAAAGTCTTGGTAAGTGAAATGAAAAAATTTTTGTTACCTTTTTAATTTAAATTGTTATTACTAAACCTCTCATTATTGTCATAATATTTCTAACCTATCAATTAATTATTAACACAGTCATGTTCCCTGTGCAATCCTCTTTAATCTGATATGTAATACAATATATCTGCTACCATTTAAAAAATTTTAAAAGCATTATTGTGACACACCCCTACTTCCCATTTTCTGCCTTGAATTTCTGTTTGGTCAGGACCACTTTTTTGTTTGGCAGGCAATCAGTTAAACAGTATATATATGAGATCACCAGTGTTGTTTGTAGAAATACATATAAACACATTTGCCAGCTTTTTCCAACATATGCACAATTTTTTCCACCAAATCTGCCAGTTTGTCATTATAACTTCAAATGTGTGAAAGTTATCTGACTTGCCAGTTTTCCTCTAAAAAGTGGATGCTTGAACTAGATTTACAACTGTTAATTTCGCAAGTTTATATTTGGATCTGTCTGATAATGATTAAAGACAGCATCATGTGAAACATAATGCAGATTTTAATAAAAGCTTTCATATAATGTTGCACTATATCATAACATGCAGTAATACAGGGTGGTGTATGTTTGATATGACTACTTATGTGGCAGTTGAGCATATATAACTAATACGAGTATGCTTCATGGCTATGTCATATATAACTAATACGTGTATGCTTCATGGCTATGTCATATATAACTAATACGAGTATGCTTCATGGCTATGTCATATATAACTAATACGAGTATGCTTCATGGCTATGTCATATATAACTAATAAATGTATCCTTCATGGCTATGTCATATATAACTAATAAATGTATGCTTCATGGCTATGTCATATATAACTAATAAATGTATGCTTCATGGCTACGTCATATATAACTGACATGCCTGCTAGCTATGTCATATATAAGTAATGTACCTGCTAGCTATGTCATAGCCATACATGATTGATGTATCTGCCATCTGAGTTATACATGACTGACATATCTGCTAGCTGAGCCATACATTACTTATCTATTAGCTGAGCCATTCATGACTTATCTATTAGCTGAGCCATACATGACTTATCTATTAGCTGAGCCATACATGACTTATCTATTAGCTGAGCCATTCATGACTTATCTATTAGCTGAGCCATTCATGACTTATCTATTAGCTGAGCCATTCATGACTTATCTATTAGCTGAGCCATTCATGACTTATCTATTAGCTGAGCCATACATGACTTATCTATTAGCTGAGCCATACATGACTGATATATCTGCTGGTTTGAGTCACTGGCAACCATATATACAATACATGTTGCTGCTGAACAAATGCATTATATATATATTTGTTCAGCAGCAACATCATATATCAGTCATGTATGGCTCTGCTAATATATATATATATATATATGTTGTGACAAAATGTAACATGCAAAGTTAACTGACATACCTACAAGCACTACAATAAACAAATCAATTGACATCTCAGCACAGTCAAAATGATTTTGTCCAGAGTGTCAAAGTTTGAGAAAACTGGGTTAAATATATTTGTAAACCACAAGCCACATACAGTGGCTCACCCACATACACAGGGTCATTTCAGGTCATATGTCCCACTCACTACCCTTTCTGAGATTGTATTGTGTTATTGGCAATATCAGATTGTACTGTGTTGTAGACAATATAAGATTGTATTGTGTTGTTGACAATATCTTAAACTGTCTGAACTGCCTCCAAGTACCACAATCCATGTGTATTCTTTAACGTGTTTTGTTTTCTTCTTTCTAACACTTCATCTGGCCTAATTGTTTTTAGCATTAATTGTCACCAAACTGTGTCCTACTGAGTACCCAAACTGTACTACCGTTTACCCAAACTGTGTACCCAAACTGTATACTACTGTGTACCCAAACTGTATACTACTGTGTACCCAAACTGTGTACCCAGACTATGTACTACCGTGTACCTAAACTGTGTACTATTGAGTACCCAAACTGTATACTACTGTGTACCTAAACTGTGTACCCAAACTGTATACTACTGTGTACCTAAACTGTGTACCCAAACTGTATACTACTGAGTACCCAAAACTGTATACTACAGTGTACCTATACATAAACTGTGTTCTACTGTGTACTCAAACTGTGTACCCAAACTGTATACTACCGTGTACCTAGACTGTGTACTTCTGAGTACCCAAACAAAAAAGCAGAAGTTCCACACCATTTCTGCATCATTTATGATTGGATCTTGATTGTTACTGTGATTAACTGATCTTTATATTGTAAATGAGGAAGCAAGTCTTTGTGAGCTATACTGAGCCAATCCTGATGTAAGGAGGCAAATCATGGACATTTGGCAGATGAGTGAGGAGTTATATGGAATATGTGGAGATGTGGTTTTATAGATGAATAATGAGAACCTCGTGGACAGACAGAAAGAGTAATGGAGATATCGTGAAAGACACCACATGTCAGAAAGAGAGTGCTGAAATGTCAGTTCACACCGGTTCAGTTGTATGACAGTGAATCATGGAGTGTGAACAAACAGTGAATCATGGAGTGTGAATGAACAAATTAAGAAGAGCTAGGAGGCAGCGGAGATGTGGTTTCTGAGATGAATTTTGTGGATAATTTGAATAGCCAGAGTAACTAACGACTGCGTGGAAGAGGCTAATGAAGGTAGAACAACTATTACCAAAAAAAAAAAAGTAGAATATTATATACAACTATAAGATAAGAAAGAGAAAAAAATGTAGAACATTAAATACAACTATAAGAAAGAGACAAAAAATGTACAACGTTATATACAACTATAAGAAAGAGACAAAAAATGTACAACGTTATATACAACTATAAGAAAGAGACAAAAAATGTACAACGTTATATACAACTATAAGAAAGAGACAAAAAATGTACAACGTTATATACAACTATAAGAAAGAGACAAAAAATGTACAACGTTATATACAACTATAAGAAAGAGACAAAAAACACATGAAATACAACTATGAGAAAGCGACAAAAAATGTAGAACATTATATACAAACTATAAGAAAGGGACAAACAAAAAGTAGAACATTATATACAAACTATAAGAAAGGGACAAACAAAAAGTAGAACATTATATACAACTATAAGGAAGAGACAAACAACAAAAGTAGAACATTATATACAACAATAAGATAGAGACAAACAAAAAGTAGAACATTATATACAAACTATAAGGGACAAACAAAAAGTAGAACATTATATACAACTATAAGGAAGAGACAAACAACAAAAGTAGAACATTATATACAACAATAAGATAGAGACAAACAAAAAGTAGAACATTATATACAAACTATAAGAAAGGGACAAACAAAAAGTAGAACATTATATACAAACTATAAGAAAGGGACAAACAAAAAGTAGAACATTATATACAACTATAAGGAAGAGACAAACAACAAAAGTAGAACATTATATACAACAATAAGATAGAGACAAACAAAAAGTAGAACATTATATACAAACTATAAGAAAGGGACAAACAAAAAGTAGAACATTATATACAAACTATAAGAAAGGGACAAACAAAAAGTAGAACATTACATACAACTATAAGGAAGAGACAAACAACAAAAGTAGAACATTATATACAACAATAAGATAGAGACAAACAAAAAGTAGAACATTATATACAACTATAAGAACAATGTTCTGAGCCACATAATGAGAAGAGAGGTATTGGAGAACATCATGATGACTGGAAATATCAATGGTCGAAGAATCATACCAAAAGAAATGATGCTTGATGATTGAAGATGATGACGTGGAGGGATGTCATCAGCAGAGTTGATCCAGAACACCTAGGGAGATATTTGTAGAGAGACATGAACGCTTAAGCCACCTTGCTTAGCACAGGATAATGATGGTGATCAAAGTTTCTTCCATTTTATTCATGGCATATTATGTAAACCAGAATGAGAGACATATATGCACCATGCAAAGTGTACATCTTGAATATACATCGCGTACATACCATTAGAAAGCAGATTACAGATGTGCTATTATGCACACAGAAAATCCCAACCTATGGTGACATTTCTTTTATATTTCCTCACCAAAATAATCATACTCAGTTTCAGCAACTGTTAACTCCTTCTGTACATCTTTTTTACTACATTAACCCACTCTGACCTAGATAACATTTTAACATTTTCTTTTCTAGATATCATTTTAACACTTCCCTTTCTATATATTTGCTACATAAACTCACACTGACCTAGATATAATTTTAACACTATTTTCTAGATAGTTGCTACATAACCCACAGTGACTTGTGTGTCCTATTGAGTGCCAGTGTCTTTTTCTCATCTATTAATTCACTGGAATCTGTTTAATTCTCTCCCTAAAGCTACAGATTAGTGATTGTGTCATACCATTTTAGTCTTTCTATTCTGAACAAGCACCAGTTAATGAGTGTTTGTAGTTTACTGTTAATTATTTTAGTAATTCTTTGTGTTTCAGATCCATACAGTAGTACTGCTTTAATGTTCAGAGTTAAATATTTCCAAGTTTGGTACTAGAGTTAACATCTTTTGACTTCCACAACATCCTTGTGTTGTTATGTAAGCTCCAGTGGCCTGAAGTATTCATATTTCAACACCTACATCCATTCCCCCATCTCTGTCTACACTGTGACCTAAACATATGTATGACTCCATCTCTTACATTCTATTCTTTAAATGACTGGGATTTTCTCTTCTACTGGAACTAGAGTACATTTTGTGGTCTCTACACCTGCCACTCTACAATACCTCCAGTCTGCTCTCCACTCTCGGGTACGCCACCATGGTAACTGTACCGCTGATGTGCTGTCTGTTTACGGGACTGTGAGGAGGCCGCTGCGACCGCAATCGGAGACAGTGACATGGATGACGAGGTTGAGGTGGGTGAAAATGGTGAAGGGTGAGGTATGTCCTCATGGCTCTGTACTGTACCTGATGAGTTGGATGAGGCGTAACCGGTATCATTTTGCCGTCGTCTGGCACCGGTTGGGAAGGGTGATGTTCTGCCCCCAGCACTGCCTCTGCGAGTTGCGTAGCTGTTGTTTGGTGCTGCTGTGCCGTCTGGGAGTACTAAGGTTTCTCGGAGTTCGATGTTAGTTCGACCTTTAGCTGTTGGTTTGTATTCGAGGACATGGATGTAGGGGTAGTATTGTGGGATGATGGAATGGGTCATGGGAAGCACCAATGATCAAGGGAATAAAGGAATAGGTCATGGGATGAACCAATCGTCAAGGGAATAAAGAAGTGGGTAATGGGAAGAACATATATGTTCAAGGGGTAATGTTGGGGAATAAAGAAGTAGTTAGGGGAAGGAAACAAAATGTGTTCAAGGGACATTGTATAAAAGGGGAACGGGGATGGGTACAGGGAGAGAGAAAGAAAAACATGTTAACTCAATCTATGCAAAGCATTTCATGGTACATTCAACGATTACTCCCTAACTTGGCCAAAAAGTTTTATTTCCTAAACTTTTTCTTTATCAATCACAAGCACATTAAATGATTACTCCCTAAAAATAATAAAAGTCCCAAAGCAGGAACATGGTATGGATCTGTGCATTGTTAGGACTTTCACATATGGTAGTTCTGAATGCACAGAGGAACAGGTGGCCAGTCTGTCCCTCTCTTAGCAAAACTGTGTTCATTACATATAAATGTAACCTCTTAATTATTACATTTATGTGCTCACCGAGTCCCTAACCCAACCACAATTGTACTTTTTCTGAACTTATTCTATACCAAATTATTCATGGTGCATTAAATGATTACTCCCTAACCTGGCCAATAAGTTACATTTCCTGTATTTGGTTTATACCAAGCAATTCATGGTGCATTAAATTATTACTCACTAACATGGCCAATAAGTTACATTTCCTGTATTTGGTTTATACCAAGCAATTCATGGTGCATTAAATTATTACTCCCTAACATGGCCAATAAGTTACATTTCCTGTATTTGGTTTATACCAAGCAATTCATGGTGTATTAAATTATTACTCCCTAACCTGGCCAAAAAGTTACATTTCCTGTATTCATTTTACACCAAACAATTCATAGTAATTAAATGATTCATCATCATCAAATGCCATGCCGATAAGCGTGGGTGGTCATGTTTTGCCATCTCACTCGATCACCAGGGTCGTGGATCAGCTCTGTGTTTTTGTCTTGACCATGCCACGTGGCCAAGCCATCCAGGTATTTACTTCTCTGCCTTCCCCTTGTTCTATTTCCCCTCAATCTTGCCAGTTATCACCAAGTTCTTCAATTTATTTATTCTCATAATGTGTCCAAAAATTGTGACTGTCTACATCTAATTTCTCTAATCAGTTATCAGTTATCATTTGTTTCTTGTAGGGTTTGGTCAATGGTTTTGTTGTCTGTCCATGATATTCTTTGCATTTTCCTCAGAAACCACATTTCCACAGCCATCAGATGTTTTTCAGCTTGTCTGCTCATTGTCCACACTTCACATCCATACAAAAGTACAGGTTCTATGAAGCACCTCAACACTCTTTTTTTAATTAAATGATTACTCCCTTTGAAAAAAAAATCCCGAAACAGGAACTTGCGATGGGTCCATGATGTGCCAGGGCCATCAGGCTTTGCAGACCTGAGTGCTCAGTGGAATTGTTAGTCATTCTTTTCCTCTATTAGCGGACAATAAGAGCAGGTGTTGAACCCCTATTTGACCGTTTTAATGACGTCATCAGCACATCTCCCTATCAACTACACTATAACACCCAAAATTGACATTTCCTATGCTCATTTTATACCAAGCAACTCATAGTAATTAAATGGTAATTCCCTAATCCAG
The DNA here is from genome assembly GCA_963921405.1 of Cepaea hortensis. Lineage (NCBI taxonomy): Eukaryota > Metazoa > Mollusca > Gastropoda > Stylommatophora > Helicidae > Cepaea > Cepaea hortensis. Next base: position 53,658,290 of record OY992879.1, read on the forward strand.
CCACAAAGTTAATGGCTGTTACATAGTTAAGAGTCAGCTTGTCAAACACTAGTCAAGTGTATAGATACAAATACATATAGATCATGAATAAATGAAATGATAACGAAGTAGAGGAGTTGCGTAAGAAATCTGTCACCCACTCATCCACTTTCATTCAGCTACTCTCATCCACTTGATCATTTAACTCAATCATCCACTCACTCACTACTCCAACCTCCTAACTTATTAACTTAATTATCCACTAACTCACTACTCCAATCTCTTAACTTATTAACTCAATCATCCACTCACTCACTCCTCCAACCTCCCACTCTACTATTGACTCACCTAGCTTCCCTCCCATTCACCCACTGAGCTGTCTTTCATTCACTCACTTATAGACACTCTTCCTTCCACTTACTCATCCTCCCATTCATCCAACTAGCTGCTCTTATATTCATTTACCCACACACTCAATCATTTATCCTTTTGCTTACCCACTCATTTATTCACCTAGCTGTCCTTACATTAACTTTCTAATACACTCAATCATTCAACCAGCAGCTCCCCTGATGTGTCTCCACCTTGCCATGGTGGGGGAGCTTGCGTGTCCCATTGACCCCATGTGCTATGTCAATGGATGAAAACTACATATCGGACAGCTTATGGGATAGGGGTCAGACTAAGCGAGACACAACCTGCTGCTCTGCAGGTAGAATGAGAATAGCAGTCAAAAGTTTAAATCAGGCGCACAAAGGCAGAAGTTCTTGGTCATACTCTAAGGCTCTCTGTCGAGGGTTGTGGCTGAACGCCTCTAAGCCATAAACCCACGGATGTGAGAACCGGGCCGATACCCACCTACCGAAAAATGGAGGTGAGATTCTGAGCACGCTGCATGCCCAGTTCAGATACTTGTCCTAAGGCTCTCAGCTGGGGGATATGAGGGATTCCCGGATGAATTCCTGGATTCTGCACGGAGGTAAGGTGCTAAGCAGGCAGCACATGTAGCCTACCTTGTGAGCAAGTACTAACAGGCAAAAGAAGTGCCCCAGTCAAATGAAATGGTTATGAAAACTGTCTGTATCTAACTCATAGAGAGTCTAGACAAAGGTGGAAAAACGTCTCAATAACATGAAATGGAAAGCACAGCTAGCAAATCCATTGCGTGGTCCGAAGTCCAAAGCGAAAGCTTACCTAGTGGATGTCACCCGCATACTGACCGTTCCTGGTTTGTGCTTGAGCGACCAGTGGCAATCGAAATGCCCAATACATGGAAGTGAGGAATTAAAGCAGCCATGAGCAGGATGTGGCAACTCCTCGGGTGAGCCCAGTCTCAGAGCAATATGTGCCGGCTCTGCAATTATGGAAGCCTCCTTTGATAGCGGGGGAATGTTCATGGTCTGCCCCTGCCTTCCCTTGAGGGTTGACTGTGATATCGTTGACCATTCTACTTTGACCAGCTGAGATGTGGGTGACACCACAGCACTAACAGTCTAACGTCTCTCAAAACCCTGGGAAGGCAAACCCGTAAAAATGCCTGCTGAAGTCGGATGTGCTGGCCTACGGGTGCAAATAAATCAGGCACAACTCAAAAAATGTCTGAGTGAAATGTCTTTTGTGCTAGGAACAGCTCTGACTAACTAGTTTTCTGAATAGCTCATGTCCGGAAAAGCTCTGACTAGCTAGTTTCCGAATGTTTGTTGTGCCCGGAACAGCTCTGACGGGCACATCGACAAGCACATGTCCGAATCGAAAACTCGCTGAGTGGATACCGTCTGCAGACCGGACTGGTCAGTGCGGGAAAGGCTCGTGATGAACGATATGTCCAATATATCGAAGTGAGGAATTAAAGCAGCCATGAGCAGGACGTGACATTCCCTCGGGGAGCCCAGCACCAGGACGCTATGTGTCGGCTCTGCAACTATGGAAGCCACCCTGAATGGCGGAAAATGCCATGGACTGTCCCTGCCTTCCCTTGAGGGCTGATCGTAAAGCATTTGACTGTTCCAACTTGACAAGCTGTGATTTTTTTCTTCTTCTTTCGTTTGCCTGAAATATGTTTATAACTGCAATGTTGTCTCTTGTATGAATCTAACAGTCTTTTTTAGTTCACTCAGCGGTCCATAGAGTTTATCTTCCACTGTTGTCTCTCTAGGCCAGAAGGTTCGCCTGGATATGTTGTAGTTTGGGCACAAGCTGTGATGTGGATGGCACCACAAAAGTGAGTGTCTCCCAGGAATGCAACCTGGTCAAAAATGCACGCTAAAGTCGGATGTGTTGGCCTATGGGTTTCAGCCCAAGGGCGCATAACTTAGACACGCCGCAATCACATCTGAAAAAACACTCCAGATGAACGCAAAGAAGAAGAAGATTCCCCTTATATTAACACTCAATCATTCATTCTCACATTTACTCAATCTCTTATTCACCCATTAACCCATGTATCTTTCCACTTATTCATCCACCCTCAAACTTCATCAACTAACTCATTAACTATCTTATTCACCTCCCCTGCTGATACATCAATCTTCCTACTCATTCACTTAGCCAAATTACAACTCACTCTCTCACCCATCAACTCGACTCACTAGCACTCCCTCTTAATCCCAAACTCTTACATCTACCTTCAATTTATTCATCAACTCACTCATCTCCTCTCTCACTGATCTCCTCACTTACACATCCACCTTTCTGTTCACTTGCTATCCATATTCCATCTCCCCCCCCCCCCCCCCCAATCCACTCTTCTATTCACACCCCACCCATACATCTGCCTTATCACCCACTTATGTATCCTCTTTATAACTCACTATCTCATCCATCCACTGTCCCACTTATCCACTCACACACATTCTCTCATCTATCCACTCTCCCACTTATCCACTCACACATTCTCTCATCCACTCCCTCACCCACCTGTTCTCTCTCCTCTCCCATCTACTCCCTTACTCATACATCCTTCTCCCACCTTTTACCCATCATCTCTCCTGTACAAAACATCCAGCATTAACATGCTTGAGACCCCACTCCCCCTCACACAAAACAACAACAGGATCTACAAAGCCAGAAAACAAAAGAGATGCTCACACAGCTTAATACTGGCTTCTAAATGAGGAATTATAATTGTTATCATCATCAAACTAAAACAAACAAACCCCAGGGAAGGTGAAATGCAAGGGAAAGCAACCACATTCAAAATGATCAGATATTTTTCTCTACAAGCTGGGTACAAAGGCAGCTGTATATGGACACGATTTTACATTAGCGGATCAAATCCTATTCATAACTGTAACTACTTCTGAAATAAACAGTTTGTACTCATTTTGCCATCAATAGACAGCAAATAAAGTGGTTTGGACATCATTTGAGAATATTTGTTTTGGGCATTTGCTCAAGGTACTTGTAATTTACATACCCAAGTCAAGGATGAGAAGTCAACACTTTAGTCCAACTGATCAATGTAGGGGTTGAACCTGCTACCTTGGCATTAGCATTCCGGAAGTTTAAGAGTGAGCTTTCTTATTAATTCGGCCATTCTGACCTCTATCTTACGAGAATAAAACATCAACTATCAAAGGGGAATACAACCAAAAAAGATCTGGGTATAGAGGCATAGCAACACCAAAAATGTAATGGATAGACAACAAGGGAACTGATAACCCTAGTGTGATAACCCTAGTGTGATAACTGATAACACTAACATGATAACTGATAACCCTAGCATGATAATTAATAACCTGAGTGTGATAACTGATAACACTATTGTGATACCCCTAGTGATAACTGATAATCCTAGTGTGATAACCCTAGGGATAACCTAGTGTGATAACCCTGGAAGTAAATGCTTTGTGTAAACATTCACAGCCCCATAATGAAAGCATGCCCAGTAGCTTTTGATCCTGTGACAGACATGGGTACATACAGGATGGACACATCTCTCCTAGCTGTTGCCTGAACTCATTCTGTCCTAGCAAGTCAGTACTGCATTTGATCTGAAGTAAGATAGTTACCAGTTTGGTTGGCTGTGAATCGTTTGGTAGGCCGAGTTTTAACTCTTAATTCTGATGTACTGGTATTGAGTTCAGCTGAGCCCTGACAAAGGGCTGGCATCTATCAGAGTGAAGCTGATGTCAAGACTTTCCCCTGACCCGATACCACACTACCTCAATGGGCACTTATGCTTATGAGAATATCCCGAATGCTGTGATGTCGGTTCCTAGATCGATCAATCAATCAATCAATGGGCACTGTGTTACAGTTCTCCCCCTCTCCATGCTTAGAAAGCAAAGTGGTGTGCAAGACCTGTACATGAGCTTCACATTAGAGGTACATTAGCATGTAACTAGGTCACAGTTCAGCACAGCACACATGGACAGGCTGGAATTAGGTCAAGGTTGGTCATGTTTCATCCACAGGTCTGAGGTATTCCATTATCAACAGGTTCTAACCCAATGCTGAGAGGGAACCAGCTGTCAGTTGAAAGTAACAACAGTTCACGGCTGAAAGCATTGAAACAGTCCGGCAAGTGTGAGAGTGTATTAATATAAAATAGAAAATAGAATAAGGCATTGTATTTCTTGACATCTTAGGGTAGCAGAGGAGGGAAAGAAAGCAATTATAATCATCAGCATTCCCTGTTCTCCTCATAATAATATTTTCCTTTTGGTACTGGGGCACTTCAATTGTTCAGATATTTATGACAATGGCATGTTTTTTCATAATCATAGCACTTAAGACATTCATATACACACTCGTGCCCAACTTCAACAGCCAGTGAAGAATCCCCGTACTAATGGTTAATGGTACTGGTTGCAGTCTGATTATGTGTCTGGCCCATCCCTGAAGTACTGAGTGTCGGCTAAATTATTTTTCCATGATGGAACTGTTAGACGGGAATCTTTTCTAGTGTTCAGAAGCCTCGTGTTTCTTTGACTGTGGTAATGAAGTTTCTTATGATTACAACTTTTAGTGGCTTTGCTTCTTCAACCTCAACACTGCAAATGTTTATATTCATGTCTAATACTTCATTTTAGTTTGAATTTTCCAAACTTAAGATTTAAATACTAACAATATTAAATATTCATAATTGTAAACAGGTTAGGAATGTTCTGGTTTGGCAACAAAACACATGAAGCAAAGCTGTCAGGGGTCTACATAACATAACTCTGTGGAACTAAAATAGAAACCTAGAGTGGTCTCTCCTGCCCCACATATAAGAAATAATGCTTACATGTTCATCATCATGACCGCAGGAAAGAAAGAAAGAAACAAACTTACAAGCAGAACAATTCTTTAAACAACAATTTAACCAAGGTTATGGTAATTCCATGATAGATGCTGATGTAGTGGGTGTGAAGTGATATGAATATATGATAAAATTTCATGGGACATCAGACAAAACCAGTATCAACATATGATAAAGTTATACATAACAACAGTCACAATGAACATTTATACATAACAGTTGGACAACAGACAGACCCCAGATACAGTTATGATAAAGTTATACAGAACAACAACCGCAACCAACATATACATATAACAAAGTTGGACAATAGACAGACCCCCGGTACAATTACGATAAAGTTGTACACAACAACATCCACATAAACATGTACATATAACAAAGTTGGACAACAGACCCCCATGAAAAGTTACACAGTTACGATAAAGTTCTGGGGTGGATCTCACCTCTACATGGATCATTCTGCTCCAGAAACTCCCTCAAGGTGACCCAGCCGCCGCCAACACGGACCATGACAGTGTGGTTGAGATACCTGACCAAACATGTCTTCTGCTTCTCTCCAAGCTGCAATACAATACAGAACCATGACAGCATGGTTGAGATACCTGACCACACACTTCTTCTGCTTCTCTCTGAACTGCAGCACAGTACAGAACCCTTCTCTCTCTCTCTCTCTATCTCTCTCTCTATCTCTCTCTCTCTCTCTCTCTCTCTCTCTCTCTATTTATATCTCTCTGTTCCCCTAACTCTATGTATCCTTCCCCTCTCAATCTCTTCCCCCTCTCTCTCTCACACACAAACCACATCATCATATCAGACATCAGGAATAAGAAGCACATCATCACACAAACTAAACAAAAAACAAAAAAACACACACACGCATGCACGCACACACACAACACTGACACACACAAAATCACACACACAAACAAAACTGACACACACACACACAACACTGACACACACAAAATCACACACACAAACAAAACTGACACACACACACAAACAAAACTGACACACAGAACACAACTGACACACAAACAAAACTGCTACACAAACAAAACTGACACACAAACCTGACACACACAAACAAAACTGACACACAAGACTGACACACAAACAAGACTGACACACAAACAAGACTGACACACAAACAAAACTGACACACACAAACACAACTGACAAACAAAACTGACACACAAACAAAACTGACACACAAACAAAACTGACACACAAACAAGACTGACACACAAACAAGACTGACACACACAAACAAAACTGACACACAAACAAAACTGATACACTAACAAACCTGACACACAAACAAAACTGACAAACAAGACTGACACACAAAACTGACACACAAACAAGACTGACACACAAACAAAACTGATACACAAACAAACCTGACACACACAAACAAAACTGACAAACAAGACTGACACACAAACAAAACTGACACACAAAAACTGACCCACACAAACAAAAGTGCCCCACAAAAACAACTGACCCTGTACTTCCCCTCTTCCAGCCACTCTGCCCGGAAATGATTGCGACACTGGCACGTGGAGAGCTCCTTCTCAATCTCTTCATGTATCAGCTCGATGTTCGTCTTTGCTGCGTTGTTGCTGCTCTTTGTCCGACTCTTCTATAGAAACAGAGTCAACATTAGTCTGCATTCTGTAGAATCAGAGTCCACAACGTGATCAACTAACACTTGATTAAGTTGATCAAGGACTAATTGTCATGCCTTAAAGTGCCAGACCCACATTTCTGTACACCAATCAGCACTGGGCGAGTGATGTGGTCAGTACCACCATGACTGCCTTTACTTCTCAAGACATGTCCAGGTACCAGTTTTAGCCTGGGTTCACCTGAAAGCCCAGGTCAATTACAGACATTGGAACCTGCCCAGATGCAGCTGGAACCCTGACCCCTGGACCAGCAGGTGAGTGTCCAGCCAATAAACTACTGCATCTCTTGTCAGTTTCTTCACTCATGGCATTTATCATGATGATGGTAGGGATTTTAGGAGTCAGGGTTAAATTCATGCCTGAAGACTTAAATTCATGCTTGGAGACTTAAACTCATGCCTCAAGACTTAAATTCATGCCAGAAGACTTAAATTCATGCTTGGAGACTTAAACTCATGCTTGGAGACAAATTCATGCTTGGAGTCAAACTCATGCTTGGAGACAAACACATGCTTGGAGATTTCATGAGCACAACTGAAATAAGTTTGCTGCTTGCCTTCTTCTTCTGCATTTGATCACCCAATGGAGATTGGCAGAGGTTCTCAAGCAATGCATGCCATGCCACCCCAGCCTTTGCTATCTCTTTCAATCCCCTCCATGTCCACCACATAAATTTTGTTGGTGTTTGCTTGCTTTAAACTCTAGCGTAGTCCATATACGTGCTACTGCTTCTGGTAGTTGCCACTACTGGGGAGCGCACTGGGCTGATTTTTGCTTGTAGATTAGCTTTCCCTATTACCAGTGTCCCGCGCTGTCAGGTGAACTCACTCCAACTTCTGAGGTACTTGTAATTTATGTCCCCAAGTCAATGACAAGATGCCAGTATTTTAGTCCAACTGACCAGTGTAGGAGCTGAACCCGCTACCTCTACATCAGGACACCGGAAGTTTAAGAGCGAGTCATCTTATCCATTCAGCTATGCTTACTTCTCTTTCCCCCATGTTATCTTCCAGCAGCTAGTGAAGAGAGAGTGAGGAGGAGAAGGCGAGGAAATGGTGTGAGAAGAAGGCATAGAAATAGGAGGGCAGGCGCCAGGAGAACAAGACGAAAAGTGGAGAGACTAGGTTTCAACCATGTAAGAGTGGGATACTGGAACTGTCGTAGTGCCAGGCAGAAAGGTCCTGTATTGGAGAGGCTAATATATGATTTTGATGTCCTCATGCTCCAGGAGTTAAATACAGATAAATACCATTGCCCTGGGTACGTCAGTTATATAAACCCCACTGAGCAGAAGAGACATGGGCAAGGTCTGCTGGTGAAGAAAGGAGTAAAGCATGTGGCACTTGACTTGAGCCAGTGGAATCACAGTGCAAGAGAGGTCCAGGGTATACAAATGGAGATTGGTGGCTTAAGTTGGAACATCATAAATGTATATGCCACAGTGGACTGTTTTGTCAGAAAGGAACAATGGGACTGGCTTAAGGAATTCGAGGACTTACCAGGTGATAGGCTACTCATATGTGGAGACTTCAATGCAAGGTACAGAGATTGGGACAGTAGTGGAGAAAATCGACAAGGAATTGCACTTGCGGATGCCATGGTGGACTCCGATGTGATCTGCATAAATGATGGTAGGCCGACTAGAATGGCAATGAGGCCTGGCGATGATTTGGCACTTGTCTCCCAGTCATCAGTCCTTGATGTAAAGTGGACTGTTTTGAATGACCATGGGAGTGATCACATGCCATGCTCAGTCCTGATCTCTAAGTCCAGGAAAGTTAAGGCTGGGAGAGCACGCAAGACCTTCCGGTATGAGTGGAGCGACTGCCTTCTTGGACGCCTCAGACATGGGGCATGCAACAGGACTGTTAAAACTCCTTTTTTGCAGCCCCCATGGTGGATCCCAGAAGTAGACAATGCGTGGAAAGCAAAGAGAGCTGCAGTGAAGCGGCTAAGGAAATTGCGACAGACACCCCTAAGCTCACGAGAGGAAGTGGACATAGCGGAAAATGACAAGAAAGACAAGGTGGAGGCTTTCAAGCGATGTGCTGCAGAGGCCAAGAAAGTAAAATGGGAATGTTTTATGAAGGAGATTGGAGGTGATAAAACACTGCATAAATTCTGGAAACTGTACAGACAAATGCAAAGAAAAGATCGGCCTATGGCAGTGGGAACAATTTATAAAGAGGATGGGGTACGCGTGACAACAGACAAGGAGAAAGGGGAGGCGTTTCTCCAGAGATTTTTAGAGCAGACTAATCATAGTGATGCGGATACCAGGGATGCAGTTAGAGTGGAATTATCTGGCACAATAGAGAATATGCCTTACGAAGACATCATACTGTTTGAAGATGTTAAACATATTTTGCAAAAGACAAAAGACACGGCACCAGGGCCTGATGGTGTTAGGTATGGCCACATGAAGGTTTTGAGCGATGTAGACCTGAAGGAGATGACCGACTGCTTTAACCAGAGCATTAGGACAGCATCAGTACCGCAGGATTGGCTGCATAGCTATCTCATCCCTCTCCCAAAACCATACAAGGATCATTCAAAGCTTGGCGGCTTTAGGATCATCACCCTTCAAAATACATTTGGGAAGGTTTTAGAGAAGATAGTCGCTGTTAAGCTGCAGAATATTTTGGAAAGGGGGAAGCTTCTTCCAAGAGGCCTGGGGAGCTACAGGCCAGGAAAAGATACCTGGTCAAATGCAGCCACCTTTGCCTTTGACGTTTATGAGGGGTTCCAGAGTAGACAGGAAACGATGGCGGCAGCGCTTGATCTCGAGGATGCGTACAATAGAGTTCGCTATGATATTTTGATGACCGCATTTATGGAGAAGGGGGTCAATCCCTGGTTGGTGAACTGGATAGCAGCCGTCCTGCATTCTCGTCAGGTTGCTCTCCGTCTGGGCACATGGACCTCAGAGCCACATATTTTAACCCCGGGACTGCCACAGGGATCTGCAATCTCACCGGTGCTCTTTAATGTGTATACGAGCAAGATTGCATACCTAGAAGCACCAGGGGTTGGAAGGATTCTAACATTTGCAGATGATATTCTTGCATACAGGCAGGGGAGAAATAGGGATCAAACAGCCCAGGAGCTACAGGTGACAGTAGACAAAGTGATTGACTGGTGCACTGAAATGAGTGCTGTGATCAACCCGGAAAAGGCAGCTGTGTTGTGGTGCTCTCTGGACAACAGGATTGTGAGAGATGATGCCCCAAGCCTCACGATAGATGGTAGAAGCGTCAACAGAGAGAACAAACTGAAGTATCTGGGAATCACATTTGACAGGAGTCTGTCCTTCAAGGACCATGTGGAGACGGTTGTGACAAGATCTTAAAAGGGACTCAATGCACTTAAAACTATGGCTGCAATGGACACAGAGCAGAGAATGCTCTTCACACTATACCAGCACTTGATCCTCTCAGTGATTGATTATGGACTAGGACTGCTCACTGTCTCAAAGAGTCAGCTGGTGAAATTAGAGCGCATACAGAATGAAGCTATGCGAGTCATTCTGGGATGCACCAGAGACACTCCAGTAGTGTGTATGCGTTACATCCTTGGTCTGCCTACTGTTACTGGTAGGCACAAGGTGATGCAAGCGAAGGCATAGCTCAGAGTAGCTGCAGACACAGATCACCCGTTGCATGAGGCGCTGGATGTAGTTAAGGGTCAGAGACTGATAAGAGGGAAATCATGGATGGCTCAGGCGGAGGATACGATCAGACAGGTGTGCCCCTTGGAGAACATCAGGCGAGGAGAGGAGTGGGTCAGAGTGCCAGCCGTGCAGTCATGTGCAGAGTTATAATCACATTGAGCCGGGAGTGCAGGGAGTGGCCAGCAGGGGCCACGGAAGTGGAAATTCAGCAACTAATTCAGGAAAATTCTCACCCGGGTGATGTGATTATCTACACGGATGGGTCGGTGTTGAGAGGTAGGAGAAGTGCCTGGGGGTTCTTGGCAAAAACTAATGGTTGGCGTTTGGTGCAGGAGAGCCTGGCATATGATGACACTACATCTAGCTTAAGAATGGAGGTGGAGGCAGTCAGTGCAGCTTTCCACTGGATAGAAAACACGATACATACACACATTGTGATTGTAACTGACTCAGAAAGCATGCTGAGAAGGGTGAGAACAGGCAAGCTTCGTGCAGAGTGGCTTGCTTCGCTTCGGAGGTCACGGGTAGCAAGCATCACCTGGATCTTTTCTCCTGGATATGCCGGTGTGCTGGGGAATGAACAGGCGGACAGATTGGCTGGCTCGGCAAAACTTGGTGGAGTATTGATGCATGACAAGACAGACGTGGTTGCGGCATTGTGGGAGCACGTGTACACCTCGGAGGAGCAAATGGATCACCATAGTCTGGTAAGAATGAGACAGCGAGGTGTGACGAGGGGATCTGGCCGACGCTAGACGCTCAGAGGAAAGGCGAGACGGACATATAATCAGATTACTACTGGAACTATTGGTGTTAGAACTCTTCGCTGGCTGCTAAGGATGGGGACGGAGCGCTTATGGGAATGTCCCGAATGCTGTGATGTCGGTTCCTAAATCAATCAATCAATCAATCAATCAATCAATCAATCCCACATGTTATCCATCTTTGCCACTAATTCTCTACTCCCTGTGTTTGTTCAGGTCTCCCTCTCATTTCCTTCTCTCTAATTCTTCTTTCCTCATTTGTCCTTCACTGCTCTATGCTGTTAGGTGTCGCAGCCTTGTTTGATGAATGGTTTACGAACTAGGACTCGCTCGGTCGCTGGGTATGTTGAGATGATGTGGGGTTTTAAAGTGTTGATGACTTCGTTGATTCATCTTTTCTAGCAGTCTTCCTCTACCTCTTGGTGTTTCCATTTTCATGTTGTATGCTCTTGCTGCTGGCGACATTGGGTTCATTCTCACGAGGTGGCTGAACCAGTCAAGTCTTATATAACGTCTAGAGCAGCCATATGTGAACACTGAAATCCTCTACCGGTTCTGCTGGACCTACAGTAGTTTCATCCTTAAATGAGCACAATAAATACGCTGATTCACATTAGAGTAGTATCCTAGAAATAACACCGCTGTTTCTGCCGCCATCTTGATATTCACTGGCCCAAATACAGTGTACAAAATGCTTTTTCTTTGTTCACGTTATGTTCATAGTTTATGAAGGGTTGAGAAATCGAAGAAAAGGTCTTTTTATAGCATTTAGATGTCACAGTGATTCCTTATATTTAGCATCAGACAGGCATGTTGAAACAAATGCAAATGTTCTTACCCTATCGGTTTTCAAAGCATCCACAAAATGTTTGTACTCAATTAGGCCGCGGTTCTGACCATCAAAGATGTCAAAAACTGCGTTCATCTCTGTACGTGTAGTTGGAAACTCTGAAATATCATTGGTTAATATAGTTAAAAAGAGAATCAACACAGCACCGTGGAAACAGCATTAACATATTTGTAACAATACACAGTTACAGGAGTGACTAGGCCACTATGGCACACAAGTGGTATGCAGGTCTTAGTCAGATATGACTGAGCTACCGTATGACAGTAGGCAGTACTACCTGCTTTCTGTTAGCGCTGAATGTTGGGAGGCGCTCACCAAATCTGACACCCCTCACTGTGCCAACGGCTTTGGGAGGGTGAGCGCAATTGGGAGGGTACAAGCCTGATCCTAGTGTGAGGAAATGCAACCTAATGACTAAATGTAATGGCAGGGCAGGCCAGGCCCATAGCCTCGGTCGGAAACTGGTTTAAGATGGAAGCTCCAATAGGTGGATAGTTAGAACATTGTTCTACTGATCTGGGAGCTCCCGCAGCTTGTATTGTTCCAGACATATTGGTGATACCTTTCCTTTGGAGTAAACTAGGCCAACCAAGAGAGGGATCACGCTGCATGGGCAACACATGGTCTTTACAATTCGGCCCAGGCTTTGTGCTTTGGAGAGGTATAACTCTGTCAGTGGTCTGGTTGTGGTTATGCCTTTTTTAAAGTATGATGTATGAAACTATCATCTGTCAAGATGTCAGTGTGGTATGCACAAACAATATTACAAGTATAAAACCAATTGTAAGCAAGAATATTGCCGCTGTGGTACAGCAGTGGCTAGTTAGCTTGCCTGCTAGCCCTATGATCATGTGTTCAAATCCTCATTGAGACGGAATGTTTAAAACTGACCTGGGTTTCAATGTCAACCCAAGCTACAGCTGGTACTAGAACATGTCATGGAAAGTAGGGGGGAGGGGGAGAGAATGACATTCTGAACATATGGTGAAGGGGTGCATGGGCCAAAAAAGGTTGAGAACCACTGGTCTATACAAATATGGGGCTAGCACCATATATCAAATATACCTCAAGATGTGTAAAAAGGTACTTTAGTTTATTTAACAAACAAATGAGAACAGGAAAATAATGACACGCATGTTCAATGTTTCGTTTATATAAACATTTCAATCAGGGAAGTACAAACAGCCACAAATTATAATAGCCAAAAATATAGCAATGAACACAGTTTAGACACAGAAAAGAAGCCCACAAACAAATTAACATAAAAGAAATAGTTACAAACAAAATTATAGTTTCAAGAAAAATACATATAAAATAATACATAGAAGAAAAAAGCATCCAGATTAAGTGATTGATACAATTTTTAAAATACAGACAACATGATTCATTAATGTGAAACTTGTGCAGAGAACTAGACTGATGCCGGCAAATCAACAGCTGAGGAAATTGCCACCAGAAAGGACAGACATTGAGAAAACCTGATAACAGAATGACTAAGGCAGTGGTTCTCAACCGGTGGGGAATCCCCCCCAGGAGGGGAATTTTAGGGTTTCCAGGGGGGAAATTAAGATTATTTCAAGATCACGTTAATACAAGAACCGATTACTTGATATTGTTTTTCCCTTCATACTTTACGGTTCTGTACATCTCGCCCTTCTGAAATTCATTTTATAATGTAAGCCGACCCGCAAATCACGTTTTATGCAGACGTCTAGACTTGTTTTAGTATGTGCTATAAAATTTAGCTTCCATTATTACATATACTGTGTAGGGGAGAGGGGAAATTTTTAGGGAGGAAATATGAAAGGGGGGGGGGGGGGGAATGACGTAATGAAAATATGGTGAAGGGGGCCACGGGCAAAAAAAAGGTTGAGAACCACTGGACTAGGGGTTCCTTCCTCTGGAAATCCACAAGACAAAAGAAACAGAGGGAGACCTGAAAGACACAATTTAGCGATAGAGATGAATAACATGAGCAAGACATAGAGGAAGGTACAGGAGATGGCAAAAGATGGGAAAGCTTGGTGTGAGTTGGTTGGTGGTGTACGCTCCAGTGTGGGATAATAGGCACAAGTAGGAGACACACAAAGTGGCAAATAGATGAGACAAAAAAAAAGAATACACACTGATTTAAAAACAAAACTGTCAGAACTCACTAGATTTCAACATGCCGTCAACAAACTCCTCCCTGTCCAAGAATCCATCGCTGTCTTTGTCCTGTCGACGGAAGAAGTCTGTGATACGAAACTTCTTGGCCTGTATCCAGTTGAGGTAGCGTTGCCTCCACAGGTTGAAGTCAAAGGTTTTGAAACTCTCCAGCTGTAAAGTTTACATTAAAACATTGTTACATCTGCTTCTTCTTTTTCTTCTTCTTCTTCTTCTTCTTCTCTTAGTCTGTTACTTCTTCCTCTCTTAGTTTTTTTACTTCTTCTTCTTCAACTACTTTTTTGTTTTCTTCTTCCTCTACTTCATCATAGATTATTAAATCTACAAATTACTGACTCTTACTGTGAAATGTACACATATGAGGGCAAGTCAATAAGTAAGTCACACAGTTTTGTGGGATGGTAGGTAAATGTGGTTGGTGTTTTCTACAGGTGTCATTAGGTGACAGCAACATCAAACTTTATATTCCCGTTTGTCAGGTGGCGCTAGGTGTCTCATGCACATGCGCAGCGCATAAACAAAATGGAAACTAAACTTAGTCGCCATGTGTACAACCAAAGAGCAATGTGCTGTTGTGCGTTTTTTGTGGACAAAAGGATTATCTGCAAAGGACATTCATAAGGAAATGCTTCCTGTTTATGCTGACAAATTTTTGTCCTGTAAAGTGGTGCATAGCTGGGTAGAAAAATTTCTCAAGGACGCTCTAAAATTGTTGATGAAATCCGATCTGGTCATCCTGTTGAGACTGTAACAGAAGCATCCGTACAGCGGGTGGAGGAGATGATTAGAGGTGACAGGCTAGTAATGATAGACTCTGTAGCATCTGCAATAGGGTGCTCACATGTTTCACAGAATCCACTTCCGGCTCAGAAGTTACCAGGCTCGATAACAGCTCATTTTCCATGCACCGTTGGTATCTAACGATATCAAATGTCACTCTTATTTCTTGGATAGTGAGATAGTATACCCAGTCTGCTCAGATACAGGTCAAAAACAGGATGCTCCGCATGCAAGTTGTGCACATTATAAATCCTATTACAGTTGGAAAATGCAGAGTAGGCCATCAGGATGCTGCCCTGGCAAATGAGGACTGAGCACATATGGGAATGTCCAGAGTGCTGTGATGTTGGTTCTTGACTCAACTAAAAGTCAACAACTCAACCCTGGCAACATTGTTAGGAAAAACCTACCCATGGGTAGATAGATCCCGCTACCATGGATAGAATCTGTCTTGAGGAAGGAAACCTGATACACGTGCATGCTGAAGTCGGACACACTGACCTTTGAGGTTCAAAACTGGCTGTGATGCACTCCACTCGACAGAAGAATGAAGAAGAAGTAGAAGAATCTTTATCTGCATACCTCTCTAGCACCGGACTCCCAGTCCAACATGGAGGATAGGCAGTTGAGCTGTTAAGGCCTCTGCATCAGCAGCATTGTAGCCTGTAAATACACTGTTCTATGCATGGTTTTTATGCTTGTGGTTATGGTTTAGTTGCATGTCCTTCACAGGACGTAGCAGTCAACTCCAGCATTTTTGTTGTTCGTGATTCCTGGGCAAATTTTACGTTCAATTTCGAACCCGGGTATATGGGCTCACAAACCACGTTCGCAAGCCCTTAGCCAAGGAGACTATGGTTTGCTTATGCATTTTTCTCGTGTTGGACGGTGTGACGAAACGCGTTTATCTGTCTTGGGTCGTCAAGATACCGCACTATTTTGGCGCGTCATCGGGGACTTTCCCAGCTAAAAATAGACTGAGGGAAGCCGATGGAGGACTTATTATCTAGAATCGTCTCGAAACACCGGAATTCGAGTAACCCGTGATGCTGGGTATCGCTCTAACTTCCCGTGCAGAGAGATCTAGAAACTCTAGGCGGGGAATGACGTTTTCCCGAGAAAGTATCTTTTCTCAAGAAGCACTCGCTTCTTGTGCGCATTGAGTTGGCACGAAGCGGGAAATTGGCTAAACCAGCCATTCACTTACTTTTGTTCGAAGAGAACAGACGCTGGCCTGAATGTGAGCCATTTTTGTGTTGCGTCTCACCTCAACCATGATTCGGCTGAATGTTATGAAAAGGAAGCTGAGAAGCCCTTGAACAGTTCGGAAGCTGACTGGAGAGCTGGTTTCACCATCCAGGTAGATATTTGGTTAAATCATTTAACTTTGTACGTGTGTTCCACACGCCATTGTTCTAACCTCATTACCTATGCGGATGTCCTTGCATACTAATTAGCAAACCGATCGATAACGCAGGTGACAATTAATCGTGGGTTTGTTTACCGTGTGCTCGCGAATCAGCTGTTAGGAACGCCGTAATGTGTTGTGGGCGATTTGGGTTCCAAATATATGTACCATATATTGCCAATCGTTGCATCTATTAGGTTGCTGTGTTAGAATAAAACCTAGTTACTTGTGCCGGATGGAAACTTAGATTATGTCAGTCAGTTGCTGAAGCCAGAAGAACGGTTAGAAAACCAGGTAAGTTGGTAGGTGGAGATTCAGACAAAAATGTGCTTAGTTACTAAGTAAAGGAAGAACTTAGTTCTGTGCCACCAGGAATGATGTAACTATTGTGTAGTAACTTAATAGTGAATTCATTGTGTGGAACAGCGGATTTCTGTGGAAAGGTAAGTGGCTTTGGTGCTATATCTATATATATATATATGATATGACATTGTGTATATATATTAGGTCATGGCATGGGATACTTCCTGGGGTAATTCCGAACGCCGAATAGCTCGACGCGTGATAACACTGCGTGCCGTCGCGATATAAATATGCGTTCTGAAATCTTGTCTGAGCTATCCTGTTTCTTTCATACTGGCGCTAGTGCGAGTGAAGGCTAAGGTGCTGGAAGTATGGAAGGATGCAGGAGGCTGTATGAGACTGGGGAAATATAGAATATGGGGGATGGGAAAGCAAGTTATGAAAGTATGTGTTGGTAGACCAAACCAACGATGAAGTTCAGTCCAGGCCAAGGCTAAACCACTTGGGAGGACAGAACTGGAACAGTACCCTTGGAACATGGGGGGGAACATGTATTCTCAAGAAGGCTTCTTGACTCTAAGGCAGAGTCTGATAAGAAGAGTTTGCTGTGGCGTGGGCAGGTGGTCCCACCAGCAAACAGGCTTGTGTACATATTGGATGTGATCATATATTATTCCTCTATCCCGAGGGATGGTATATTGATCAAGATTATGTTTCTTAATGTACATTGATGATGTTAGGAACGAGTCTAGGGACTCTTTACCTATTTGTTTAGTTCGATTAAATTAGAACAATAACAGCCTTGTATCATTACTGACGTTAGCGACGACTGATAGATGATTAGGGATAGGTGAGACCTATGATCAGACTCGTCATTCTGATTTCTTGCTCTGTTTGACGGGCTGTTCTGTGAGGCCAGCTGACATTTGTGAACCCATGCTTGACTACTCTCCATATAGAGATAATGCTTTGGTTATAGGAATAACTAACTAGCATGACTGAGAGTTGAGTAGTTATTGGTAGGATGCATGTGGACTAATGTTTGGGCCAGTATACTCTCACCGGTCGCTCTTCCTTTTCAGGAGTTTGCCTGTTGAGGAACCAGTCAACTATAATTGTTGTTGGCAGAAAACCACTTCGTGTGACAGAGCGAACGGTTCAGTTCTTTACTTATCACGCCAGACTCCATCACACCAGGTACCCAATGTGATTCACCATGCGTGAAGTTTGCTTCAAGACATACAACTGCCCTGAAGGTGCACGTGTGGAAAGTGATGGTTTGTGATCGTTTAACATAGAAGATACTCTGTTTTTGCCAGGAACATTTCAGCATGTTGAGTAATCATGCTCGACAGGGAACACCGGTCCGTCTGGTTTGACGGGGGTTCTGCCTAAACGCAGAAGTAACTACTCTTCAGACACTTGAATGGTTCTTTGGACAGCTCGAGTGGCAGGTCTTGAGAAGAACTACACCAGTATGGACGTGTGTCAAGTGTAACCCGGTGGAAGGGACTAGGGATTATAGTCCAACCTGAATTGTTTCCGTAAAATAGATGTCTGATTCTATTCATGTACTGTTTCCGTATCCAGATTATCAACTGTGTTCTAGAAGGACTCAGTAACTTTTCAGTAGCCATATCTGATCCTACAAAGGGTGACTGTAAGAGACCATTGAATTGGTCAATGCCATATCGGTTCTGCAGTGGGACTGTGCTATGAGTGACAGACCATTCGATTGGTCCGTGACTATTTAGTTCATCGAAGTAACCAATACTTGGAGACAAGTCCAGGAAGATTGTCTCCAACTCGGTAGTGTTCGAGAACTGTATTACCAGTGACTCCGTGGGAGTGATCTAGATGCAGTTGGTCCAGTGAAGTGTGATCCAGCAGTGACTCTATTGTTGTGGTTCCACGTTCGGGAGACGGAGTGGTCTCCCAGGTTCTAGTCATCTCACTGGAAGGAAGCCGGGTGAGTGGCGGACCGACTGGACGGGACATCTGCATCCACTCTACTTCTCAACTCGATGAAGACACCTACATCTCTAAGTCTTTCTCTACTCTATCTTCTATTTGTGTAAATAGATTCTTCTATCAGGATGTTCATTTCAGTTCTATATTCTCAAGGGTAGAATAAACTTTATGTAAGTTGACTTGCTCTTTGTATAATGATTGAGTGTGGTCTCGGACGATGCCTAAGTGTTCATTGTTCCACAGGTGTAGGTAGTTAGTGGGGGTCTAGAATCTGGAGGGGTGTGTAGACGTAACTAAATAACCTGAGATCAACCACAGAGAAAAAAAGTGTATCTGCTCGTCCAACCCCTGGGGCTAGAATACACGGGAGTGCTAGAGACACCTCGGGTGTGGTTCACTCTCACTACCCAGGGTGGACCCGAAACACTCCGTTACAGAGTGGGGGCCCGTCCGGGATTATTCCAAGATCTTTGTGTGTTGTAGACCTCTCACATAGGGATAGGGACTTTGTCTTTATCCTCTACTTCAGTCTACATAAGATTCTACTACTTCTACCTATCTCCTAACTGTTTGACGGACATTTGTGGTGTGGTGATTAGTTAGTACTATTGATTATTGATTCATTGTATTGC
Organism: Cepaea hortensis; assembly: GCA_963921405.1. Lineage (NCBI taxonomy): Eukaryota > Metazoa > Mollusca > Gastropoda > Stylommatophora > Helicidae > Cepaea > Cepaea hortensis. The sequence goes on from OY992879.1 coordinate 53,677,752, forward strand.
TTCACCCACATATACTTGAGTACCCACCTATCATAGTCAACATGTCTACCCAAGAGTTAGACTTGGACAAAGTTCAGGAAACTGGACGTAAGTCTGGTCTTGAAGGAGATGCTTTGAAATCCTATGTCCAAGAGGTGGAAAGAAATTTTCGCCAAGAGGAAAGAGAGAGGAGGAGAGCAGAAAGAGACCTGGAAGCCAGTAAAGTGGCTCTTGAGGAAAAGAGGATAGCGGCTGATACTGAAATGAAACGGCTTGAGTTGGAAGCCGAGAAAGAAAAACGTGACCATGAGTATCGAATGAAGCTACTTGAGGCACAAGTGCCTGCTACAGGTGTAACTGATGGAGCTATGGGAGGAGGTGTACCTCCTGGCTCAGAGTCAACCAGTAGACGTGACTACCAGGCTATGAAATGGCCTTTACAGCCGTTCGAACCCGAGAAGGAACGGATAGACCAATACTTAGAGAAGTATGAAGCCATGTCTATTGCAATGGGTCTAGACAAACAGAAATGGTGTTTGAAACTCTCACAGGGACTCCGTGCCGAAGGTTATGAGGTGTATGCACGCTTACCACCGGGGTTACAGAATGATTACCCGGCATTGAAAGCGGCTCTCTTGAAGAGATTCGAGATCACAGCGCACTCATACCGACGGAAGTTTCGAACGGCGAAGCGAGAACCTGGTGAACTGTTTTCAGCATACAGTGTGAGATTGAACTCATACCTTCTTAAATGGATGGCCTTGGCCGGATTTAAGGAGGAGTATGAAAGTTTGCGTGAGTTGATGGTTGTAGATCAGATGCGAATGCAAATGTCTAAACCCTTGCGAAACTTCTTAGGTGAGAATGGGGCTGAGAGATTGGATATAGTCACCAAGTTAGCCGAAAGATACGTTGAAGTCTATGGCGAGACTGGGGACACCAGTCCAACAGATCCGAGATCGAAAGATCCGGATCAAGGTAAGTCAAAGAAGAAGTCCAAGAAGACCACAGGTTCTGATGAACCAAAGAAACAGGTAAACTCTTTAGAGAAGATATCTAACGTCAACCAAGGTAAGAATAGCCCACCTAGTTCTCCAAAGAGGAAGTGGAGTGAACGATGGTGCAAATTCTGCAAGTCCAGCACTCACAATACGAGTGAGTGTAAGAGTAAGCCCAAGGACTTTCACTTTGCTTGTCTTGCAGAGGTTAGGGATAGATCTTGCAGGAAAGTGAAGTCGGTTGATGGGAATGGAGAAACTAGACGGCCTCCAGTGGTTGAGAGAGTAGAAGTGAATGGGCGACAGGTGTTGTGCCTCTACGACACGGGATTGCAATTTTCAGCTGTAATTGCATCCCACCTGACAGGCCCAGAGCAACTCACCGGGGAGACGACGGAGATACAGCCAGCCAGTAGGAGTGCTGTGGCGTTACGTTGCCCGATTGCCAATGTGGAGATTCGGAGCAAGTACGTTACTGGACGCATTCAGGCGGCAGTCGTACCGGATCCTCTCTATCCCCTAATTCTTGGCCGGAAGTACGTGTTTCTGGGCGAACCAGAACACCCTAGCATCCATAAGTCTAGGCAGGTCAGAGATACAGAGGAAGAGGGTCTCGAAAAGGTAAGTCTCCGAAATACTCACCCGGATAAAATGAGTAATGCTCGGAGCAAGGATGCGACGGAGTGTCCTTGTTCGGAATGGTTGCCCAACAATGAAAACCCGTTAACTCAGGGTAAGTTCAACTCTGATAACCAGTCACCGTTAATGCAGACTGGAACAGAGAAAAGGCAGAGGGGACGTAAGTGGGTTCCTGAGAGCTTCAGAGCTAATCTGCTGCGAACGGTACATGTCAGGTCCCCAACCGGACATCTGACTGTAGGGACAACCAGTAAATGTCTATCCCGGTACTATTGGTGGCCGGGAATGACAGGCGACGTGCGCAGGTATATTAGGTCTTGTCCGGAGTGCCGTAAATGCACACCTGAGAAACGGACGAAGACGAAGATATCCTTAGAGGTTGGAGACCGAGTTCTAGTACTCCTCCCAATCGAGGGGAACGAATTCGAAATCGGGTGGCAGGGCCCATTCCTAGTGGATAAAGTGGGGCTCCACAAGCACTATGGAGTGGTGATCCTGGGAAAGTCTACTACTTTCCATTCCAGTCTCCTCATGCGCTATGAGGGGAAGCCCGATGATAAGTCAACCAGCCCAAGGGCGCCGAGATTCGCTGAAAGACCGGTTCGGGGTTCAGGTCAGGTAGCGGAAAGCCTGTCACACCATAGGAAGTCCTATATGTATGTGCAGGTACCTTCTTCGGTTCAGCCCGGTGCTCGGGGGAACATGACCGGCCAAAGGAACACCCGCAGTGCTAGCTACACTGGGAACCGTGGTAGGAAGAGGTGGGTTGTGTCGGAACGGACACATACCCTTGGTCCCTCAATCCGACCGACTGCAGTCCAGCTGGGTCCTCGAAAGGGGAAGCTGGAGTTGCAGAAGTCCAGTAAACTCTGGCAGGAACGATCGTTAAATCAGGTCGAGACGGGAGCTCTGGTCCGCAGGACACTGCGAGATGCCCGATCGCAGTAGCGGAGTAGGCGTTGATCACCCGTGATACTGAATAGCTTGTCACCCCACCGAATGTGGTAAAAGTATTCTATACAATATTGACGTGTCAGACTTCCTCACCCGCCATCCGGTCTCTTAGAAAGAAGAACGAACGACATAGACAGCTTCTGCGTAGAAGTGGAACGACGGGGTCGATCCTCTTAAAGTGGGGGCCTATGTGACGAAACGCGTTTATCTGTCTTGGGTCGTCAAGATACCGCACTATTTTGGCGCGTCATCGGGGACTTTCCCAGCTAAAAATAGACTGAGGGAAGCCGATGGAGGACTTATTATCTAGAATCGTCTCGAAACACCGGAATTCGAGTAACCCGTGATGCTGGGTATCGCTCTAACTTCCCGTGCAGAGAGATCTAGAAACTCTAGGCGGGGAATGACGTTTTCCCGAGAAAGTATCTTTTCTCAAGAAGCACTCGCTTCTTGTGCGCATTGAGTTGGCACGAAGCGGGAAATTGGCTAAACCAGCCATTCACTTACTTTTGTTCGAAGAGAACAGACGCTGGCCTGAATGTGAGCCATTTTTGTGTTGCGTCTCACCTCAACCATGATTCGGCTGAATGTTATGAAAAGGAAGCTGAGAAGCCCTTGAACAGTTCGGAAGCTGACTGGAGAGCTGGTTTCACCATCCAGGTAGATATTTGGTTAAATCATTTAACTTTGTACGTGTGTTCCACACGCCATTGTTCTAACCTCATTACCTATGCGGATGTCCTTGCATACTAATTAGCAAACCGATCGATAACGCAGGTGACAATTAATCGTGGGTTTGTTTACCGTGTGCTCGCGAATCAGCTGTTAGGAACGCCGTAATGTGTTGTGGGCGATTTGGGTTCCAAATATATGTACCATATATTGCCAATCGTTGCATCTATTAGGTTGCTGTGTTAGAATAAAACCTAGTTACTTGTGCCGGATGGAAACTTAGATTATGTCAGTCAGTTGCTGAAGCCAGAAGAACGGTTAGAAAACCAGGTAAGTTGGTAGGTGGAGATTCAGACAAAAATGTGCTTAGTTACTAAGTAAAGGAAGAACTTAGTTCTGTGCCACCAGGAATGATGTAACTATTGTGTAGTAACTTAATAGTGAATTCATTGTGTGGAACAGCGGATTTCTGTGGAAAGGTAAGTGGCTTTGGTGCTATATCTATATATATATATATGATATGACATTGTGTATATATATTAGGTCATGGCATGGGATACTTCCTGGGGTAATTCCGAACGCCGAATAGCTCGACGCGTGATAACACTGCGTGCCGTCGCGATATAAATATGCGTTCTGAAATCTTGTCTGAGCTATCCTGTTTCTTTCATACTGGCGCTAGTGCGAGTGAAGGCTAAGGTGCTGGAAGTATGGAAGGATGCAGGAGGCTGTATGAGACTGGGGAAATATAGAATATGGGGGATGGGAAAGCAAGTTATGAAAGTATGTGTTGGTAGACCAAACCAACGATGAAGTTCAGTCCAGGCCAAGGCTAAACCACTTGGGAGGACAGAACTGGAACAGTACCCTTGGAACATGGGGGGGAACATGTATTCTCAAGAAGGCTTCTTGACTCTAAGGCAGAGTCTGATAAGAAGAGTTTGCTGTGGCGTGGGCAGGTGGTCCCACCAGCAAACAGGCTTGTGTACATATTGGATGTGATCATATATTATTCCTATATCCCGAGGGATGGTATATTGATCAAGATTATGTTTCTTAATGTACATTGATGATGTTAGGAACGAGTCTAGGGACTCTTTACCTATTTGTTTAGTTCGATTAAATTGGAACAATAACAGCCTTGTATCATTACTGACGTTAGCGACGACTGATAGATGATTAGGGATAGGTGAGACCTATGATCAGACTCGTCATTCTGATTTCTTGCTCTGTTTGACGGGCTGTTCTGTGAGGCCAGCTGACATTTGTGAACCCATGCTTGACTACTCTCCATATAGAGATAATGCTTTGGTTATAGGAATAACTAACTAGCATGACTGAGAGTTGAGTAGTTATTGGTAGGATGCATGTGGACTAATGTTTGGGCCAGTATACTCTCACCGGTCGCTCTTCCTTTTCAGGAGTTTGCCTGTTGAGGAACCAGTCAACTATAATTGTTGTTGGCAGAAAACCACTTCGTGTGACAGAGCGAAGGGTTCAGTTCTTTACTTATCACGCCAGACTCCATCACACCAGGTACCCAATGTGATTCACCATGCGTGAAGTTTGCTTCAAGACATACAACTGCCCTGAAGGTGCACGTGTGGAAAGTGATGGTTTGTGATCGTTTAACATAGAAGATACTCTGTTTTTGCCAGGAACATTTCAGCATGTTGAGTAATCATGCTCGACAGGGAACACCGGTCCGTCTGGTTTGACGGGGGTTCTGCCTAAACGCAGAAGTAACTACTCTTCAGACACTTGAATGGTTCTTTGGACAGCTCGAGTGGCAGGTCTTGAGAAGAACTACACCAGTATGGACGTGTGTCAAGTGTAACCCGGTGGAAGGGACTAGGGATTATAGTCCAACCTGAATTGTTTCCGTAAAATAGATGTCTGATTCTATTCATGTACTGTTTCCGTATCCAGATTATCAACTGTGTTCTAGAAGGACTCAGTAACTTTTCAGTAGCCATATCTGATCCTACAAAGGGTGACTGTAAGAGACCATTGAATTGGTCAATGCCATATCGGTTCTGCAGTGGGACTGTGCTATGAGTGACAGACCATTCGATTGGTCCGTGACTATTTAGTTCATCGAAGTAACCAATACTTGGAGACAAGTCCAGGAAGATTGTCTCCAACTCGGTAGTGTTCGAGAACTGTATTACCAGTGACTCCGTGGGAGTGATCTAGATGCAGTTGGTCCAGTGAAGTGTGATCCAGCAGTGACTCTATTGTTGTGGTTCCACGTTCGGGAGACGGAGTGGTCTCCCAGGTTCTAGTCATCTCACTGGAAGGAAGCCGGGTGAGTGGCGGACCGACTGGACGGGACATCTGCATCCACTCTACTTCTCAACTCGATGAAGACACCTACATCTCTAAGTCTTTCTCTACTCTATCTTCTATTTGTGTAAATAGATTCTTCTATCAGGATGTTCATTTCAGTTCTATATTCTCAAGGGTAGAATAAACTTTATGTAAGTTGACTTGCTCTTTGTATAATGATTGAGTGTGGTCTCGGACGATGCCTAAGTGTTCATTGTTCCACAGGTGTAGGTAGTTAGTGGGGGTCTAGAATCTGGAGGGGTGTGTAGACGTAACTAAATAACCTGAGATCAACCACAGAGAAAAAAAGTGTATCTGCTCGTCCAACCCCTGGGGCTAGAATACACGGGAGTGCTAGAGACACCTCGGGTGTGGTTCACTCTCACTACCCAGGGTGGACCCGAAACACTCCGTTACAGACGGGCAGTGCATGGTTCGGTCACCCTGCTACTGAGTTGAATGCGTGGAGCAACACTGTGAGCTGTGGATTTCATGTGGAGTGCTTTTACATCTGTCCGCGGTTGTTTGTGACAAAAACTGCATGCTTGGAAAAATGGTGGCCACCGATTTTCTAGTGACTGCCGCTTCCATCGACGATGAACTGTATTTTTCATGGCGGACTTTTGTGTTGGCATTCTAGCAGCGGCATTATGCATAAAATACCTGTGCAGGCTATTGGGTTGTCAAGACTCCTGTCTGTTCCATTTTTCATATGGGGCAGTGAGGAGCATTTTGTGTAATATTCACTGGCATAGGAATGGAGCATGATGGGGCAATAGCAACTAACATACCTCTCTAGCAATGACCACAGTCAATAACACAACACTGACCTCTAGCAGATTATCATGAGCATCTTGCAGGCGTTTCTTCCTGTCCACAGACATGTGCCAGACGGTGCGCCACTTGTTCTGCAACGCGAGCACCCTTGGGTTGTAGCCATCAAACTCATTTAACTTCATATTGCTGAGCAAAATGGAAATGGATAAACAATTAATAAATACCATTTGAAACAAGTTGATGAGATTAAATTACACGTGATGTGGCAATAAATTTACATTTAACCGGCTCTACTGCAAGGCAATGAATTCTGGAATGTGAGCAAACAAATTAGGAAATATTATTGGTTAGGCGATTCCAGCCACTGCTATGCAAACAGAAGGATTTCTTTTTAAATTTTAGGCTACAGTGGGGATAAAATATTCCACATTTGAACAATATCAGTGACTGTGAATTCAGTATTTCAGCTAAAGTATTATTTGTTTATTCACCTCATGTGATATATAACTCTGCAGTATGCACCTGGCGAGCTGCCAAACAAATAAACTGGAATTCAACTGTATAAAAACTATCATAATGCAAGACACAGAAAAAACATCAAGAAATTGATATGGTAATAAACGGAGGGCCGGTCTCCATGGTGAAGGCATTACGTAACACACCTGTGTGTGATTTGGCAGCAGACCGCGTTGTGCTTGGTTTTAAAGAATTGGTATGGGAGCCGGTCATTCAGAAAGCTAGGCAAACTACTGAATGTAAACTTGCCAAGAGATCACAACAGCAGTAAAATGCTGGTGTTGACAGCGATGTCCTGTAAAGGATATGCACACACACAAAAATTAAGGTCAGCTGGCTGAATGGATAAGAGTGCTTGATCTTAAACTTCTGGTGCGCTGATGCAGGGACAGCGATTGGACTAAAATGTTTTCTTCTCGTCCTTGACTGGGGATGTAAATTACAAGTACCTCAGAAGTCAAGAGTGGGTTCGCCTGAAGGCAAGAGACACTGGTAATAGGGAACGAGAGACACTGGTAATAGGTAAAGCTAATCCACACGCAAATATCAGTCCAGTGCACTAGAAGTAGTAGCACGTGTATGGATTACGCATGAATTCATAGCAAACAACTAAAAATGGCAAGACATGAGCCTTGACCCCTGGCAACCGGCCCATCATCCTCACATGGATCGGGCCGATGTTTTTAATGCCTTTAGAGAGATGTGGAGAGCAGAGGACATTTACGCCAGTGAATCCACATTGTTGCTTAGAATGAGAGACTTGACATTAAGAATTGGCACGGCCAGACATGAGAGGCACACTAGAAGAATGAGGGGCCTCATCAACCAACACAGAACTGGCCCTATTATCTGCCAGGCACTGAGTATATATTGCTAGGAGGATCTGAGCACCTATGGACTTGTCCGGAGTGCAAAGATGATACCCCAACTGATAACTAACTAACACATAGGGTTAAACTTGACCCGAAAGAGTTAAACAATCCCAGTAAACCCAAATCCTGACAGCAACATTCTACACAGAACTTGCTAGATGATAATGTTGATGATTATGCTGTTGATGATGATGATATTGATGTTGATGATGATGCTGATGTTGTTGATGATGCTGATGTTGATGATTATGCTGTTGATGATAATGTTGATGATTATGCTGTTGATGATGATGATATTGATGTTGATGATGATGATGTTGAGGATGCTGATGTTGTTGATGATGCTGATGTTGATGATTATGCTGTTGATGATAATGTTGATGATTATGCTGTTGATGATGATGATATTGATGTTGATGATGATGATGTTGAGGATGCTGATGTTGTTGATGATGCTGATGTTGATGATTATGCTGTTGATGATGATGTTGATGATTATGCTGTTGATGATTATTATGATGATGATGGTGTTGATGATTATTCTGTTGATGCTGATGATGGTGTTGATGATAATATTGATGATGACAATGTTGATGATGATGATGATTATGAAAATGATGATCATGATCAAGTGAAATATGGACAGAAATGAGTTAAAAACATGACAACAAACCTTCCATAACCTTTGCCCTGTGCTGCCATTTTAGACTCGGATGTGACAAGTTTGGACAATCTTTCAGCATCATTGTTTCTGCTGGTCACCTCATCATGGAACTCCTTAAACCAACAGCAGAATTGTACAGTCAGTTTCACAGTCAATTCAACAGTCAATGTAACAATCAAACAATTGGTGTTTGGTCATCATGGGACTCCTGAAAACTATAGTAGAAGTCAACAGTCAATTCAGCAGTCAGTTTAATAATCAATTCTGTAGTCAGTTTAAAAATCAGTTCAGCAGTCAGTTTAATAGTCAATTCAAGAGTCGATTTAACTGTCAATTCAAGAGTCAATTTAACATTCAATTTGGCAGTCAGTTCAACAGTCAATATAGTCGATTTAACCGTCAATTCAAGAGTCATTTTAACAGTCAGTTCAGTAGTCAGTTTAAATGTCAACTCAGCTGTCCATTTAAGTAGGCATGATGCCTGCTTGCCTGAATGCTTGCCAGGTAGGTAGGTATATGAGCGTGATTTGCAATCCTGCATACCACATCCGAAACACAGCTGAGGGAGATTTGGAAGCAGACCGCTGTGTGCTGGTTTTCATACAATGGTATGGGTGTCGGTCATTCAGAAAGCAATGGCAAATTAGTGAATGTAAACTTGCCAAGAAATCACAAACAACCAAAAAATGCTGGGGTTGACTGCGACATCCTGTAAAGGATATATAACTAACTTTTTAAAATGAATGCATTAATGTTTGGTGTATGCAGTTATTTAAGCCTATATTAATCTGTAGTTTTCATATATTATGCAATTTATAAAATGTAATTCAACCTTCACATCATTGTCTTTGTTGCCAAACAGATTCAACCAAACACATCATGTAACATATATAATGAATGTGTGAAAAATGTTCAGTGCAACATATTCCCTTAGTGAATTTAAACACAGAAATACATTCAAACAATAGCTAATAACAACTGCCACATCAGTCATTAATTTAATTGAGTCATGTAGTATTGATTTTTGTATTTTAACCATTTCTTTATAATGCATATCTCTTATATTGTTGTTGTTGTTCTCGGTTGATGTGTGGATAAAATAATGTATGAAAGATAGTGATAGAAGGGCAGAATGTTTTAAGGGCCTACGTGCCCAATTCTGAACCCTTTGAAAATAAAGTTTATTCGTTCGTTCAATCTCTCCATGCATGTTGAGTTGCAGTACCAGTTTGTCTGGCACACCCCACTGCATTCTGGGCTTGGAGAGGGAGGGAGGGCTCTGACACACAGACCCCATGGAGCTGGTACTCTGGAACCAGACTGGAAGAAAACTCTCTACACCAAACTCACTGTGACAGATTACAAGCTCTGGGCTGAGTCAACTTGGACACCAATGGATCTGAATTAAGATGTCAAACTGACAGTGCTATCAATGCCAAACCTGGACAATGACAGAAAAGTAGAAAATTAAAATTACAACAATGGAAATGAAATTCCTGAGAAGAATAATGTATCAAGAAAAGAGAAAATCATAAATGAAGAAATCAGGACTAAAGTGGGGGTAATAGCAACACCAGATTTCATTAGAAAACAGCGAGTTAAATGGTTTGGCAAACCATGTAAATGATGGACTGAGAGAATAACTCTCAACATATCCATGGGAATCTGGATACATGAAGCCTATAACTCTCCTACTGTTTATGCTCAACACCACAAGGTACAAGAAGAACAAGATGAAATGAGGCACAGTCTTACACAGGATTCCCAACTAACCATCTATCCAACCAACTCTCTAACCAACCAACCCTTTGCAAATATAGTTCCTTTGTTCATTCCATAATTAATTATCCTCAACATAAATCAGATAAAGGATGAACCCACTCACAAGATGTTCCTTCAGCAGTGCCTCCACAACATTCAGATCATCTGGAATGGGATCACGCTCTTTGGTGGCCAGGAGAGCTTGAGCATCCGTCAACCAAGCCAGGAGCTCTTCTAATAAAGCAGCATTGCCTTGAATGTTGCGAAGGGCCTCTTGTAATCTCTGACCTCTGTTTGTTGCCCTTTGCAACAGCTGAAAAATAAATGTTAACTTTTGACAAGAATCCAGCAGTTTTACTTGTGTACAGTGATGAATACTCTATGAAAGCCTGCTACCTTACAGGGGTGGAAGCACCACAACTGTACAAGGATGGAGGCTTCACAACTATACAAATATGGAAGCCCACAACCTAGTAGGTGTGCAAGCTCTCGATTGAGCAAGGAAGCAAGCTGACCATACCGAACAAGGCAAGAATCAGAGATGTTAACTAGTCATCAGATATCCTCACTGTCCATCAAATGATTCAGTCCATATGCTCAGATCTCCTCCTCAGTATGTCCCTCAGCATGTAGCGGTCGACGACACCAGTTTGTTGGTTGTCGATTCTTCTTTGACTCTCTACACAGTGCTCTTCTTTGGTTTCATCAAGTTACCATCTGATCAAGGTTGCAGATTTAGCTATCATTTGATTTGTTTAATCGCCCTGCCTCTGTGAGGTCACTCTCTATATATCAGCCCGATCAATTGCTCAATATTCGTCTTCCACAGTAGCCCGGTTTGCAAGTCTCTTAACTTATTTCCTCTGATACCTGCCTGGCTCAAATATGAAGATGATCTTTGTCAGCCTTGACCTCCTCATAGACCCCACCCCCTGCCTTCAAGCCCAGCCCACCATTCTTATTAAGTCACTGAGAACATCTGCCTGGTGCCACACGTGGAAATGAATCATAACATTGCATCCAGACAAGAGGACCCACCTGGTCCCATCTGGTCTGTGTGATGGTCAAGTAGTACTTCACAAATCTGACGGCGTTGGGGTGACAACTCTGCAGAATGTCCTCGGCTAAGCTTTTGATCTTGTCCACACTGTCCTGATGCTTCCGTAAATCTTCTTGAAATTTCTACAAGAAAACAGAAACACAAAACCATTTTGTAACAAAGTCAAGTTTTAAATTTAAAGCTGTCTCTAACACAACATACCTGGAATAAAAACAAACACCCCGAGGAAGGCTAACCTCATTAAAAAATGCCCGCCGGAAGCCGGAAGTGTCGTCCTACGGGTGGCAAACTAAAAATTGACACTACGCATTTACGTCCGAGTGAAACGTCTCGTCCGAATGTCTCTCGTGCTAGGAACAGCTCTGACTACCTAGTTTCCGAATGCCGCTCTTGTTCGGAACAGCTCTGACTAGGTAGTTTTCCGAATGTCTGTCGTGCCTGGAACAGCTCTGACGGGCGCAACGACAAGCACATGTCCGAAAACTCGCTGAGTGGATACCGTCTGCAAACCTGTCTGGTTTGTGCGGGAATGGCCCGGGGCAAACGAAATGACCAATATATTGAAGTGAGGATTTAAAGCAGCCATGAGCAGGACGTGACGATTCCCTCGGCTAGCCCAGAACCAGGGCGTTATGTGTCGGCCCTGCAACAATGGAAGCAACCTTGGATGGCGGAAAATGCTATGGACTGTCCCTGCCTTCCTTTAAGGGATGACCGTTGTCTTCGACCGTTCTAACTTGGCCAGCATGTTTGTAGATGGCACCACAAAAGTGAGAGTCTCCCAGGAATGCTACCTGGTCAAAAAAGCACGCTAAAGTCGATGTGTTGGCCTACGGGTTTCGGCCCAAGGGCGCATAACAGACACACCGCAATCACATCTGAAAAAACACTCCGGATGAACGAAAAGAAGAAGAAAACAAACACCAAAAAACAAATGAAGCTCACTGCACTAAAAGCAATAATATAGGGGCTCAGTCTTCACATGTGAAATACTATGTATTTGGGCTTTACTTATAAGTTATTTATTTGCAAATGAATGGACCAATGTGCCAGTGCAGTGTTTTAAATTCCAACATACAGTCTACTTAGTTCACTTAATAGAGTATCATCATATAACAGTGTTGTAGTTGACTGAATGGTGTGTAATCATAATACAGTGTCATCTTGTTAGTTGACTGAATGGTGTATCATTATAATACAGTTTAATTCAAGCCTGTAAATAAGTCACAAAAGATTTCTGACATCTGAGAAACGGATATTAGCAGTTTATAAAGGTGTCATTATGTGGCATATCCATCTAGCTTGATAACTAAGTGTAACAATAATTGCTGCACAGGTATTCACACATACAAAGTTTCACGTGCACGTAGTGTTGAAAATGTCAATGAGACTGCTTCATCAAAGAACAGTGTGCTATTGTTGTCCAGCAGCAATTACCTCGTGTTTCTCTATAAACTGTAGAATGACCATCTCATCTTCCGGAAGAGCTCGGAATTTCAGCTGAGCTTCTGCATGAGGGAGGTACTCTCTCATCTCGGTCACTACATCCTGGAACTCTTCAGCCTAAGAATATGTGGAGGAAAAAATACAGACGTGAGGTGATGGAAAAACCATACGCATTAAGACTAGGTTGCCTACATATATAATTAATCCTTACAATAGGATCGGTTAACTTTTGTTGTCAGTTATCAACTACAAAGCAGGATTCGGTAATTTATCACAAGAACAAACATGCCAACATGGAGGACCACATACTTAAAGCAAAATAAAAGAAATTTGAAGTGATAAGTTGTAAGTCTTCTTCTGCGTTCATCCAGATTTTTTTTCCGGACGTGACTGTGTTGTGCCTGTTTACAGCAGAGCTGCGTTCTTGCGCCGTTAGGCCGACACATCCGACTTCTGCAGGCATTTGTTGACCGGGTTAACCTTCCCGAGGGGTAAGTTGTAAGTGATAAGTTGTAAGTGATAAGTTGAAAGTGATAAGCTGAAAGTGATAAGTTGCAGGTGATAAGTTGCAGCTGATAAGATGCAAGTGATAAATTGTTAGTGATAAGTTGCAAATAGCAAAAGTATCACGAGAATAAATTTGATCAACTGACAGTAAGCGCAAACAACCTGGACATAAAGCCAAAGGAAAACCAAGAAAACGATGGATAGACAACATCAAGGCCACTCTAAACAAATATAGGTATGATACAGCAATGGCGACACATCTGGCCTTGGAACACAGAGGAAAAGCAAGAAAACAATTTCCTCTGGAGTAAACTAGGCAGGCTGAGAGAGGGATCATGCTGCATGGGCAACACATGGTCTCTACAATTCAGCGTAGGTTTTAACCACAATATAATAAACTATTGTCTGTCAAAATGGCAAGATGCCAGTAGATAAGTTGAAGTTCAAAAACAGAAATTGCAGTAGTATGTATCTTACAATGTTAAAAAAACATTTGTTGAACCAGCTAAGAGCTTGAGAGAGATGAGAAGTTTTACCGTACCAGTTTCAGGGCTTCCTTGAGCTTGATTTCTCTGACATCACTGAGATGGTTGACCCTGTCCCAGATATTGGACAGCTCTTCAGCCTGGACAGCTGGGATATTGCCTGGGGCTTTCATTGTCAGAATGGTTGCCTCCCTTGCTGCCAACTCTTGCTGAATGTTCTAAACAAGGGAGGAAACACAATTATTTCATGAATGTCTGAACGGACACCAAATTATTGTAGTGTCTGAAAGAGGATGACTATGTTAACATGCATTCCTTTTTTCTTTAAATTATCAGTCTTCTTATCCATAGTCTTCTTCTTCTTCTTCTTCCCATGCCTAAATTAACATCTGGATATTTGTTCATCATTATCATGTGCCATGTCGTTAAGCATGAGTGGTTTTGGTTAGCCACCCCACAAGATCACCATTGTATTGGATCAGATCTATGTTCTCATTTTGATTATGTCATGTGACCAAGCCATGCAGGTATTTATCTTTTTGCCACCCTTGTGTTATTTTTCCATACATTTTGTCACCATCATCATGTGCCATGCCGATATGCGTGGGCCGTCATGTTTCGCCATCTTACATGATCACCAGAATAGTGGATCAGCTATGCGTTCTTGTCTTGACCATACCACGTGGCCAAGCCATCCATGAATTAACTTCTCTGCCTTCCCTTTGTTCTTTTCCCCTTAATCTTGCCAGTTGTCACCAAGTTCTGCAATTTATTTTTTGTTTGTTATAACGTATCCAAAAACTTCTCTAATCCGTTTACAATTTTCATTTGTTTCTGGTAGAACTTGGTCATTGATTTTTCTGTCTGTCCGTGGTATTCTTTGCATTTTCTTCAGAACCACTTTTCCCATTGCCATTAAATATTTCTTAGCTTGCCTACCTATTGCCCATGTTTCCCATGCATACAACAATGTATTTACAGGCTACAATAAGAGATATGATACTCATAAAAACCATGCAGTCAGAGTGTACAATCAAAGTATGAGACAGAAAGTGTTGCAGATCTGTTGCATAATTCTCCTCTGTTGTGTCTCAAACTTGAAATTGTTTTTGGGGCGCTTGCTCACTTTGAACTCAAGCGTAGTCCATACACAACACTTCTAGTAGCGCTGGACTGAATTTGGCATGTGGATTTGCTTTCCCTATTAACAGTGTCCCTCGTCATCAAGCGAACCCACTTTGACTTCTGAGGTACGTGTAATTTAAGCCCCCAAGTCAATGACGAGAAGTCAACATTTCAGTCCAACTGACCGGTGTAGCACCTACCTCAGCATCAGCACACCGGAAGTTTAAGAACGAGGGCTCATATTCATTCATCCTGATGTCCATACAAAATGCCACCTAGTACTTGCCCATCTCTTCTTCATCAGCTGATACAAACAAGACATCCTCACAACTTTCTTCAAAAAATGCAAAGGGAGGAAGAACAAATACAAATCTATAAAATAAATACTCTGAGAGTACCTCACTATCAGCACACCATTCAGCCATGCTGACCTCCACTCTCTCTTTCTCTCCAAATGTGAAGTTCCAGTATTTGTCTTAAAGACCCAGCTGATTTCTGGGATTGGAGAGGGGAAAGGCCACTCTGCGAAAGAGTTTCCATGGAGATGGTACTGGGGCAGTAGGAATGTATCTGCACCAACCTAACGTATATGATTGTTGAAACAGTGGGCAGAATGTTAGATGTGACTGTGTGCCTCATCCTTCATTCATTCTCAGCAGCATGTCCTATGCAGAACTTCACTACCATAACAACCTTCTAGAAAACTTTTCGGTCATAAGCAAGATGTCCCGCATCCGATACACCCATCTGGAGATCATCTGCCACATCCTGCACCCATCTTCTCTTTGGCCTTCCTCTTCCTCTCTTCCTGGTCATACACCCCTCCATTATCATTCTCTCTATACTTTCATGTTTCAATGAGCCTAATCCTTACTACTTGTAAAAATAAAGTTCATTCATTCTTTTATTCATTCATTCATTCATCATCATTAATTAAGTAATTCATTCACTCATCATTCATTCTGACAGATGCAAGCTCATTTCAGGCCCTGAATGACCTGAAAGCCAATGCACTAAATCAAAGTTCAAACTTTCGGTCTTCCAGTGGATTCAACCAACCAGCCCAACCCACCAAACTGACCAACTCTAGAGTTCCACACACCCACCCTGTGTTGCTCCAGCAGCATGTGGACCGTGTCCAGATCACCAAGGAGGGGAGTCTCTGGGTCTAGAGCAGCCTCTGCCCTCTGCAGCCACTCCAGCAAGGACTGGAGGGCATCTGATACCCGGCCTGAGGTGAGTAAAGCCTCATCTAGTTTGTTTTGGCTGAAAAAGTGTACGAAGATATATACATTCTAGTCTAGTTTCATCTGATTGAGAGCAGTTTATAGATAAGTAATTGTCATCTTATTGTTTTGGCTGAAAAAATAATAAGATATATAAATGCTAGTCTAGGTAAGTAATTCTCATCTGATTATTTTGTAGGAAAAGTTTGGGAGTCTCCATGGTGAAATGGTCAAACCATCTGTCTCGAGCTCCGAAGGTTGTAGGTTCAATTCCAGGCCGCGTCCTTTGGTTCACGAGTGCATTTTTTCAGACTCTCCTGAGGGTTGTCGCTGGAGCTACGGAGATCATGCTTTGTGCGACTCTTTCCGCACTGTGGAAAGAGACCGAGCCATTTGGGATAAAACCCAGTGCAATGAAGTCGACCCTGTCAACTTTTAAGTGACTTTTTATATATTCTAGTCTAGTTTCACCTGGCTGAAAGCAGTCTATAGATAAGTAATTCTCATCCTATTGTGTTGGCTGAAAAAGTAATAGGATATATACATTCTAGTCTATATTTCTTTTGGCTGAAAACAGTACATGCATAGATAATTCTTATCTAGTTTGGTTTTGTATAAATTGTGTATAGAGAATTCTTGCCTAGCTTCTTCTGGCTGAAAAAATTTAAGTCATGTGGATAACTAATTCTCAGTTAGTTTGTTTTTTGATGAAAACGTGGAAGAAGATATATCAATTATAGTTTATTCTGGCTAACATCTATCTATGTGCAGAGATAAGTAATTCTCATTTAGTTTCTTCTAGTAGAAATTATGTACAGAGACAGTAAATTTGTGTATAATTTCTTCTCGTTGAAAAAGTCAGTCACATAGATAAGTAATTCTCATCTAGTTTGTTTTGACTGAAAAAGTGTATGATGAAATTCATTTCCAGTCTAGTCTCTTCAGTCTGAAGAGGTAAGTCTATGGATAAGTAATTCTCACGTTGCGTTGTGTTGGTTCTCTACAATGGTATGAGTGCCGGTCGTTCAGAAAGCAATGACAAACTTGTCAAGGAATCACAAACAGCCAAGAAATGCTGGTGTTGACTGCAGCGTCCTGTAAAAGATATACAACTAACTTTAACTTTTAGCTGAACATACATATAGATATAAGTCGATCCTGATCTACATGGAGAGCAACTAAAAGAATTACAAATAAACTGCAAACATTAACTAACAGGTGCCTATGCAGAAAGTGGGAATAAAATGATATGACAGAATCACCAATGTAGAGCTCATGGAGAGAACTAAACAAATCTCAGTGAACCAAGTGGTGAGGAAAAGACGCTGGCTTTGGGTGAGACACACACTGAGAAAACTTGAGGACAACATAAATAAGACAGTCTCTTGTCTGGAACCCACAAGGCAAACGAAATAGCGGGAGGTCTAAAAACACATGGAGAAGAGAATTACAGAGATAAATAATATTGGGAGGACATGGCGGGAGCTGCAGGAAATAGCAAAAGACAGAACTACTAGGTATGCTTTGGTTGAGGGCTTGTGCCCCAAAGGTGGTAAAGGGAGGAGGAGGTGGAGGCATTAGTAGAGGAGGAGGAGGAGGACAATTTTACAGAGAAATGTCAATGTCCAGCTAGTCCGTCATGGCTAGGGACTTGCAGTGGTGCACTGCTAGCATGCTTGCTTGCCCACCTGTTGGTCATGTGTTTAAATCCCCACTGAGGCAGATTTTTAAAAATTGACCAGGGCTTCCAGCTGAACCAGTTTAATGTGGGTACCAGGAAATGTTTTTGAAAGTAAAGGTAACCATTATTTTTGTTTTTGCGCTTGCTCGTTTGAACTCAAGCATAGTCCATACATGTGCTACTACTACTAGTGCTCTGGGCTAATGTTAGCTTTCCTTATTACCTGTGTCTCATGCAACCAGGCGAACCCACTCTGACTTCTGAGGTAATTGTAATTTACGTGCCCAAGTCAAGGATGAGAAGTCAACATTTTAGTCCAGCGGTTGAATCCGCTAGCTCAACATCAGCACACTGGATGTTTAAGAATGAGCACTTTTATTCATTTGGCCATTGACCTACAGTGGCCATTAAGATACTTGTCACACGACCCATCGAGTGTTGATTGGTCTATACAAATATGGGGCTACCACTACATACACAATATGGGGACGCAGAGGTGTTTCCAAGGCACCAGGGCTGGGTTCTATACTGGCCAAGACCTACTGACATGTCCTTGTCGCATGTCCTAGGAAACAGGTCCCTTCGGGGTCCTGGCTAACATTAGTAGGATCGTTGATTCCTCCGAAGTCGGAGAGTATCTGCCTGCACGGCGAGGAACCGCCAGTCTGCACACCAATAAGCCAGACATAGGACAACGGATACTCACGCAAACCTCAGTTTGGTGTGACATCACACTGATGTTGGACAACAGAATGTCTTCATCCGACATACAGGACTTCGCGCTGGAGTTCACAGCCAGTGAACGCAAGCAAGCAAGCAAGCATACACAATATCAATGTGCGTTGAGTTGTTCTGAGTTGAGTTAAGTTGTGGTGAGTTGAGTTGTGTTGAGCTGAATCAAGAACCGATATCACGGCACTCAAGACAAATTCATACACGCTCTGTCCACATCTTCATATTTCCACATCACTATTTTGTGCTTACAGCTTTATATGCATACATATATTGGAAGTTAACTAGCTGTGCTGGCTGCCATGACACATGAAGATGATGATAACATGGCACATGAAGATGAAGATGATGATAACATGGCACATGAAAATGATGATAACATGGCAATAAAGATGATGATAACATGAAATTGAAGATGATGACAACATGGCAGTGAAGATGATAACATGAAATTGAAGATGATGATATCATGACAATGAAGATGATAACAACATGACAATGAAGATGATGATAACATGACAATGAAGATGATGATAACATGGACAATGAAGGTGATGATAATATGGCAATGAAGATGATGATAACATGGCAACGAAGATGATGAAAACATGGACAATGAAGCTGATGATAACATGGCAATGAAGATGATGATAACATGGCAACGAAGATGATGATAACACAGCAATGAAGAAGATAACATGGCCCATGATGATGATGAGGTCTGCACTTTTACCTCTTAGATACAACAGCACGAACAGCATTCCACTTGTTCTTCAGGGTCTCCAGCATGTCATTGAGGATTTCTCTTTCAGGGTCTGTCTTGGTGCATCGGTCCTTCAAGTTCCGTCCCAGGCGAGTTGTTGAGAAAAACGCCGGATGTTTGGCTGTCAAGTGATGGTTAAATTTCTGTGTTGGATAAGAAATAAAATAAAAACATGAGCTGTGGTAGAGTGATAGTCAGTGCACATGCTTACCCATAGATCCAGTGTTCATATCTCCATGAGAAAGCAAGGTGAAGAATGCAAGCCAGAGCTTGACAGCATCATGAGCTGGGCATAAACCACCAGACCAGGATCTTCAGACAGAACAAGATTATGTGGACTCAGTGTTCTCATTGAACAGATCTCAGAGATTCTGTGCAATATCGCAGTAAACATTTGAGCACAATTTGCAAGACTGCCCAGATAGAAGATGGAAATCTGGCTCAAGTGATCTTCAGACTCAGAACAAGATACTGTGGCCATAGAGCACATCTTCATTGAATAGGTCTCAGAGATTCTGCCACCTGCAGAATGAGTGGGGCACCACAGCAAACTTCTGTGCACAACATGTAGGACAGTCCAGAATTTATTTACTAGACACGGCAATGGAAATCTGGCTCTCGTAATCTTCAGATGCAGGATGGGACACTGTGGACTCAGAAATGTAGACTCAAAGAACATCTTCACCGAATAGGTCTCAGAATTTCTACCACTTGCAGCTTCACAGCATATCATCAGCATCATCATCAAGTGCCCTGCCAGCTGGTGTAGGCGTTCATGGCTCTCCACAGATCTCGGTCTTTGGTGTTCTGGATCATCTCTGCTGATGATATTCCTTCATGCCACCGCCTCAATCCATCCAGCATCACTTCTCTTTGTCTGCCTCTGCCTCTCTTCCCCTTGATCTTTCCAGTAGTCACGATGTTCTCAAATGCGTTACCTCTCATCACATGACCAAAGAAAGCTGTTTGTCTCTTTCTTATTGTTGTATATAATGTTCGAGTTTCATTAGCCTCTTTCTAGCAATCGTTGTTAATTACTCTGGTAGTCCAATGAATTCGCAACATTTATCTCAGGAACCACATCTCTGTTGCTTCCAAGATCTTCCTAGTTTGTTCATTTACATTCTAAGATTCACCACCATACAGCAAAACAGGTTCTATATAGCACTTTAGCACTCTCTTACATTCAATGATAGTGACTTATTGCATAAGATACTTTTTATTTTGTGAAATGCAGCTTTTGTTTACCCTATTCTGCTCTTAATCTCTATTGTGAAGCTTCCATCTGCTGTTATAAATGTCCCTAGGTATTTAAAATTATCCACTTTGTCAAGAATTTTCCCTTCTATTTTCATTTCGCATTTTAGTATCACATTTTTCGTAGGTATCACCATTGTTTCTTGATATTCAAGGAGAGTCCTTTCTGAATACTCTCTCTTACTACAATGTCCAACAATTGTTGTAGATCTTATATGCCACCAATACCCAGAACGAGATACTAGAGATATAATGAAAGGATATTCCCATGAAAGATCCTGTCTCTTCACATATTCTAGCCCATGACATATGAGGTAGATGTCCAGTGCTAGGTCTTCACATATTCTAGCCCATGATATATGAGGTAGTTGTCCAGTGCTAGGTCTTCACATATTCAACCAATGACATATGAGGCAGGTGTCCAGTGCTAGGTCTTCACATATTCTAGCCCATGACATATGAGGTAGGTGTCCAGTGCTAGGTCTTCACATATTCTAGCCCATGACATATGAGGTAGTTGTCCAGTGCTAGGTCTTCACATATTCTAGCACATGACATATGAGGTAGGTGTCCAGTGCTAGGTCTTCACATATTCTAGCCCATGACATATGAGGTAGTTGTCCAGTGCTAGGTCTTCACATATTCTAGCCCATGACATACGAGGTAGGTGTCCAGTGCTAGGTCTTCACATATTCAACCAATGACATATGAGATAGGTGTTCAATGCTAGGTCTTCACATATTCTAGCCCATGACATATGAGGTAGGCGTCCAGTGCTAGGTCTTCACATATTCTAGCCCATGACATATGAGGTATGGTAGGTGTCCAGTGCTAGGTCTTCACATATTCTAGCCCATGACATATGAGGTAGTTGTCCAGTGCTAGGTCTTCACATATTCTAGCACATGACATATGAGGTAGGTGTCCAGTGCTAGGTCTTCACATATTCTAGCCCATGACATATGAGGTAGGTGTCCAGTGCTAGGTCATAACATATTCTAGCCCATGACATATGAGGTAGGTGTCCAGTGCTAGGTCTTCACATATTCTAGCCCATGACATATGAGGTAGGTGTCCAGTGCTAGGTCTTCACATATTCTAGCCCATGACATATGAGGTAGGTGTCCAGTGCTAGGTCATAACATATTCTAGCCCATGACATATGAATTAGGTGTCCAGTGCTAGGTCTTCACATATTCTAGCCCATGACATATGAGGTAGTTGGCCAGTTCCCTTCCTCAACACTTTTCCCCTCAGACAATTTCTAGAAAAGCCTTAGAATGTTCTGGTAAAGTAAGTTTTTAAAAAAGTAAAGGATCCTTCTACATGCCTGAAGGCAAGTTGGACATTTGGTGCTAGATCCATGTTTTCCAGCACCCGTTCGAAAATATCATTACACATGAAAGATCAGCAAGAGGAAGGGTGGAATGTAAGGCAGATCTAGGTTTTCTTGTTTTGGCTCTGTGAGTGCACATTTCATTCACTTGTTTCAACTATGCAGATAAAAAACAAAATAACAAAAACAAAATGTGTGCTATAATAAAACAAGAATGTTGTGACAGGAATATGCACCAGAAATAATAAAGATAAGAAACTAATTGAAAATAGAAATAAATATGCACCGGAAATAATAAAGATAAGAAAATAATTGAAAAATAAACAAAAAACAAAAAAAAAAATAAGCAGAAATAATAAAGATAAGAAACTAATTGAAAAACAGAAATAAACAAGAAGCAGAAATAATAAAGTTAAGAAACTAATTGAAAAATAAACAAAAAGAAATATGAAGCAGAAAAAATAAATAAAAATGTAAGAAAAACTTGCATAGAAAGCAAGGAATATTTTTATGAGAAAAAATGTGTGGGTATTGATTGACACTCACAGAAGTAAAGGAAAGAAAACGATATCTGAGGGCACTAAAGCTAGTATACAAACTGAAACAACACTAGGATTTGAACCAGATGCCTCAAAATGATGACAGTGCCTTGTTGAAGAAACTAGATACTCAAAGAGAAATGGTTTATGATGCTGGGTGGAGCAAAAAGTTAACATTCTCATGTGTTTTGTTGGGCGAACATAGTTTGTTACCTCAAAGGATTAACAAAGCCTCAGAAGTCTACATATACATACAATTAAAAGCATTAACACAATCTGATGTGGTGTCAGATCAAGGCTTATGATTCGAAGTGACCAATTTCCTTCCTTGCTGCCACTATTTGGGTTAAAGTCAGATACCTATTTGCTACATTTGTGTCTCAAACTCAGGACAGATTACTACATCACCCATGACAAGTAAACGCAATATTTTAACCCACTACACAGCTCTATCTTTAACCCACTACACAGCTCTATCTTTAACCCACTATACGGCTATTTTTTTAAACCCACCTGTCAGCTACATCTTTGATCCATTATATAGCCGTTTATTTAACCCACTAGATAATTATTACTTTAACCCACTATATAATCTTTACATTAACACACTAGATAGTTATTACTTTACACCATTAGATAGTTATTACTTTACTCCACTGGATAGTTATTACTTTAACAACTAGACAATTACTATTACTATATTATTACTATAACCTACTAGATGGCTTTTACTATAACCCACTAAATAGTTACTTTAACGTACGAGCTAGTTATTACTTTACCCCACTAGATATGTATTACTTTACCCCATTAGATATGTATTACTTTACCCCACTCTTTGGTTATTACTTTACCCCACTAGATATTTATTACTTTCAATCAATCAATCATGTGCCATGCCGGAAAGCGTGGGCGGTCATGATTCGCCATTTCACTCGATCACCAGAGTCGTGGATCAGCTCAGTGTTCCTGTCTCGTCCATGCCATGTGGCCAAGCCATCCAGGTATTTTCCTCTCGGTCTTCCTCTTGGTCTGTTCCCCTCGATCTTGCCAGCTGTCACCAAGTTCTCCAGTCCATTTCTTCTCATAACATGTCCAAAAAATTTTGACTGTCTACGTCTAATTTCTCTAATCAATCTACGATTTTCATTTGTCTCTTGTAGTACTTGGTCATTGGTTTTTCTATCTGTCCATGGTATTCTTTGCATTTTCCTCAGAAACCACATTTCTGCAGCCATCAGATGTTTTTCAGCTTGACTGCACATTGTCCAAGTTTCACATCCATACAAAAGAACAGGCTCTATGTATCCCCTCAACACTCTTTTTCTCGTTTCAATTGACATCAATTTATTGGTCAGAATGTTTTTCATCTTGCTAAAGGCTACTTTCGCAATGGCGATTCTTGTTCTAATCTCTTCAAGGCATCTGCCATCAGATGTTATGACTGTTCCGAGATAATTGAACCGATTCACTTGTTGAAGAATATTCCCATTTACTTGTATATTACATTGTGGTACTTCGTTCTTCCTAGTGACGACCATAACCTGTGTCTTCCTACAATTTAATTCCAACCCCAGCTGCTCACTGTGTACAACCACAGCGTCTACTAATTGTTGCAGATCCTGTGCATTGTCTGCAATCAATACTGTATCATCTGCATATCTAATGTTATTTATGTTTCGTCCTCCAATGCTGATTCCATTTAGGTCTTCTACATTTCTGAAAATATTTTCACTGTATAAGGAAAAAAGATCTGGAGACATTACACATCCCTGCCTAACACCTCTCTTAATAGGTTGGTATTGTCCTACTTCATTATCAATTCTTATGGCAGCTTGTTGTTTCCAATATATGTTTTTTATAAGTCTAATGTCTTTCCCATCAATTTGTAGATCTGCAAGCATATCCACAATGTTGACATGTCTTACTCTATCAAAAGCCTTTGTGTAGTCAATAAAGCAAAGATGTATATCCTTGTTTACTTCTAAAGCACGTTCAATAACTGTTCGCAGCATATACACAGCATTTACTGTACCCTTTCCTTCTACAAAACCACATTGTTCTTCCCCTATTTCAGGTTGTATTTTCTTCCTCACTCTTTGCATGATAATTCGTAACAAAATCTTTGTGATGTGACTCATTATACTAATTGTTCTATGTTGATCACATTCTAAGGTTCCTGATTTCTTTGGGATTGCAATAAATACAGAATTACATAATTCAGAAGGTATATCTCCAGTATCATATAAAGTGTTCAGCAGTCTAGTGACTTGCTCTAGTCCAAATTCTTCTAAAGCTTTAATCATTTCTGTTGTGATGTTATCTGCACCGGGGGCCTTGCCAGCTTTCATATGCTTAAGAACATTTTGAACCTCCATCTTTAAAATTGCTGGTCCTTCATTATTAAATCTAATAGCATACTGTTCCTCTCTGTTATCATTATACAGGTCTTTCACATAATCTGTCCATACATGTAGAATCTGATCTTTTTCTATTATGATTTTGCCATCTTTAGTTCTTAGACAGCCTGTTGATGTACTTGTTCTTTTATTAGTAAGTTCCTGAATCCTTTTGTGCACTAATTTGGTATTTTGACTGTTGTGTTGTTTTTCAATTTCTAAGCACTTTTCCTCAAGCCATGATTCTTTTGCCTTCCTACATAATATTCTGACTTGTCTGTGAATTTCTTCATATTTGGCAGGATTATTTTTGTTGAGTCTTCTTGTTTCCATTAAGTGTAAAATTTCCTCAGTCATCCATTTCTTACGACCCACCTTCTTTAATTTTGGAATAGTTGTTTCTGCAGCCATATTGATTGAATTCTTTAACATTTCCCATTGATCATCCACATCCTGGAATAGGATCTCTAGATCAGACAATATTTCAAATCTGTTCTGTACTTCTATGTTGAATTTGTTTTGTATTTCCTTGTCATTACTCAATGTACACAAATCATATTTAGTGTTCCCTGTTGTATACTTGACTTTCTTCAACTTTATCCTCAATGTTCCTGTATTACTTTACCCCACTAGATATTTATTACTTTACCCTACTAGATATGTATTACTTTACCCCACTAGATATGTATTACTTTACCCCACTAGATATGTATTACTTTACCCCACTAGATATTTATTACTTTACACCACTAGATATGTATAACTTTGCTCGAATCGATAGTTATTACTTTACCCCCTAGATATGTATTAATTTACCCCACTCTATGGTTATTACTTTACCCCACTAGATATGTATTACTTTACCCCAGTCTAGTTATTACTTTAACCCACTAGATATGTATTACTTTACCCCAATCTATAGTTATTACTTTTCCCCACTCTATGGTTATTACTTTACCCCACTAGATATGTACAACTTTACCCCACTCTATGGTTATTACTTTACCCCACTAGATATGTATAACTTTACCCGAATCTATAGTTATTACTTTACCCCACTAGATATTCATTACTTTACCGCACTAGATATGTAATAATTTACCCCTTTATGGTTATTACTTTACCCTACTAGATATGTATTACTTTACCCCACTGGATATATATTACTTTACCCCACTAGATATGTATTACTTTACCCCAATCTATAGTTATTACTTTCCCTCAACTAAATATGTAATACTTTATCCCACTAGATATCTATTACTGTACCCCACTATATATTTATTACTTTACTCCACTAGATAGTTGTTACTTAAAGTCACTCTGTTCTAGTTATTAGCATTTTTTATAGTAGAAAATTTACTTTAACACCATATGTCACAGTAATTGCCAGATTTACTCACTCTAGTTACAGATTTAATGTTACTGTTCCAGCATTTGAGCAGTTGTCACATTTACCCACTGAGTCACAGTTTAAATGTTTCTGCCAATTTTAAAGACATTTGTTCTAAACATAAGGTGGAATAAAGCAACAAAAGTAAACTATATGTGGAAATCCTTCCACAAATACAGTAAATTCTAATTACCACGGCTTAAGGTAGAACCAAGCAACAAAAGTAAACTATATGTGGACATTTTTCTACAAATATTGTAAATCCTAATGATCATGGCTCAAGAAACACCGTGGAAGTAAGCAACAAAAGTAAACTATATGTGAACATTCTTCCACAAATACTGTAATTTCTAACTAAAGGAAAAAACACGGAATTAAGCAATAAAAGTAAACTATATATGGATATTCTCCCACAGACACAGTAATTTCTAACTCTAGGAAAAAAAACATGGATTTAAGCAACAAAAGTGAACTATATATGTGGACATTCTCCCACAAATACTGTAATTTCTAACTTCAGGAAAACATGGAATAAAAAGCAAGAAAAGTAAACTATATGTGGACATTCTCCCACAAACAGTGCAAATTAAACTCTAGGAAAAAACATGGAAGTAAGCAAGAACAATAAACTATATGTGGACATTCTCCCAGAAATAATGTAATTTTTAATTCCAGGAAAAACATGGAATAAAGCAACAAAAGTAAACTATACGTGGACATTATCCCACAAATATTGTAATTTTTAACTCTAGGAAAAAACATGGAATTAAGTAACAAAACAAAACAAACAAAATCTATATATGGACATTCTCCCACAAATACTGTAAATTCTAATGACCATAGCTAAAGGAACAAGGTGGAAATATGTACCAAAAGACAATTTCATGTAGATAATAAGAACATAAAGTCACAAGCACAGATAATTCCAAAGCAGATGCTAAGGAAGTCAGAAATTCTAGGTTACAGAGGTATTAAGTGGAATGGCAGGTTCTTTCCTCATCACTTTTCCTGAATTAAACTCAGCGATCAAATTTACCTATGCGCTTATTCTGGAATAGGTAATGAACGGGATCTTGAGTTTTAGGTTTTCCCTGGCTTCCCAGAATTAGTCTTGAGCATGGCTCCTGCCTGCCAAATCTCCATTTCCCACCAGGTTAGTTGCTTGTTTGGGCAGACTTGCAGTCATCTGGTCTTGGTTTGATAGCTCTCAAGCTGCAAGTGGCAGAATCTCTTAGATACATTCACTGAGGATGTGCTCTCTGTCCACAGTATCCAACACTGAGGGTGAAGACCTTGGTCTGTCTACTTTTGCCTTGCTTGTTTATGCATGCACTGCTCGGTGGTAGATTAGCTATGGACAAGGGAGAGTGGTCAGGCGCCTGTGGGACCAGGTGGAGAAAGCGGTGGAACAGACTGAGAATCTGTATGTAGAGAGAATTATATGGTGGGGGATTGGCAGGGGTTCTGGATGAATCTCAAAACTGAGAGGGAAAATCAGGAGAACTTTAAATCAGAAGGAAGCTTGAATGATTAGCTGCACAACTCTTTGCTGGCTGCTGAATGAGGGGACGAGGTGAGTGCATGAGAGAATGTCGTGAGTGCAGTAAATGTCATTTCTTAGCTCAGCTAAACTAAACTAACCTTGTTTATGCAACCATATATAATCTTCATTTTGTTTTCTGTTCTCAATTTTCACATACTGGGCACAGAAACAACAAAGGTTGAATAGGTTAAATCATCTAGTTTTTTTAATTTCGTTCGCTCACTTAGAACTAAAGCATAGTCTATACACATATATACTTCAGTACAATGGACTGATTTTTGTGTGTGGATTAGCTTTCCCTATTACCAGTGTCTCTCTCCATCAGACGAATCCACTGTGACTTCTGAGGTACTTGTAATTTGCATCCCCAAGTCAAGGACGAGAAGTCAACATTTTAGTCCAACCGACCGGTGTAGGGGATGAACCCACTACCTTATCACCAGCAGACCAAAAGTTTAAGAACAAGCTTTCTTATCCATTCAGCCATGCAAACCTAAGAAAAACTATCTAGTAATTGCCCATCTCTTCTTTGTTCTCCCCCCCCCCCCCCCCCCCCCAATCTACTACAAACAAGACATCCTCTAAATTTCCACAGAAAAATGGAGGAAGTGGAACAAAGAACTGCATAAAATAAATACTCTAGGAGTACATTAAATAAAAGTCAAACAATTAAGCACAGCATATGCTCTAATTCAAAATAAACTCAGCGGCAATAAATATTACACTACACTTTTCTGCTTCCTACAAAATAAGGCAAAGACTAAAGGCAACAACACTTGCCAGTTAATAACAAGAAAACTCAAAACAAAGAAAACTCAAAACAAACAAAACAAAATGAAAATCACATCTAAACCAAAAACTATGAAAACTGAATGTTATGGCAGGCAGGAAAATCACATTAGAAAACAATGGGTGACAAACCCGGAAATAAATGGAGTTACTTACCCTTATTAACTCAATTTTCTGAATAAACATAAATACCACATGTTGTTTGTGAGTGTAAGAAAACCGTAACACTCAATGAAAACTGTTGGTTAATATCATGACAAAAGAAGCTTCTATTTATGATAATAGTACAAGAGGATGTTACTCTTTCGTTCTAAATCTTGTTCTTTTTCTACTCAGTCTTCTTCTGTTATGTCTTGTATTACTTTTTGTTCATATTTTTCTCTCTTAATGTTCTTCTTCTTGTTCTTATTAATGTTCTTTTTCTTCTTATTATTATTATTATTCTACATCTTGTTGTTGTTGTTGTTGTACTTCTTATTATTGTTGTTCTACATCTTGTTGTTGTTGTTGTACTTCTTATTATTGTTGTTCTACATCTTGTTGTTGTTGTTGTACTTCTTATTATTGTTGTTCTACATCTTGTTGTTGTTGTTGTACTTCTTATTATTATTGTTCTACATCTTGTTGTTGTTGTTGTACTTCTTATTATTGTTGTTCTACATCTTGTTCTTCTTCCCGTTGTTCATGTACATCTTTATGTTCTAATATTTGCACACCTGTCAAATTCTACAGGAAAGACCTCGACATGTTGCAGTCTATCCACACACTGTGTCTTCAGTCTGGTGAACATTGCCAGGATCACCATGGCTCTCAGCAGATGTGAAGATGCAGGAAGCCACTGGTTTCTGAGCTTGGAGAGGGTAAAGAGTGCTCTGCAACACAATCTCCAATGAGATGATACTTTGTTATCAGGTCTGGATAAAAGTCTCAACATCAACCTTGCTCTGGTACATAAAAACCCATTCGGAGCTCAGATCCACAACCAACCAGCCCACCAACATCAGGAACTTAAATAGCTTTTTCTATTACCAGCATTCCTCGCCATCAGAAAAACCACCCTGACTTTTGAGGTATTGGCAATTTATGTCCCCAAGTCAAGGACGAGTAGCCAACATTTTAGTCCTACTGACCAGTGTAGGGGGTTGAACCTGTTACCACAGCATTAGCACACAGGAAGTTTAAGAGCAAGCCTGTCCATTCGGCCACACTGACCACCAATGAATGTTGTGAACACCTTGGAACAGCAGTGTAAATAATAACAAGTGCATAAAAAGGGTTAACAGATGTAGAACATTATACATAAATATATATATGAAAGAGACAAACAGTGTTTATTTGGTCAAGTCATAAGAAGAGGGGCTTTGGAGAACATCATGACGACAAGAAAGATTAGCAGTAGAAAAGGCAGTGGCAGACAGAGAAATGATACTGAATGCACTGTGACAGTGGCATGAAAAAAGGTCAGTACAATTGATTCTAATGGCGAGGGACACTGGTAATAGTGAAAGCTAATCCACATGCAGAATTCAGATCAGTGCTTCTAGAAGTAGTGTGTGTATGGATTATGCTGGAGTTCAAAGTGAGCAAATACCCCCAGAATAAAGCAGAATTGACCCAGAAGGCCAAGGACAGAGATCTGTGAAGATGCATGAAGGTCAACACCTGCTGGCATGGCACATGATGATAGTTGTCAAATAAAATCCTTATAGAACTTGTATCAAAATAAGCAACCATACAGTTACCTTCAGCTCATCGATGTCTTGTTTGGTTCCGGAGGGCTGGGAGGTCGGACTCATGAATTTGGTCAAAGTCTGCATGCTTTCATCCAGCCATGAACATAGTCCCTGCCATGATTCATCAAACTGAAACAGTGGACACATTTGGTCAAGAATGCAGACACATCAGGCCCATGGTGCAGACAAATTACATCGGTAGTGCAAACATATCAGGTCAACAATGCAGACACATTAGGTCAGTAATGCTGTTATATTATGTCAAAAATGCAGACTAACAGGTGAATAATGCAGACAGATAAATTCCATAATGCAAATACAACAGGTCAATAATACAGACACAATTCCATAATGCAGATACATCAGGTTAATAATATAGACACATAAAATCCATAATGCAGACACATCAGGCCAACAATACAGACACATCAGACCAACAATGCAGACACATAAGATTGCTTTTCTACCATATGGCTAAGATTAAAGTGTAGTATTTGTTCTTAAAATTAAAGAACTTGGTGACAACTGGCAAGACTGAGGATAAAACAACAAGGGGAAGGCAGAGAAGTAAATACCTGGATGGCTTAGCCACGTGGTATGGTTGAAACAAGAAGACTGAGCTGATCCACGACTCTGGTGATCATGTGAGATAGCGAAACATGACCGCCCATGCTTATCGGCATGGTACATGATCGTGATGATTTGTTCTGAATCTGATCCATGTTTTCTGAGAAGCCATGGTAGCACAGCGGCTGGCATGCCTGCCGATAGGACCAGTGATCCTGAGTTCAAATCCCTCTCAAAACTCTGGGATTTGAGCGCCCAGGTCCACCTAGCCCAAACATGGGTGCCAGAAACTATTCTGGGAAGCAATGGCTGCCGGCATGATACTGATCACATGACCCATTTAGTGCTGGTTGGTCTAAAAATATGGGCTAACACCAGGCATCAAATATGTCAAGGTCGTAACAAGGAATCCTTTACTTTATTTCTCTGTTCGCTCACTTTGAACTCAAGCATTGTCCACACCTGACTGATATTTGCTTGTGGGCCAGCTTTCCATATTACCAGTGTCCCTCGCCATCAGGCAAACCCACTCCGACTTCTGAAGTACTTGTAATTAATGTCCCCAAGTCAAGATCGAGAAATCAAAATTTTAACCCAGCTAACCAATGTAGGGGTTGAACCTGCTACCTTGGCATCAGCACACCGGAAGTTTAAGAGTGAGCGATCTGATCTATTTGGCCATGCTGATCTCCATCCTGTACTGTTGTTTACTGACCTATTAACCAGAGCCACAATGATATAGTAGTTAGTGCCCTTGCATACCAAAACAGTGATCTAGGTTCAACCCCCCACAAGAATAATTATTTCTACTGATAAGTACAACTCTGAGATTCATCAAGCCTAATAAAAATGAGGTACCACACACATTTTTAGAAGTTCCTGGGAACTGTTTGGGAAGAAAAGACAATGAGGAAGAGAACTCTCAGCTCATTATGTTGTGGCTTAGAATATGTATCACTTCACAACTATAAGGCAGTATTTGTCATAGGAATATCTTTACCTTTTCACCTATTAACTGATTCTCTGCCGCAGACCGATAGGTCGGTTCCATGGACCGATTTTGGCACCCGCGAACCAATCTATCGGTTCGGTATATATATAGTGCTATAATTGATCAATTACTTCTTTTTAGTCCATACATTTTAGTGTCCAATTGAATTAAACTTTACAACGAAAAATTTTGCTTCCACCGGTGTGCAAGAAGACACTAGTCCACATTTCATTTTTTAGGAGAAACTGAATTTAGTGGGATTCTAAATAATTGTTGTGATTCAAAATTCGAAGTGACAATACCTTCTGGTTCTGGACCTCATATATTTTAATAAAATTACAGTTTTAAACAATTTTATATTATAGTTATTGTAATGTAAAGGACTTTGTGAAAGATTCTAAAACTTATACCATGTGCAGCAGTCAGTTAATTATTTAGAAGACGGTCATAATTTCAAAAGAAATCTAACAGTAAAAGTTCCTCAAATTATGATGGCAAATGCAGACTTTTGCTTTCTCTAATGGGCCACACTTGTGCCACTAAATTTGCTTTGCCTATCACAAAGTATTTAAGGCGTATTTAAATAATTAAATTTAGAAGAATAATAATTATAACTGAATAGAAAATAGTGTTTATTGTTTCTCAGTACTCTATTCCTTAGTAATCTGCCTGGTGTATTCCTGACATTTTCCATTTTGTGTGAACATTATGTGCTTCAAAATATTACATTTTAATTATGTTTTATTGGTGTTGTGGTGCAGTTCTTGTGAAATTATTGAACAAAAGAGGTGTATGTAACAGTATTCAGCAAATTTAACTGGATTAGCTGCTGTGGATACAAAATAAAGCCTTGGTAAGTGAAATTTTTAAATATTTTTTTACCTATTTAATTTCTGTTGTTATTATTAAACCTCTCATTATTGACATGATATTTCTAACCTATCAATTAATTATTAACGCCGTCATGTTCCCTGTGCAATCCTCTTTAATTTGATAGGCAATACAATATATCTGCTACTATTTTAACAATTTTAAAAGCATTATTGTGACACACCCCTACTTCCCATTTTCTGCCTTGAATTTCTGTTTGGTCAGGACCACTTTTTTGTTTGGCAGGCAATCAGTTAATCTATTGCATTATCAATATAATCAAAAGATTTACAGAATAAGTCTGAAATATTTTAATATTTCTTGCTACTAAACATATCATTTCCATTAACCATAGCTAAGAATTTTAAAATTGTGCATGTATCATTTGCAAAAATTAAATGACATGTGTGAAAAATATTAAGCCGTAAATTCTAATTTTCACATGAAAACTCCAGAAGATTGGAACTTGAAAGGGAACTTACTCTTTTATCTTCTCTATAAGCCTGATGGAGTGATCTCCCTCTCTCATCTGCTCTTCTCAGAAGTTTCTTCCATCTCAACTGGATGCCTACTAGCATGTTCTTGACATAGATTGTGTCCTGCTTACGCCCAAAGAACTTGAGGTAGGCGCCAGTGCTGTCAAGCCGGTTCATCTTCTCGGCTTGTGCTTCGAGGTTGGCTCTCAGGGCCTGCACAAATGTACAAATGGTTAAGCATGGAATCAGTATAACAAATGTATGTTATAATTATAACAATAACATTATATCTAATATCTTTTGTTGTTTTAGTAAACAACTTTGGAAGAGCTTGGGGGAAGTGGAGATGTGGTTTCTGAGAATAGTTTGAACAGTTAACAACGATTACTAACAATCATTGCCTGAAACAGGGTAATGAAAGTATAACATTACGTACAATTATAAGACAGAGTCAGGTCTTAGTCAGATATGGTAGACGATACTCCCTGCTTTCTGTTAGTGCCGCACGATGGTGCTCATCAAACCCGACTGCCATGAAGCGGAAGGGAGTATGTGTAACTGCTGAGGATGACCATTGAGCCCTTCCATGTGATACATGTTAAAGTCATAACTACTGAAACCGAACTTGCACAACGGAGATGTTTTTTTTTCACTGTCTACTTTACTACGACTCTACACTTGACATGTCGATAACACAACCAGTTGCTCCACAGAAAAGTCACAAATATACCTAGCAATGTCTACATATTCTATTCTACAAGAGCGGCGTTATGTTAGCCATATCCCAGTAACAAGAACTATGTCCGACATTGACGCCCGCTCGAGTCTAACTGATCTACGGTGACATTTTGCGCTTCCACCAAAACGTCTTGCACACTTTTCATGCTTTCGTAACCAATGCTGTGCAAAGTGTGTCTTACAATCCTCTCGCTTTTCACGTCTTGTCACAGGACTGTGCAAGACTCTAAGCTACCTGTACTTAATAACCCATAGCCTGACCCAGGTCCATGGCACCGACAATCCACATTGTGCCACTGACTTCGAATGGAGGAGCCCAATTGAAAGAATAAAGGCCTTATCCTAGTGGGAGGAAATACAACCTGAAGTCTAAATGTCATGGCAGGGCAGATAGGACCCTAAGTCTTGGTTGGTAACTGGTGTAGGATGGAAGCTCAGACAGGTAGACATTTAGATCACTGCTTGGCTGATATGGCAGCTTCTGCAGCTTGTTTTGTTCAAGGCGTATTGGTGTTACTTTTCCTCAGGAGTAAACTAGGAAGGCCGAGAGAGGTATCGTGCTGATTAGGCAATTTATTGTCTCTAAATTCAGCCCGGTCCGCTCTGTGGTGAAGGGGTTATGGACGCAGTTCGTGATCCCGTATACCCGTGCTCGAAACATAGCTGCACGCGATTTGCCAGCAGGCCGCGTTGCATTGTTTTGTTTTTTTTAAATGGTTTGGGGACCGGTCGTTTACAAAGCAATGGCAAACTACTGAACGTAAACTTGCCAAGAGATCACAACACCAAAAAATGCTGGTATTGACTGCAACGTCCTGTAAAGGATATGAAACTAAAAATACAAAACCAAAAAAAAAATATTCAGCCGAGGCTTTTATCTAAGGAGAGATATAACTCCATTTTACAAACTATCGTCTATCAAGACAGCAAGGTGTCAGCCAAGACAGAGACATTGTTTTTTGTCATGTAAAGAGAAGAAAGGCATTTGTGAACATCACGCTGACCCGAATGATCAACGGCGGAGGAGGTAGAAATAGACAGAGAAATGATTCTTGGTGGTCTATAACAACGACATGGAGATGTACCATCAGAAGAACTGATCCAGAAGACAAGAAATGAAATCTGTGGAGGGATATGTACACCCATGTAACATTGCAGGGCACATGATGATGATGATGTTTCAGCTTACAAACAAGGTTATCCACTGTTCCTTTTCTGTTGTTCTTTTTTATCTTCCTTGTTCATTGTTCTTCTTGTACTACGCGTTCTCATCTGAGTTATTTACCTGGCTCTTCTTTGTGCTGCTAGATGTCCATACATCACAAACCTTTAACAAGACAATGCCACCACCCATGTGTCACTGGGCCCCATCAGGACAGCACAGTATCACTGCCACCTACCACGCAGGTCATAAGAGGCAACTCAGGCAGATGCAGTAGAGTGCTGGTATTTATTACCTGTCTGTATTGCCAGCTGGTTAGCTATGTCAGAGCTGTCCTCACCTGATGGTCACGGAGACAAATCCCATACTTGATTCCACATTCACGCAGTTGTAAAAGTACCATTAGTACTGGGACTCTTTGCTAGCTGTTGAAGATGAGGACAGAGCATGTATGGGCATGTCCCTGGTGCTGTGATGTCGGTTCTAGACTCAACTCAAGAGTTTGATTGAGAAGATTCATCAAGAGTTGTGCCGACATCCTCCAACCTGTTATGTATTGAAAGCAGTACATCGCCTCTGTCCACTTTTGTGTCCCATGGAAGCTGACATATCAATTCTCTTCAAGGCAAAGTGGTTAAGCTGCCAGGCTTATATTCCAAAGGTTCTGGGTTCAATTTTGGACTCCGTAATTTGGTTCACAAGCGCAATTCTTTCGGAGACTAGTGGGGGTCATTGCCAAGTCCAACATAATATTAGTGTTGGGACTGAACTGCCTACCCTGCCATCTGTGCACGAAAACTTTACTTGAAGAATATAAAGATACTGACAGTTTTTATAAAGTATCAGCAGTGACATACAGAAGACTGGAAATGAGGTAAAGTGACGAGACATGACAGTCACTAAATTTGACAGTTGACTAAACGTAACAGTGACATACGTAGTGATCCTCAATCTGTTTTGTGACAGTAGATACAAGTTTACTGGGATGTTTCAAGCTCCTCATGGAGATCTCAGCATTGTTCAGCCAATCAGTGAATGACTTGAGTGTGTCATGGAACATGCCCACGTTTCTCCTGTGCTCCTCAAACTTCTCCTGTATACATGTCATGACAAAGATTAAACCATATAAAATACTACATACAATTACAGTACATAACTGTAGAGATGCCATGACAAAGAATAAACCATACAACATAATACATACAATAACAATACATAACTGTAGAGATGTCATGGCAAACATTAAACCATACAGCATATTACATACAATTACAGTACATAAACTGGCTTCGTGGTGAAGAAGTTACGGACACAGTTCATAATCCTGCATACAGTGTTCGAAACACAGCTGCTGGCTATTTGGCAGCAGACTGCCTTGCATTTGTTTTTTGTTTTTTTAATAAAACGGTATGGGTGCTTGTCGTTCAGAAAGCAATTGCAAATTACTGAACTTAAACTTGCCAAGAAATCACAAACAGCTAAAAAATGCTGGAGTTGACTGCTATGTCCTGTAAAGGATATGCAACTAACTTAACTAACAGTACATAACTGTAGAGATGTCATAACAAAGATTAAACCATACAACATATTACATAGAATTACAGTACATAATTATATACACACTACAAAACATACATACGTATGTAAGTATAAGTGTGTGTCTGTGTATGTCTGTCCAATCTGATATAATCCAATCCAGTCATCCATCCATCCAACTAACTATCCACCAAATCACCCATTCATCGAGTCATTCACCAATTTAATCATCCATCCATCCAATCATCCATCCATCTAACTATCCACTCAATCACCCATCCATCCACCCATCTAAACATCCATCCATCTAAATATCTACCCAATCACCCATCCATCTAATCGCCCATCCATCTAACTATCCACTCAATCACCCATCCATCCACCCATCGAAACATCCATCCATCTAAATATCTACCCAATCACCCATTCATCTAACTATCCACTCAATCACCCATCCATCCAGTCAACCATACATCTAAACATCCACCCATCTAACTATCCACTCAGTCACCCATCCATCTAACCATCCATCCATCTAACTATCCACCCATCCATCCACCCATCTAATCATCCATCCATTCAATCACCCATCTATGCTATCATTCATCCAATCACCCATTCATCTAACTATCCACCCAATCATCCACCCATTTAATCACTCACCCAATCACCTAGACACCCAATCATCCATCTATTTGTCTCTGTGTGTATAAAAACAGACACACACGTACACATCAGCATAGAGCAGTGAGCAATGAAGGATGAACAACAAAATGGGAAGCAAGCAGTTTTTATATTATTTATATTAGATAATCCTTTACTGACCTTTCTCCTCCTGGCCCTGTCCCTTGTGTCTGTCCACCTTTCCCGAAGCTTCTTCACTCGGTCAGAAACCCCTAATGCATCCTGGGGTCTGCACTGATCCGTCATCTCCTGGCCTGTAGCCAGGAGATGCTCAATTGTCTTCTCTTGGTTGTCAAGTGCCTGGCATTTTTTCTATTGAATAAAGAATAGACTCAGTTTAACATGAGAGAGATTACAATTGAAGTTAATGTAATGACTAACACGCTTAATACAAGAGATTACAACTTTAAGATATCAAAACACAACTTGATGTAACAATACTATGTTTAAATAAAATAGAAAACTTAACTTGACACTGCAAAAAAATTAAAGTTTAATATAAGATATCAAAACTAACTTGATGTAGCAAATAACGAAAGTTAAATTTAAGACATGAAACTTAACATGATGCAGCAATAAATGAAAGGTTGGCATAAGATATCAAAACTTTACTTGATGTAGCAACTAATTAATGTTTAATATAACAAATTTACTTGATATAACAACTAATTTGTGTTTAATATAAAATTAAAAAATTAACACAATGCAGCAATAAATTAAAGTTTAACTTAAGATATCAAAACTGTACTTAATGCAGCAATAAGGGCAAGTTTATATTTAAAATATCTTCATAACACAACAAAATACAATTATGTTTAAAATATCAGAAAGAATATGTACTCTGGCAGATCCTAACTTCTTCATCTTCTGCTCTTTACTCCCCATCGGAATATAGGCCCTAAACCAACTCGTACCAAGCCTTCTAATCCTTTGCCACCTCTTTCAGCTCCTTCCTCGTCTTCCGCATACTACTCATCTCTGCTTCTAATTCTCTTCTTCATATGCTTTTAGAGCTTCCTGTTTCATTGAAGATTCCGACTAGCTCTAAATGTATTAGATCTTCCTCTATTTCACTGAAGATTTCGACTAGCTCAAAATTTCAAAACCATACATTTGGGTGTGTGTGTGTTTGTTTGCTCGGTTTGAACTTAAGCGTAGTCCATACACGTATTACTACTTTTTGGTGTACTGGACCCGATTTTTGTATGTGGATTAGCTTTCTCTATTACCGGTGTCAAAGAACACGTACATCAGCAGGCTGCCTAAAGACAAAAGATGGAAGAGTCGTAATAGAAAAAGATCAGATTTTACATGTATGGTCAGATTACGTGAAAAACCTTTATGACGATAACAGAGACGAACAATATATTGTTCAAAATAACAATGAAGGGCCAGCAATTTTGAAGACGGAGGTTCAGAATGCTCTTAATCATATGAAATCTGGCAAGACCCCCGGTCCAGACAGCGTCACAACAGAAATGATTAATGCTTAGAAGAATATGGAATAGATAAAGTTACCAGTCTGCTTAATACAATATATGATACTGGAAATATACCTCATGAGTTATGTAATTCTGTATTTATTGCAATCCCAAAGAAATCAGGAGCCTTGGAATGTGATCAACATCGAACAATTAGTATAATGAGTCACATCACGAAGATTTTGCTAAGAATTATCATGCAAAGAGTTAGGAGGAAAATACAACCTGAAATAGGAGAAGAACAATGTGGGTTTGTAGTAGGCAAGGGTACAGTAAATGCCGTGTATATACTGAGAACCGTAATCGAACGTTCTATAGAAGTAAACAAAGATCTACACCTTTGCTTTATTGACTACACAAAGGCTTTTGATAAAGTGAGACATGTCAACATGATAAGGATGCTTGAAGATCTACAAATTGATGGGAAAGACCTTAGACTTGTAAAAACCATATATTGGAAACAACAAGCTGCCATAAGAGTTGATAATGAAGTAAGCCAATATCAGCCTATTAAGAGAGGTGTGAGACAGGGATGTGTAATGTCTCCAGATCTGTTTTCCCTGTACAGTGAAAATATTTTCAGAAATATTGAAAATATGGAAGGAATCAACATTGGGGGACGATGCATCAATAACATTAGATATGCAGATGATACAGTCTTGATTGCAGACAATGAACAGGATCTGCAAAATTTAGTAGATGCGGTTGTTACACACAGTGAACAACAAGGGTTAGAATTAAATTGTAAAAAGACACAGATTATGGTCGTCACTAGGAAGAACGAAATACCACAGTGTAATATACAAGTAAATGGGAATATTCTTCAACAAGTGAATAGGTACAATTATCTCGGAACAGTAATAACATCTGATGGGAGATGCCTTGAAGAGATTAGAACAAGGATCGCCATGGCAAAAGTAGCCTTTAGCAAGATGAAAAACATACTGACCAATAAAAAGATGTCAATTGAAACGAGAAAAAGAGTGTTGAGATGCTACATAGAACCTGTACTTTTATATGGATGTGAGGCTTGGACAATGAGCAGCCAGGCTGAAAAACATCTGATGGCTGTAGAAATGTGGTTTCTGAGGAAAATGCAAAGAATACCATGGACAGCCAGAAAGACCAATGAACAAGTCCTTCAAGAAACAAATGAAGATCGTAAACTGATCAGAGACATTAGACGTAGACAGTCACAATTTTTTGGGCATGTTATGAGAAGAAATGATTTGGAGAACTTGGTGACAACTGGTAAGATCGAGGGGAACAGACCAAGGGGAAGACCTAGAAACAAGTATCTGGATGGCTTGGCCTTGTGGCATGGTCGAGACAGAAACACGGAACTGATCCACGACTCTGTTGATCGAGTGAGATGGCAGAACATGACCGCCCACGCTTACCGGCATGGCACATGATGGATGGATGGATTACCGGTGTCCCTCACCATCAGACGAACCCACTCCAACTTCAGAAATACTTCTATTTTTACATCCCCAAGTTAAGGACAAGAAGTCAACATTTTAGTCCAACTGACAGGTCTAGGGGTTCAACCCAGTACCTCGGCATCTGCACATTGCATGTTTATGAACAAGTATTCTTATCCATTCGGCCATGCTGACCTATAAAAGCATATATTCAACTGGTTGGGTCACAGAATGACCATACTCAAGATTATTATCACTGGAAATAATACAAATCAACTCAACACTTACAACAAAATCTGCATATTGTTTCTCAACAGAATCTGGCAAGGCCCCAATTGCCTGGTTGGATTTGAGTTCTGTTCGGAAGTCATTGACTTGGGCCAACTGGCTATCTAGGTCTCCCAGAAACTTTTTAACCTGAACAGTTCAGTAAAAGCAAATTTAAATATCCGGGTGTCTATTGGATATCTATATCTATAAAAAAGTATGTGTGTGTATGTGTGTCTGTTCTTTATGCATTCGCGAACGGTCCATCCGATTGAGATGAAATTTTCTACACGTCTTCTTTTAATTCCTGTGCAACCAATTGTAATAGTTTCTTAGTGTACTATCATCTATTTACTTACTAAAATTTAATTTTGTAATTACATGACACAACATAAGAAAAAATAAAACAAGGGACATAACTTTTAGTAGCATTGCTATATCTTAAGTTAAGTCCCCTGGCTATAGATAGATAGATAGATAGATAGATAGATAGATAGATAGATAGATAGATAGATACATACATAGATAGATAGACAGACAGATCCCCATCAGGGGCTAGGCGAAACCGGGCCGGGTCAGACAGACAGACAGACAGACAGATAGATAGACAGACAGACAGACAGACAGATAGATAGTCGGGAACGGGAACTTATATGACTACTTATATGAATTAAATGAGATGCTCCCCACCAGGGACTGGGTGAAGCCAGGCCGGGTCAGACAGACAGACAGACAGACAGTCGGGAACGGGAACGGGATCTTATATGACTACTTATATGAATTAAATGAGATACTCCCCACCAGGAGCTGGGCGAAGCCGGGCCGGGTCAGACAGACAGACAGACAGACAAGCAGACAGACAGACAAGCAGACAGACAGACAAGCAGACAGACAGACAAGCAGACAGACAGACAGATAGATAGATAGATCCCCGCCAGGGCCGGGTCAGACAGACAGACAGACAGATAATCGGTAACGGGAGCTTATATGACTACTTATATGAATTAAATGAGATGCTCCCCACCAGGGACTGGGTGAAGCCGGGCTGGGTCAGACAGATAGACAGACAGATAGTCGGGAACGGGAGCTTATATGACTACTTATATGAATTAAATGAGATGCTCCCCACCAGGGACTGGGTGAAGCCGGGTCAGACAGACAGACAGACAGACAGACAGACAGATAGATCCCCGCTAG
The DNA here is from genome assembly GCA_963921405.1 of Cepaea hortensis. Taxonomy (NCBI): domain Eukaryota; kingdom Metazoa; phylum Mollusca; class Gastropoda; order Stylommatophora; family Helicidae; genus Cepaea; species Cepaea hortensis. The sequence continues at coordinate 53,719,319 of OY992879.1, forward strand.
GGGCTGGGCGAAGCCGGGTCGGGTCAGCTAGTTATTAAATAAAATTAATGCTTAACAGTGGAAAGAAATTAACCATATTTGGGAATGATACAGCAATCTTCCTCTTCTTCCTGCACCTCTTTTCTTGCTTCTCCCCCCCCCCCCCCCCCTCCCCCCGCTTTTGTGTGTGCATTTCCTCATCTTCCTTGCTTCATTCCTCAATCTTCCTCTCCTTTTGTTTGTTTACTCTCCTCCTCCACCTTCCTATTGCTCCTTCTCCTTTTTGCTTTTCCTCCTCATTCTTCATATCCTCCTCATTCTTCTTCTTTTTGCTCCTCCTCCTCCTTCTTGCTTCTTCTCCTTGCTCCTTACATATCTCTTCCTTCTCCCCCTCCTCCTTACTCACTTAGTCCTTGGATAGCCAACTCATTGTAGGTGTTAGCCATAAATTTGCAAAGCTAGCTTGCAATTATCAAAAGTATATGCCTTGAAAATGCTGACTTAGCTGCGACACGTTGTATGTGACATTGGCATGACATTTACTAACAGATGATACAACTTGAATGGTAAAATTAGTATCCAGACTTAAAATTAGTATCTGACATTATTAGATTACTACCTCAATATAATAATATCTAGAAAAATAAGATTAATATCTGCAAAGGGAAGATCAGTATCTAGAAAGGTAAGATTAGTATCTAAAAAAGATAAAATTAGAATGTTAAACAATGTTGCGTGTCCTATGCAGGCTGCTGCGATCAAGCCAAAGTTAATTAACTAGTCAATTTTATACTCAGTAGTTTGCCATTTTTTCTGAACAAGAAGTCCACATTTAAGACCATCTGGCCATGTAGAGAATGAACCCACTACCCTGCCAAACGTGCACAGGAAGTTTAAGAGCAAGTGTTCTTAACCTTTAAACCAGGCTAACCTCTAAAATTAGGACATGGAAAGATAAGATTAGGATCTTGAAAGATAACATTAGGATATGAAAGATAAGGTTAGAATTTTGAAAGATAAGATTAGGATCTTGAAAAATAAGATTAGGCTATTGAAAGATATGAATCAGAACTTGAAAGATAAGATTATGATCTTGAAAGATAAGATTAGATTCTTGAAAGATAAGATTAAAATTTGAAAATATAAGTTTAGTCTCTGGAAAGATGATGGGTCGCTAGCGAAGATGATGGCGAACTCCGGTGGTAATGTCATGAGCACGGTCGCGTGAGGGTTCGATGCCTGGGCTTGTCGCTTGCCACAGTGAGGTAAAGACAGTCCACCTCTTCCTCCTGGCTCCAGGCCTACACAATGTGATGGTGCTATCACATCACAGACCCATAGCAGAAAACTAATACGGGGCAATTTTTTTGCAATCTGAAAAGATAATATTATCACCTAGAAAGATAAGATCATCACCTGGAAAGATACGATTAACATCTGGAAAGATAAGATGATCACCTGGAAAGATAATATTATTACCCAGAAAGATAAGATTATCACCTGGAAAGATAAGATTATCACCTGGAAAGATAAGATTATCACCTGGAAAGATAATACTAGGATCTAGACTAATAAGAAAAGGATCTTGAAAGATATTAGCATCTGAAAATATATGTTTAGTATAAGGAAAGATAAGATTATCATCAGGAAAAAATAAGATTATCATCTGGAAAGATAAGATTATCATCGGGAAAGAAAATATTATCATCTGGAAAGATAAGATTACCATCTGGAAAGATAAGATTACCATATGGAAAGATAAGATTATGATATGGAAAGATTAGGATCTAGAAAGATAAGAATAGGATTTTGAAAAATAATATCAGCATCTGACAATATAAGTTTAGTATAATGAAAAATATGATTATCATCAGGAAAGATAAGATTATCATCAAGAAAGAAAAGATTATCATCAGGAAAGAAAATATCATCACCTAGAAAGATAAGATTACCATCTGGAAAGATAAATTACCTGAAATGATAAGTTTATTATCTGGAAAGAATAGGTTATGATATAGAAAGATAAGATTATCATTTGTAATGATAAGCTTATCATGTAGAAAGATAAGATTATCATTTGAAAAGATAGGATTATCATCTGGAAAGATAATATTTGGATCTTGAAAGATAAAATTATCATCTGGAAAGATATGTTTATTATCTAGAAAGAGCAGATTAATATCTGACAAATAAGTTGAGCATCTTATTACCTGTCTAATGGAGGCCTGAAGTTTATTTTCTTTCTCCTTGGCAGCCGTGTGAGCCCCACGAATCCTCTGATTCATCTCCTGACATCTCCCATGCAGCGGTGACTGACTGATGTCCTGGCCACTCTGTTGAAGAGCATCATCCACTGCTTTGTTCAACTTGCGGGCAACCTTTTCTTTGCTTCTGATATCTGCTTGCATCAGCTGCAGAAACACACACAAAATGTTTTTATGAACATTTATATGCTTATGAAAGTGAACATTATATATAACTACGAGGGGCCTCCAAATGAAAGCTTTAAAAGTGTGATAGAAATTACAATATTACAATAACCATGCCATTGTCTTGTAATCACATGTTAATCACATGACATCACAGTGAAGACAAATACAGTGACATCATAAGGACAGTTTAAAGATGGCAGCCCCACCTTTGACATGCACCAAAAAGGAGCAGTGTTTTGTTATCCATTTTTTGATCAGTGAAGTGGTGAAACCTATAGAAATTTATTGGTGAATGAAGGTCCAGTATGGTGATGCATGCCTGTCAGTCCAGCAAGTGTATGAGTAGAGTAGAAAGTTTCAAAACAGCGTGACTTCTGTGAAAGACTATTCACGACCGGGTCAAACACACCAAATAGTGACCCCAGAGTCAAGTTTTCTACAGGAATCCAAGCACTCTATCGACGCTGGAGGACTTGCATTGTACACAGTAGTGACTATATTAAAAAAATTATGCATTTGTTCTTTATTTGATGCATTTTGTTCAGAATATATTCACACACACAAATAAAAAGTTTTTAAGTTTTCAGTTGAAGTCATGATGTTTGTAGATTTTCCACCAATTCTGAGTCCTGGTTGTCTCCTTCTCTGCTGTATAGTGCAGAAGAACAGATAGATCAGTGGTTCTCAACCTTTTTTGGCCCATGTCCCCCTTCATCATATTTTCAGAACGTCATCCCCCCCACCTCTTTCGTATTTCCGCCCTACAAATTCCCCCCCCCCTCCCCAGCCCCTACACAGTATACGTAACAATGGAAGCTAAATTTAATAACACATACTAAAACAAGTCTAGACGTCTACATAAAACATGATCTGCGAGTCTACTTACGTTATAAAATGAATTTCAGAAGGGTGAGACGTACCGAATCGTAAAGTATGAAGAGAAAAACAATATAAAGTAATCGGTTCTTGTATTAACGCAATCTTGAAATAATCTTCATTAAAAATTAGTCCAATATAAAAACTGTGTCTGCTCAAGGGCAAGGAGTTCTGTGATGTCGGTTCTTAGCTAAACTCAACTCAACTCTACTATTCTCTACTGTTTGAGTATATTCTCTGTGCAAAATCTGAACAGGTATTGAGATAATATATCTATCTTTATAAAACGTATGTATATACCATACAATGAAAATGAGACTAATCAAGCGTGTGTATTAAACATTACTGCGTTCACTGGAAACACGCACCAAAAGTAAAAAGATGGGAGAATGAAACAGAAGTGAAAATTAGTCCAATATAAAAACTGTCTGCACAAGGGCAAGAAGTTTTTATCGTCGGCCAAGGGTTAACGACATTGTTCGTAATCCCGTATATCCACGTGGGGAAAACAGCAGCTGCAAGAATCGGCAGTGGTGTGCACCGCGCTGGTAACTTACGGGGGTATGTGAGCCGGTCGTTCAGAAAGCAATGGCAAACTACTGAACGTAAAACTTGCTAAGTACATATACGGCAGCTGAAAAATGCTGGTGTTAACTGCAACGTCCTGTAAGGGATATGCAACATTTAAACAACAACAACAACAACAAAAATCACAACTGGCATCAGCACTAATAATTAAATATGGTAGTAAGTAGATAAGAAAGTGTATAGAAGATTAACATTAGATGGTTGAAGGTTCATAATCTATCTATTGTAAATAAGATGTAGCCACTAACCTGTAGCTTCCGCAGCTGTGTTTCCAGAAATTTTGGATCTCCTTTAGCCTCATCTACTGACTCCAGATCGGCTTCAACTGCATCGAGCGAAGTAATGATGTCATTCACTGCCTGGTTTACTTCCCCTATTTTCAGCTGCATATCTGTCAGCTTGGTCTGCAGATGTCAAATTGATCATTTAGCAAGTTTAACTCATGTTACATCATCTAATTTATTGTACATTGATCAACACCAATTTCTTAACTTATTACACACCCTGGTCTATCAAGCCTGTGTCCTTAGCACTCTTCTTTATGGCAGTGAAACCTGGTTAACTTACACCAAAGGAATTGTTTAAACAGCTTTTGTATGCTGTGTCAAAATCATGTAAAAGTCTTTTGTGGAAAGTGGCATTTATCACAGTGTGCTATGTCACAGTCCTGTCTGTGTCAGTCCTATCTGAGTCACAGTACTATCTGTTCTCCTAGTCTTATCTATGCCACAGCCATATCTGTGTCATAATCCTATCTGTTGTCACACTCCTATCTGTGTCACAGGTCCATCTGTGTCACAGACCTAGCTGTGTCACAGTACTGACTGTCACATTCCTGACTGTCACACTACTGACTGTCACATTCCTGTGTCAGTCCTAGCTGTGTCACAGTACTGACTGTCACATTCCTGTGTCACAGTACTGACTGTCACATTCCTGTGTCACAGTACTGACTGTCACATTCCTGTGTCACAGTACTGACTGTCACATTCCTGTGTCAGTCCTAGCTGTGTCACAGTACTGACTGTCACATTCCTGTGTCAGTCCTAGCTGTGTCACAGTACTGACTGTCAGCTTCCTGTGTCAGTCCTAGCTGTCACAGTACTGACTGTCACATTCCTGTGTCAGTCCTAGCTGTGTCACAGTACTGACTGTCACATTCCTGTGTCACAGTACTGACTGTCACACCCCTGTGTCACAGTACTGACTGTCACATTCATGTGTCAGTCCTAACTGTGTCACAGTACTGACTGTCACATTCCTGTGTCACAGTACTGACTGTCACATTCATGTGTCAGTCCTAGCTGTGTCACAGTACTGACTGTCACATTCCTGTGTCAGTCCTAGCTGTGTCACAGTCCTAGATGTTAGGACTTGTTACTATAAGGTGGGATGGGTGGGATGCCTACTTTCCTTCCTGGCCACTTGTTTCTCCCAGAACATTCTGATCACTATCTGGTGCCTACTTCATAAGACTGGGCCAACCCTTGAGTCATCATCACCACCAGATAGCAAGTCCTTTACAGAACCTTGCTCTCATCACAGCCTGCTACAAGACTCCCGATCCATCGCCAGTTCCTCTGCCTTATGCAATGTCGTGCTCAGAGTGTCTTTCATGCCTTGTGTCCATTGCTGTGTTGGTTGTTCACTGCCTCATTTCTCAGGAACTATACCTTCTATTACTCATTATCTCATGTCACCTGGTTCCTCTTGCACCGTGCGGTGACGAGGAGAAGCATAAACAGCAGGAGAGTGTCAGTTTCATCATCATGTGCCATGCTGATATGCGTGGGTGGTCATGTTTCACAATCTCACTCGATCACCAGAGTCATGGATCAGCTCAGTGTTCCTGTCTTGACCATGCCACGTGGCCAAGCCATCCAGGTATTTACTTCTCTGCCTTCCCCTTGTTCTCTTTCCCTTGATCTTGCCAGATGTCCCCAAGTTCTCCAATTTATTTCTTCTCATAACATGACCAAACATCTTGACCGCCTACGTCTAATTTCTCTAATCAGTTTACAATTTTCATTTGTTTCTTATAGGACTTGATAATTGGTTTTTCTGTCTGTCCATGGGATTTTTTGCATTTTCCTCAGAAACCATATTTTCACAACCAATATATGTTTTTCAGCCTGTTTGCTCATTGTCCACGCTTCACATCCATATAAAAGGACATGTTAATGGGCTTCATATATCAAGATTCCCATGGATTCTGTTATTCCCATTATCCATCGTTTGCATGGTCAGCCTCCTCTTCTGGTTCCATTTGCTTTATACATTATTGCTTGTTGTGGCATACTGTCAGTTGGTAGCCTAGTTATTTAGCTGAACTATTTCACTTGCTTCCATTATTATTCATTCTAAGCCAGTTTGAACTGCCTAGATCTATACTAGCTGAACATAGTATCCTGCGAGAGCTGTGAACTGAATCCCACCACTATGTCCCTGTACTATAAGACACCACATTATTATCTAGCCAAGGAAATGCATCAAACACCTACACTTCTCAGATATGGACATAAATAGGAAAATGCTGTTTCACATCATGTGCAGATAAGCGTAGGCATTCATGTGGATAAGCTCTGGTTCTGGTCTCATCCAATAGTCAATCCACACAGAGATTTATCACTCAGAGAAGAGAATTAGTGACAGAGAAAAATAATATACAAAGTACATGGAAGAAATAGCAGGAGAATTAGTGACATAGATGAATAATATACCAAGTACATGGAGGAAACTGCAGGAGAATTAGTGACAGAGATGAATAATATACCAAGGAAATGGAGGAAACTGCAGGAGAATTAGTGACAGAGATGAATAATATACCAAGTACATGGAGGAAACTGCAGGAGAATTAGTGACAGAGATGAATAATATACCAAGTACATGGAGGAAACTGGGCGAGTGTTGGTAACATAGATGAATAATATACCAAGTACATGGAGAAAACTGGGGGAGTGTTAGTGATATAGATGAATAATATACCAAGTACATGGAGGAAATTGCAGGAGAATTAGTGACAGAGATGAATAATATACAAAGTACATGGAGGAAACTGGGGGAGTGTTAGTGATATAGATGAATAATATACCAAGTACATGGAGGAAACTGCAGGAGAATTAGTGACAGAGATGAATAATATACAAAGTACATGGAGAAAACTGGGGGAGTGTTAGTGACATAGATGAATAATATACCAAGTACATGGAGGAAACTGCAGGAGAATTAGTGACAGAGATGAATAATATACAAAGTACATGGAGGAAACTGGGGGAATGTTGGTAACATAGATGAATAATATACCAAGTACATGGAGAAAACTGGGGGAGTGTTAGTGATATAGATGAATAATATACAAAGTACATGGAGGAAACTGGGCGAGTGTTGGTAACATAGATGAATAATATACCAAGTACATGGAGAAAACTGGGGGAGTGTTAGTGATATAGATGAATAATATACAAAGTACATGGAGGAAACTGGGGGAGTGTTAGTGATATAGATGAATAATATACAAAGTACATGGAGGAAACTGGGCGAGTGTTGGTAACATAGATGAATAATATACCAAGTACATGGAGAAAACTGGGGGAGTGTTAGTGATATAGATGAATAATATACAAAGTACATGGAGGAAACTGGGGGAGTGTTAGTGATATAGATGAATAATATACAAAGTACATGGAGGAAACTGGGGGAGAATTTGTGACATAGATGATTGAATGATTTAGGAACCGACATCACAGCATTCAGGGCATTCTCATAAGCGCTCCTTCCCCATCCTCAGCAGCCAGCGGAGAGTTCCAACACTAATAGTATCAGTAGCAATCTGATTATATGTCTGTCTCGCCTTTCCTCTGAGCATCGATCGTCGGCCAGATCCCCTCGTCAAATGTATTTTGAAGGGTGATGATCCTAAAGTCGCTAAGCTTTCAATGATCCTTGAATGGTTTTGGGAGAGGGATGAGATAGCTGTGCACCCAATCCTGCGGTACTGATGCTGTCCTAATGCTCTGGTTAAAGCTGTCAGTCATCTCCTTCAGGTCTACATCGCTCAAAGCCTTCATGTGGCCATACCTGACCCCATCAGGCCCTGGTGCCGTGACTTTTGCCTTTTTCAAAATATGTTTAACATCTTCAACCCGTATGATTTCTTCATAATGCATATTCTTTATGGTGCCAGATAACTCCTCTCTAACTGCATCCCTGGTGTCCGCATCATCATAATTGGTCTGTTCTAAAAATCTCTGGAGAAACGCCTCTCCATTCTCTTTGTCTGTTGTCATGCGCACACATCATCTCTATAAATTGTTCCCACTGTCATAGGCCGATCTTTTCTTTGTATTTGTCTGTGCAGTTTCCAGAATTTTTGCAGTGTTTTATCACTTCCAATCTCCTTCATGAAACATTCCCATTTTACTTTCTTGGCCTCTGCAGCACAGTGCTTGAAAACCTACACTTTGTCTTTCTTGACATTTTTCGCTGTGTCCACTTCCTCTCGTGAGCTTCGAGGTGTCTGTCGCACTTTCTTTAACTGCTTCACTGCAGCTCTCTTTGCTTTCCAAGCATGGTCTACTTCTGGGGTCCACCATGGGGGTTGCAAAAAAGGTGTTTTAACAGTCCTGTTACATGCCCCCTGTCTGAGGCGACAAAGAAGGCTGTCGATCCACTCATACCGGAAGGTCTTGCGCGCTCTCCCAGCCTTAACTTTCCTGGATTTAGAAATCAGGACTGAGCATGGCATGTGATCACTCCCATGGTCTTGTATTGGAGCGGCTAATATATGATTTTGATGTCCTCATGCTCCAGGAGCTAAATACAAACAAATACCATTGCCCTGAGTACGCCACTTATATAAACCCTACTGGGCAGAAGAGACATGGGCAAGGTCTGCTGGTGAAGGAAGGAGTGAAGCATGTGGTACTCGACTTGAGCCAGTGGAATCACAGAGCAAGAGAGGTCCAGGGTATACAAATGGAGATTAATGGCTTAAGTTGGAACATCATAAATGTATATGCCACAGTGGACTGTTTTGTCAGAAAGGAACACTGGGACTGGCTTAAGGAATTGGAGGAATTACCAGGTGATAGGTTACTCACATGTGGAGACTTCAATGCGAGGAACAGAGATTGGGACAGTAGTGGAGAAAACTGACAGGGAATTGCCCTTGCGGAGGCCATGGTGGACTCCGATGTGGTCTGCATAAATGATGGTAGGCCGACTAGAATGGCAATGAGGCCTGGCGATGCAGACACAGCTATTGACTTAGCACTTGTCTCCCAGTCATCAGTCCTTGATGTAAAGTGGACTGTTTTGAATGACATAGACGAATGATATACAAAGTACATAGAGGAAACTGCAGAAGGTAGAAAAAAATATGACAGCTTGGCATTAGTAAACCGAGGACCTACGCTTCAATAGAGGATAAAGGGGGAAAGAAAGAAAATAAAAAAAATTAAATCAAATTAACAGCCACATCTAACAGCCAGTGAATAGACCTCTCTGTCGGTGAGTCCTCGAAGCAGTTCTGCCCATTTCTCTGTGGCTTGTTTCACTGGTTTCGTGAGAGAGTCTGCGGCGACTGGTGAAATGTCAGACAGTGCAGACATCTCCTGGTTCACCTGCTCCATCTGGGCAATGTAAGGGTGGACGTCAGCTTTAAATACCTGCAGAATAAATAATAAAAAAAGAAACATGAAATACTGCCCATCCTCAATGAGAAATACAATTACAGGTATTGATGAACACTCATCGAAGTAGAGGAAAGAAACAGAGATCAGAGGACAGACTAGACAACATAACAACTGAACGCTACAGCCTTACAGGGAATAAAGGAGTTGCTGCCAAGTGACAAACAAACATGAGAAAAATTAAATAGTTTGGACATCTAGAGAGACATGAAAGTTTAGAAAAGATCATTATCAAGGCCTCTGTACCTGACCACGGCATAGATGGATTCACAATGTGATAGATAATTTACACACGACAGTAACAGAAAATAGGAAGACAGATTGATTCACAATGTGATAGATAATTGACACATGACAGCAACAGAGGCAGAGATTAGGAAGACCACAGCACAGATGGATTCACAATGTGATAGATAATTTACACATGACAGCAACAGAAAATAGGAAGACAGATTGATTCACAATGTGATAGATAATTAACACATGACAGTAACAGAGGCAGAGAATAGGAAGACCACGGCACAGATGGATTCACAATGTGATAGATAATTGACACATGACAGCAACAGAGAATAGGAAGACCACGACACAGATGGATTCACAATGTGATAGATAATTTATACATGACAGCAACAGAAAATAGTTGGATTCACAATGTGATAGATAATTGACACATGACAGCAACAGAGAATAGGAAGACCACGACACAGATGGATTCACAATGTGATAGATAATGTATACAAGACAGCAACAGAGAATAGGAAGACCATGGCATGGATGGATTCACAATGTGATAGATAATTTACACATGACAGCAACAGAGAATAGGAAGACCACGACACAGATGGATTCACAATGTGATAGATAATTTACACATGACAGCAACAGAAAATAGGAAGACCACGGCACAGATTGATTCACAATATGATAGATAATTTACACATAATAGCAACAGGGGTTATAAATAAATCAAGCGGAGGGCATTCTGTTGCGTCTCAACCCTGAAGTGGTAGAGGGGCTTGTGTGTGGGTCTCCCATGTTGTATGGGTCAAGGGATTGGAACCAGACGAAGTGATACACAAACCTGCTGCCTTGTGGGTAGACTGGGGACAATCAAAGGCTAATAAAAGCAAACCCCCAAAAATGCTTGCCAAGATCAGATATACTGAGCCACAGGCTTGAAGAAACAGTGCAATGAAGCCCACTTTAAGATGGCAGTATGATCAGGTATAGCAATGACTTAGCATTGACCGACAAAAATCAAATCTTACCCTCAGCTCTTCTGTCTGATTGTGTAGAATCTTTGGATCAGTGGAAGGTGGCTTCATCTGGGCCAGCTTCTTTTCTGATAAAGGCAACCAAGTGCTGATGCTCTAAAGACAAAACAGAAGCCACAATATCAAAATAGTTTCAATGTAAATGAAACATCCATCAATAAACAGACACCAACAAATATGTTAGTAGTATCAAGAAACTAGGGAGTAATGTAGAAAAAGATGAGGGACAGACAGAGATATCAAAATGAAAAGACAAAAGACAAGAGGAGTTTTCATAGCAATACTAAATATGTGGAAATAAAAAGAAATTAAAACTAGTCCCAAATTTATAATATTTATGTCTAACTTCAAACATGCAGAACAACTAAATCAATTACAAATAAATAACAAACATTCTTTAACTGGTGTCAGCTTAGATCAGAAGGGCCACAATGGTATGATGGAACTAATAATGAGGAGCTTAGGATGGGAACTAGAAAAATTCTAACAAATCAAAAGGTGAGGCAAAGATGGCTGTGCACTATAAGGAACACATTGAGAAAACCTGATAATAGTGTCACTAGAAAGTCCTTAATTTATAACTCATATGGCATATTTTCAAATGGTCACAAATTAGGCATTCAGGACCATCTTAGATTCAGACCTTCCAACCACTCATCTTTCATACATGGGTAAACTATTGTGCATGTTACATTCACACAGAAAAAACATTGTGAAATGTATGCTGTGAACATAAACAATGCATACCATGTTATGAGGCAGACAGGCAGACACACACATTTTACACACAGACACTCACACATGTATGAACACATATGTACACACATTCATACATCATTTACATAAACTCTCACGGTTATACACCCACTCAATGACTCACAAATACACACTCCCTCACTTACACATTTACCCACTCACAATCACACTAACAAACATTTACTCATAGATACATACATACACTCTCTCAGAAGAAGAAGGAGGAAGAGGAAGATAAGAATATCATGAAGAAGAAGAAGAAGTAGGAGGAGGAGGAGGAGGAGGAGGAGGAGGAGGAGGAGGAGGAGGAGGAGGAAGGAGGAGGAGGAGGAGGAGGAGGAGGAGGAGGAGGAGGAGGAGGAGGAGGAGGAGGAGGAGGAGGAGGAGGAGGAGGAGGAGAGGAGGAGGAGAAGCAGCAGCAGCAGTAGAAAAAAAACTGCCAACTAACCTCCATCAATTTCTTCAACTGATCCGCGTGATGATAAGCTTTCCGCAGCTCATCTCCCCGATCACGAATTGCATCGTTGACATCTTCTGTCAGCAGACCCAGGTCTTCCAGCTGTTTCTGCACCTCCACGGCCCCGGGGTCACCACAGACACTGCACAGCTGCGCACCAGTGTCCCTGCAGCTGCCCACCAGCTCCCTGGCTTTCTCTAGCTCCTTTTTAAGTCCCTGGACACAGAAACATCTACAATAAATCATGTGTAAGAAAACTGGACACAGAAATATCTACAATAAATCAAGTGTAAGAAAACTGGACACAGAAACATCTACAATAAATCAAGTGTAAGAAAACTGGACACAGAAACATCTACAATAAATCAAGTGTAAGAAAACTGGACACAAAAACATCTACAATAAATCAAGTGTAAGAAAACTGGACACAAAAACATCTACAATAAATCAAGTGTAAGATAACTGGACACATAAACATCTACAATAAATCATGTGTAAGATACCTGGACACAGAAACATCTACAATAAATCAATCAATCAATCAATCATGTGTAAGATAATGGACACAGAAATATCTACAATAAATCAAGTGTAAGAAAGCTGGACACAGAAACATCTACAATAAATCAAGTGTAAGAAAGCTGGACACAGAAATATCTACAATAAAACAAGTGTAAGAAAGCTGGACACAGAAACATCTACAATAAATCAAGTGTAAGAAAACTGACACAGAAATATCTACAATAAATCAAGTGTAAGATAATGGACACAGAAACATCTACAATAAATCAAGTGTAAGAAAGCTGGACACAGAAACATCTACAATAAATCAAGTGTAAGAAAGCTGGACACAGAAACATCTACAATAAATCAAGTGTAAGAAAGCTGGACACAGAAACATCTACAATAAATCAAGTGTAAGAAAGCTGGACACAGAAACATCTACAATAAATCAAGTGTAAGAAAACTGACACAGAAATATCTACAATAAATCAAGTGTAAGATAATGGACACAGAAACATCTACAATAAATCAAGTGTAAGAAAGCTGGACACAGAAACATCTACAATAAATCAAGTGTAAGAAAGCTGGACACAGAAACATCTACAATAAATCAAGTGTAAGAAAGCTGGACACAGAAACATCTACAATAAATCAAGTGTAAGAAAGCTGGACACAGAAACATCTACAATAAATCAAGTGTAAGAAAGCTTGACACAGAAACATCTACAATAAATCAAGTGTAAGAAAGCTGGACACAGAAACATCTACAATAAATCAAGTGTAAGAAAGCTGGACACAGAAACATCTACAATAAATCAAGTGTAAGAAAGCTGGACACAGAAACATCTACAATAAATCAAGTGTAAGAAAGCTGGACACAGAAACATCTACAATAAATCAAGTGTAAGAAAACTGACACAGAAATATCTACAATAAATCAAGTGTAAGATAATGGACACAGAAACATCTACAATAAATCAAGTGTAAGAAAGCTGGACACAGAAACATCAACAATAAATTAAGTGTAAGAAAGCTGGACACAGAAACATCTGCAATAAATCAAGTGTAAGAAAGCTGGACACAGAAACATCTACAATAAATCAAGTGTAAGAAAGCTGGACACAGAAACATCTACAATAAATCAAGTGTAAGAAAGCTGGACACAGAAACATCTGCAATAAATCAAGTGTAAGAAAGCTGGACACAGAAACATCTGCAATAAATCAAGTGTAAGAAAACTGGACACAAAAACATCTACAATAAATCAAGTGTAAGAAAACTGGACACAGAAACATCTACAATAAATCAAGTGTAAGAAAACTGGACACAAAAACATCTACAATAAATCAAGTGTAAGAAAACTGGACACAGAAACATCTACAATAAATCAAGTGTAAGAAAACTGGACACAAAAACATCTACAATAAATCAAGTGTAAGAAAGCTGGACACAGAAACATCTACAATAAATCAAGTGTAAGAAAGCTGGACACAGAAACATCTACAATAATTCAAGTGTAAGAAAGCTGGACACAGAAACATCTACAATAAATCAAGTGTAAGAAAGCTGGATACAGAAACATCTACAATAAATCAAGTGTAAGAAAGCTGGACACAGAAACATCTACAATAAATCAAGTGTAAGAAAACTGACACAGAAATATCTACAATAAATCAAGTGTAAGATAATGGACACAGAAACATCTACAATAAATCAAGTGTAAGAAAGCTGGACACAGAAATATCTACAATAAATCAAGTGTAAGAAAGCTGGACACAGAAACATCTACAATAAATCAAGTGTAAGAAAACTGACACAGAAATATCTACAATAAATCAAGTGTAAGATAATGGACACAGAAACATCTACAATAAATCAAGTGTAAGAAAGCTGGACACAGAAACATCTACAATAAATCAAGTGTAAGAAAGCTGGACACAGAAACATCTACAATAAATCAAGTGTAAGAAAGCTGGACACAGAAACATCTACAATAAATCAAGTGTAAGAAAGCTGGACACAGAAACATCTACAATAAATCAAGTGTAAGATAATGGACACAGAAACATCTACAATAAATCAAGTGTAAGAAAGCTGGACACAGAAACATCTACAATAAATCAAGTGTAAGAAAGCTGGACACAGAAACATCTACAATAAATCAAGTGTAAGAAAGCTGGACACAGAAACATCTACAATAAATCAAGTGTAAGAAAGCTGGACACAGAAACATCTACAATAAATCAAGTGTAAGAAAACTGACACAGAAATATCTACAATAAATCAAGTGTAAGATAATGGACACAGAAACATCTACAATAAATCAAGTGTAAGAAAGCTGGACACAGAAACATCTACAATAAATCAAGTGTAAGAAAGCTGGACACAGAAACATCTGCAATAAATCAAGTGTAAGAAAGCTGGACACAGAAACATCTACAATAAATCAAGTGTAAGAAAGCTGGACACAGAAACATCTACAATAAATCAAGTGTAAGAAAGCTGGACACAGAAACATCTGCAATAAATCAAGTGTAAGAAAGCTGGACACAGAAACATCTGCAATAAATCAAGTGTAAGAAAACTGGACACAAAAACATCTACAATAAATCAAGTGTAAGAAAACTGGACACAGAAACATCTACAATAAATCAAGTGTAAGAAAACTGGACACAAAAACATCTACAATAAATCAAGTGTAAGAAAACTGGACACAGAAACATCTACAATAAATCAAGTGTAAGAAAACTGGACACAAAAACATCTACAATAAATCAAGTGTAAGAAAGCTGGACACAGAAACATCTACAATAAATCAAGTGTAAGAAAGCTGGACACAGAAACATCTACAATAAATCAAGTGTAAGAAAGCTGGACACAGAAACATCTACAATAAATCAAGTGTAAGAAAGCTGGACACAGAAACATCTACAATAAATCATGTGTAAGAAAGCTTGACACAGAAACATCTACAATAAATCAAGTGTAAGAAAACTGGACACAGAAACATCTAAAATAAATCATGTGTAAGAAAACTGGACAAAGAAACATCTACAATAAATCAAGTGTAAGAAAACTGGACAAAGAAACATATACAATAAATCATGTGTAAGAGAACTGAACATTTTCAATGCTGCTGATTAACAGATTCAGTGCCAAACAAAAATGGATGGCAGAAAATGGGCAGTTTTGATTTATTACCCAATATAACTGCACAGGTTTGAAAATATAGGCCAAAAAGATTTGAATTATTTCCCAATATAACTGCACAGGTTTGAAAATACAGGCCAAAAAGATTTGAATTATTTCCCAATATAACTGCACAGGTTTGAAAATATCTGGCCAAAGCTGACCCTTATACTGCAGCAGTTAATGAGAACTCAAGTAAACAAGAGAAACTGCACCAAACCCCTCATATATGAGAAAGTAATGCACCACATTGTTTTTATCAGGAGCTGTTTATTCAAAAAGCATGAAATTTGTAAACAATTATACATGGATAAGTCATGTAAACATTGGTATTATTCAACATAATCCCCACCAACTTGTACTACCATTGCTGACTGACAGCTGTAAGGCCAATTGTTGAGCAGTGATTCGCTGCCAGTAAAACTAATCCCCTCAGCACCTTTCAACATTTCTGTGTTGGTGGCTGTGGCTGGACGTCCACAGCGCAGCTCTGTATCTCCACTTCTTGATTCTTTGATTTTCTGAACGCTACGACTGACTGTACTCCTGTTGACTGCAAAACTTCCATACACATCACATAGATGCTTGTGAATGGTCACAACAGTTTTCTTCTCTGCAACGAGAAATTCTATCACAATTCACTGCTTATAATGCAAGTTGCTAAAAGCAAATTCCATTTCAACAGTTTAGGCCAGCCATATTATTTGGCCGGTTGGGATGCAACTTGGTGCACATGAACGGCACATAGCATATTTGAAATGTGCAAAATGTCATGCTTCTATCTATATAATTAGCTGAGAAAAAAGATGTGCTGCATTACTTACTGAAAGTCCCTCATACTTTAAGAGTTATAAGCCACAAAATGAGTCGCAGTAGCTTAGTGGATAGATACCTGCCTGCTGGCCCACTGGTCAGCGGTTCAAATCTACATCAAGGCAGATGTTTTAAAAACTGACTTGTGCTGCCAGGTCGACCCAGCCTAAAACACATATTTTAATTTCTATGGAAGTAAAGGTGGACAGACTGATGTTGACCAATCACCCACCAAGTGCCCTTTCATCTCATCTTGTTCCTCTTGTACCTTACGGTCTCCAGGTGAAGTATAAACAGCGGGAGAGTGCCCGCTTATGGGCTTCATGTATCGATATTCCAGTCGAACTCTGTTATTCCCTCTGTCCATTGTTTGTGTGGTCAGCCTCTTCCTCTGCTTCCGTCTGGTCTGTACATCATTGCATGTTGTGGTACGCTGTTAGTTGGTAACCTAGTTACATGGCCAAACCATTTGACTTGTTGAATTCTAATAAAATCAAGCGCTGCTATAACCACCACTTTAGTCCTGATTTCTTCATTTCTGTGCCCATTGGTCTATACAAACATGTGTTCAAGCACCATATGCCCAATGCACATTCACGTGTGCACAAGGGTTCTTGACTTCATTTACTGACTAATAAACCACAAATAAAATCTTATGGCCAGAGATAAGCATGGCCAAATGGATAAGAATGCGTGTTCTAAAACATCCGGTGTGCTGATGCCGAGGTAAGGGGTTCAACCCCTACACTGGACAGTTGGACTAAAATGTTGACCTATCATCCTTGACTTGGGGACGTAAATTACAAGTACCTATAAAGTCGGGCTCTGTGATGAAGGGGTACGGATGCAGTTCATAATCTCGCATTCGAAGCACAGCTGCGGACGATTTGGTTGCAGACCGCCTTGCATTGGTTTTTATAAATGGTATGAGTGCCGGCCATTCAGAAAGCAACGGCAAACTACTGAATGTAAAATTGCCAAGAAATTAAAAACAGCTAAAAATGCTGAGGTTGACCGCAACGTCCTGTAAAGGATATGCAACTAACTTTAACTTTATGAAGTCGGAGTGGGTTCGCCTGTTGGCGAGGCACACTGGTAATAAGGAAAGCAAATCCACACACAAAATTCAGTCCAGTGCACTAGGAGTGGTGTGTATGGACTAGGCTTGAGTTCAACAAGAGCGAGCACAAAAGAAAAACAAAAAACAACCGTATGGTCAAACAGGCAATGTGGTTGAAAGTGAACAGATATAAACTATAACGTACGGCTAGTTCTGCCTGCTGCTCCTTCACAGCTTCAGGATGGACCCCCGGGGGTTCTTGGTTGTAAATGCCGTCCTTGAGATCCCTCAGTCCAGAAGATATGTCCATGGACAGGTCATAAAACTTGTTTGATAATTTCAAAGCGGCCCCGAGGGTTTTGCTCCGCGCCTGGGCTGACTCCTGAACTTTCCTGTTGAGATCACATATTTCAGCGACTTTTTGCTTGACATCTTCAACTGAAAAATATGGGCAAGATACACTGAAGTTTCTTTTTACTCTTTAAATTTTAGAGATTTCACAACAGATAATAAAATAAGAATATTTGCTTATTAGCAATCACAGAGATCACAAACAAAATACATTTCATATACTGTATTCAACGAACAATAATCGATTTTTCAAATATATTGTAGCATTATCAATTAGGTGATTCCAGCTGTTGCTATGCAAACAGGAGGACTTCCTGTTAAATCTGAGATTACCGTTGGGGTAAAATTCTCCACATTCAAACAATATCAGCGACTATGCATTTAGTATTTCAACTTGCTTGCTTGTGTTCATTGGCTTGAGTTCCAACGCAAAGTCCTGTATGTCGAATGAAGGCATCCTGTTGTCCAACATCAGTGTGATGTCATACAGGACCTGAGGTTTGCGTGAGTATCCGTTATCCCATGTCTGGCTTATTGGTGTGCAGACTGGTGGTTCCTCGCCGTACAGGCAGACACTCTCCGACTTCGGAGGAATCAGCGATCCTACTGACTTTAGCCAGGACCCCGAAGGGACCTGTTGCCCAGGACGCGTCAATAGGTCTTGGCCAGTATATAACCCAGCCCTGGTGCCTTGGAAACACCTCTGCGTCCCAGTATTTCAGCCAGAGTATTATTTATTTATTCACTTCAAATGATATATAACTCTGCAGTATGTACCTGACAAGATGCAGCAAAATATGCCAGGCAATAAATCGTGCAAGATTTTGTCTATGGTGTCTGTGTATAAATTCACTAAGGGAATACATCAAATTAAAATAAGACAAAGATAGGGGAACAGATAGAGATATTTTTAACGCTCGCTCGCATTGAACTCAAGCGTAGTCCACACACACTACTTCTAGTAGCTCTGGACTGAATGTTACACATGGATTACCAGTGTTCCTCGCCACCAGATGAACCCACTCCGATTTCAGAGAGCAGAAGATTTTGATGCCAGTAAATCTACATCATTGTCTAGAAAGAGAGACTTGGGAGTAAGACAGACATGAGAGGCACATTGAGAACATGGGGGGGGGGGGGGGGGGGGCCCTCATCAACCAACACAGAACTAGTACTATTATGGATGTTGATACATATGTTGGGGGGAGGATATGCGTACATATGAACATATCCAGAGTGCAAGGATGATACTCCAACAGACAACTAATTATCTAACTAAATTTCTGAACATAAAATTGCTAGAAAATCAATTGGGGTTGATTGCAATGCCCTGCAAAGACTAAGCAACATTGTGTAGGCTGATGGCACAGCTGTACGGGTCAGAAACAAAATCTCTGCATTAGTTTAAGAGACATATGCCCAACATATGCCAAACTGGCCTGGAACAACATGCACAAAACAAAGACTGACCATCAGCGGGGTCCTCCACACCATGAGCTCTGGGGTTCTTGGCCATCTCTTCTGCTTTTGCCACAGCCCCTTTCAGACGATCCAGGTCTCCTCGCACAGCCTAGATAAGAAGAAGATTTCAATAAGAAGATGTCAATAAGAAGACACCAATAAGAAAACATCAACAGGAAGATATCAATAAGACACCAAAAAGAAGATGCCATTAAGAAGACATCAATCATCATCATCATCAAGTGCCGTGCCAGCTGGCGTAAGCGTTCATGGCTCTCCACAGATCTCGGTCTTTAGTGTTCTGGATCAACTCTGCTGATGATATTCCTCCATGCCACTGTGTCAATCCGTCCAGCATAATTTCTCTTGGTCTGCCTCTGCCTCTCTTCCCCTCGATCTTTCCAGTTGTCACAACGTTCTCCAATGCCTTTCTTCTCATCACATGACCAAAGAAAGCTGTTTGTCTCTTTTTTATTGTTGTATATAGTGTTCTAGTTTCATTAGCCTCTTTCAGGCAATCGTTGTTAGTTACTCTGGCAGTCCAAGGAATTCGCAACATTCGTCTTAAAAACCACATCTCTGTTGCTTCTAAGTTCTTCCTAATTTGTTCATTTACATTCCAAGATTCGCTGCCATAAAGCAAAACTGGTTCTATATAGCATTTTAGCACTCTCTTTCTTACATTCATTTATAGCGACTTATTGCATAAGATGCTCTTCATTTTCTGAAATGCGGCTTTTGCCTGCCCTATTCTGCTCTTAATCTCAGTTGTACATCTTCCATCTGATGTTATAAGTGCCCCTAGGTATTTAAAATTATCCACTTGGTTGAGAATTTCCCCTTCTATTTCTGTCACATTTTGGTGTCCCCATTTTCTTTGATATCACCATTGTTACTGTAAGACATCAATAAGAAGATATATTGTCTGATCCTGTAATACTATTGGTGACTGGCCCTGTAATCTGTATAATACTGTTTGGTCACTGGTCCTGTAATCTGTCTAAACACAATGTTTGGTCACTGGCACTGTAATCTGTAAAAAACACTATTTGGTCACTGGCCCTGTAATCTGTATACATACTGTTGGCTCTTTGGCTCTATAATCTGTATAAACACTATTTGCTTCTTGGCTCTGTAATCTGTACATGTACTGTTTATTTAATGGCCCTGTAATCAGTATCTCTACTGAAGCTTGACCTGTTGCCTTGTAAATATTCTCAACTGACAACACAAACTAATGTCTGGACATCAAACCCTCACCGTGTTCTCATCGATCTCATTCTTCAGCTTGTCAGGGGATGATGGAATTGGATCCGCATTGGATACAATATGGTGGAGACCATCCAAGTCATCCAGCAGGTTATCCAGTGTTTCTGCAGCCTGCACAAGAACAAACAAGATAGCAAATTTATGAGAACATGACGAGATAAACAATACTGTTTGTCTTTTATCTATAATGATCGCCGCAGTAAAGCAGTGGCTAGCATAATTTCCTGCCAGCCAAATAGTCATGCATTCAAGTCTCCACCTTGGTGGGTGTTTAGAATTGACATGGGCTCACAGTAATAAGAAGAAGACGTGAAAAAGGAGGATGAGAAGGAAGAAGGAGGTTGATGAGAAGGAAGAGTGAGGTTGAGAAGGAAGGAGGAGGAGAAGGAAGGAGGAGGAGGAGGAGGGGAAGGAAGGAGGAGGGAGGAGGAGGAGGAGGAGGAAGGAGGGTGAGAAGGAAGGAGGAGGAGAAGGAAGGAGGAGGAGGAGGAGAAGGAAGAAGAAGAGAAGAAGAGACGTAGCAGAAAAAAAGAGGAAGAAGAAGAATTGGCGGAGGGGGAAGAAGAAGAAGAAGAAGAAGAAGAAGAAGAAGAAGAAGAAGAAGAAGAAGAAGAAGAAGAAGAAGAAGAAGAAGAAGAAGAAGAAGAAGAAGAAGATGAAGAAGAATGAAGCCACAAAACAATCAAACCTCCTGTGTCAACTTCCTCTTGGCATCCATTAAATCCCTAGCTTTGCCCCTGGCTGTGGACTTGAGACTCTCGTATCTCTTGTTGGTGTCCAGCAGCTTGTTATGCAAGTCCACAGCATCAGGCTCAGCACAGATGTCCATGAGCTCCAGGCCGGTGGAGTTGAGGTCATCAATGAACAGTTTGTGGTCCTCAATGATCTGCTGGGCTGTCTGCAATAAATTATGAAAACATTCAGTACACAGTTGACAGCTGTCTTTGGTCATGTGATGAGAAGAGAGGCATTGGAGAACATCATCACAACTGGAAAAATCAAGGGGAAGAGAGGCAGAGGCAGACCAAGAGAAATGATGCTGGATGGATTGAGACAGTGGCATGGAGGAATATCAGCAGCAGAGTTGATCCAGACCACGAAACACCGAGATATGTGGAGAGACATGAATGCTTACGCCAGCTGGCATGGCACTTGATGACAATGACACAGTTGATACATAACATTTCTTTGATTGATTGATTGCTCAAGGTGGTAATCAATCAATGTATCTAATCTGTCCACCTAATCTAATTGACTCTGATCTACCTACCTACCAGTCTTATCTGTTTTACTCTAATCTATCACCCACCCTACCTACTGAATCTAATCTACTATCATCCACATGTCAAACTACCTAATCTAATAAAATCTATTCCAACCTACATAATTAGAAGCCATATCTAATCCACTTTAACCTACCAACTTACCTAATCTAATCTAATCTAATCTAAAGTACATACCTAACTAGCTGATATTAATCTACTCTAATCTATCGACCTACATGATCTAATAAAAATCTACCTACCTAATCTACTTCCCTACTTAACTACCTATGTACCTACCTATCTACTTACTACCTACCCACTTACCCATCTACTTACTACCTACCCACTTACTTATCTACTTACTACCTACCCACTTACCTATCTACTTACTACCTACCCACTTACCTATCTACTTACTACCTACCCACTTACCTATCTACTTACTACCTACCCACTTATCCATCTACTTACTACCTACCCACTTACCTATCTACTTACTACCTACCCACTTACCTATCTACTTACTACCTACCCACTTACCTATCTACTTACTACCTACCCCCTTACCACCTACCCACTTACCTATCTACTTACTACCTACCCACTTACCTATCTACTTACTACCTACCCACTTATCTATCTACTTACTACCTACCCACTTACCACCTACCCTTTTACCTATCTACTTACTACCTACCCACTTACCTATCTACTTACTACCTACCCACTTATCTATCTACTTACTACCTACCCACTTATCCATCTACTTACTACCTACCCATTTACCTATCTACTTACTACCTACCCACTTACCTATCTACTTACTACCTACCCACTTACCTATCTACTTACTACCTACCCACTTATCCATCTACTTACTACCTACCCACTTACCTATCTACTTACTACCTAGCCACTTACCTAGCCACTTACCACCTACCCACTTATCCATCTACTTACTACCTACCCACTTACCTATCTACTTACTACCTGCCCACTTACCACCTACCCACTTACCTATCTACTTACTACCTACCCACTTACCTATCTACTTACTACCTACCCACTTACCTATCTACTTACTACCTACCCACTTACCACCTACCCACTTATCCATCTACTTACTACCTACCATCTTATCCATCTACTTACTACCTACCCACTTATCCATCTACTTACTACCTACCATCTTATCCATCTACTTACCACCTACCCACTTATCCATCTACTTACTACCTACCATCTTATCCATCTACTTACTACCTACCCACTTATCCATCTACTTACTACCTACCCACTTATCCATCTACTTACTACCTACCCATTTACCTATCTACTTACTACCTACCCACTTACCTATCTACTTACTACCTACCCACTTATCCATCTACTTACTACCTACCCACTTACCTATCTACTTACTACCTACCCACTTATCCATCTACTTACTACCTACCCACTTATCCATCTACTTACTACCTACCCACTTACCTATCTACTTACTATCTACCCACTTATCCATCTACTTACTACCTACCCACTTATCCATCTACTTACTACCTACCCACTTATCCATCTACTTACTACCTACCCACTTATCCATCTACTTACTACCTACCCACTTACCTATCTACTTACTACCTACCCACTTACCTATCTACTTACTATCTACCCACTTATCCATCTACTTACTACCTACCCACTTACCTATCTACTTACTACCTACCCACTTACCTATCTACTTACTACCTACCCACTTATCCATCTACTTACTACCTACCCTTTTACCTATCTACTTACTACCTACCCACTTACCTATCTACTTACTACCTACCCACTTATCTATCTACTTACTACCTACCCACTTATCCATCTACTTACTACCTACCCACTTATCCATCTACTTACTACCTACCCATTTACCTATCTACTTACTACCTACCCACTTACCTATCTACTTACTACCTACCCACTTACCTATCTACTTACTACCTACCCACTTATCCATCTACTTACTACCTACCCACTTACCTATCTACTTACTACCTAGCCACTTACCTAGCCACTTACCACCTACCCACTTACCTATCTACTTAATACCTACCCACTTACCTATCTACTTACTACCTGCCCACTTACCACCTACCCACTTACCTATCTACTTACTACCTACCCACTTACCTATCTACTTACTACCTACCCACTTACCACCTACCCACTTATCCATCTACTTACTACCTACCATCTTATCCATCTATTTACTACCTACCCACTTATCCATCTACTTACTACCTACCATCTTATCCATCTACTTACTACCTACCCACTTACCTATCTACTTACTACCTACCCACTTACCTATCTACTTACTACCTACCCACTTATCCATCTACTTACTACCTACCCACTTACCTATCTACTTACTACCTACCCACTTACCTATCTACTTACTACCTACCCACTTATCCATCTACTTACTACCTACCCTTTTACCTATCTACTTACTACCTACCCACTTACCTATCTACTTACTACCTACCCACTTATCTATCTACTTACTACCTACCCACTTATCCATCTACTTACTACCTACCCACTTATCCATCTACTTACTACCTACCCATTTACCTATCTACTTACTACCTACCCACTTACCTATCTACTTACTACCTACCCACTTACCTATCTACTTACTACCTACCCACTTACCTATCTACTTACTACCTACCCACTTATCCATCTACTTACTACCTACCCACTTACCTATCTACTTACTACCTACCCACTTACCTATCTACTTACTACCTACCCACTTACCTATCTACTTACCACCTACCCACTTACCTATCTACTTACTACCTACCCACTTACCTATCTACTTACTACCTACCCACTTACCACCTACCCACTTATCCATCTACTTACTACCTACCATCTTATCCATCTACTTACTACCTACCCACTTATCCATCTACTTACTACCTACCATCTTATCCATCTACTTACTACCTACCATCTTATCCATCTACTTACTACCTACCATCTTATCCATCTACTTACTACCTACCCACTTATCCATCTATTTACTACCTACCCACTTATCCATCTACTTACTACCTACCCACTTACCTATATACTTACTACCTACCCACTTATCTTTATTTAATCTAAATCACCTACCTACCTACAGTACAATGATGAGAGGGCACTATGATAATTGAAGTACAAAGATAACAGTAGAATAATGAGAGATTACTATGATGATTGAGTACAACGATAACAGTACAATGATGAGAGGGCACTATGATGATTGGCGTACAAAGATAACAGTAGAATAATAAGAGAGTACTACAATGATTGGAGTACTAAGATAACAGTAGAATGCTGAGAGAGTACTATGATGATTGAATACAAAGATAACAGTACAATGATGAGAGGGCACTATGATAATTGAAGTACAAAAATAACAGTAGAATAATGAGAGAGTACTATGATGATTGGAGTACAAAGATAACAGTACAATGATGAGAGGGCACAATGATGATTGGCGTACAAAGATAACAGTAGAATTATGAGAGAGTACTATGATGATTGGAGTACAAAGATAACAGTACAATGATGAGAGGACACTACAATGATTGAAGTACAAAGATAACAGTACACTGATGAGAGGGCACTATTATGATTGGAGTATAAAGATAACAGTACAATGAGAGGGCACTATGATGATTTGAGTATAAAGATAACAGTACAATGATGAGAGGGAACTATGATTATTGGAGTATAAAGATAACAGTACAATGATGAGAGGGCACTATGATGATTGGAGTACACATAACAGCACAATGGTGACAGGGCACTATGATGATTGCGTCAAATTAAGACGAGTGCAATGTTGCAAAGGGTCAATGACTAAAGTCAGGAAGAAAACTGCACCAAAGCATAACATTTCTCAGATGGAAAGTGAAACAGATCACTAGTTTGATATGCTACTTACATATCTTGATAATAATCATGATAATGATGATAACAATAATAATGATGATGATGACAACAACAACAATAATAATAATAATAACAATAATAACTATAGTAAGAAGGGAAAACTGAATAAAAGGATACCATCTTTTAGACTAACAGGGGGCTGCGTGGTCTCGAGGTATGGTGTCCGCCTAGAGTGCTGGAGGTCCCGTACGGGTTCAAGCCCCGGTGAGGACTGAGAGTTTTTCATGTGGACTTCTAGTAATAAAATTTCCCCTGGTCTCTGGATAGTGAGATCAGATGCCCGTGTGTATTGTTGTGCACGTAAAAACTCCCTTGGCAGTTGGAAATCGAAAAAGAGTAGCCTAATGGCGCTGCCCTGGCAAAATTTTGAGTTAAAAATCTACCCAAAGTATTTCAGAATCCTCGCTGGTGCTACGGAGTTCATGCACTGAGCTGAGTTTCTCCAGACTCAGGTTTGAGTTAGGAGGAGAACAGAGCATTTATGGGTTACACCAGTGTGCTGTGATGTTGATCCATCGGCTAAACTAAACCAAGTTTTAAAAAATTTATGATATGTTGCTTGCAGATTTGGATCATAATCATCATCACCATCATCACCATGACACTAATTATCAGACACACTGATGCCACAGAATTCTGGGCATGCCCATATGTCTTCTGTCTCCTTCAGAAGAAGTTGAAGATACCTAAAGTCCCAGTAGCTAGTGGTTACACACATATCTATTCCGTTCTGTACCACAGCCCTTCCTGCTACAGCCAAATGAGATCCCTGATTCCATCAGTCACTGCAGCTTGTGATCATCAATTTGTGTGTAATTGTGCAACAGAAGATCATGTACAGACAGCATCATGTCAAGTAATGAGAGGAGAAGCTTTTGGAAAATATTATGACTGAAAAGACAGCAGCATTGAGGAAAATCCGTAATGAATTGATCCAGAACACCAGGGATCTGTAGAGAGACATGAACAACTATGCCATGTGGCAGGGCACAAAATAATCGTGTCTTCCTTGTATGACCTGTTACTTCCTTATTTATTTTTGTTAACTCGCTTTGAATTCAAGTGTAGTCCATACACAAGCTGCTACTTCTAATGCAGTGGACTGACTTTTGCGTGTGGATTAGCTTTCCCTATTAACAGTGTCCCTCACCATCAGGTGAACCCACTCCTACTTCTGAGGTACTAATTTACGTCTCCAAGTCATGGATGAGAAGTCAATATTTTAGTTCAACTAACGGGTGAAGGGGTTGAACCCGCTACCTCAGCATCAGCACGCCAGAAGTCTAATGCAAGCACTCTTAACCATTCTGCCATGTTGACCTGTTACTTTAAATCAAATTGCTACTGGAATAATCCGCATAGAAACCCTTCAGTGGCTTTTGAAAAGAAGAGAGCATATGTAGAATGTCCTGAGTGCATTGATGTAAAATATTAATTTCAGTATTTAGCACACTCCTGGGGGCTTGCCAGTTGGCCGGTTCATTTCTACATACACCAGTGTGGCCTGGACAGTACAGCCGCTACAGCTCCTGTGGGTGTGGTAACTCCATGTGTGTCAACCATTCATGTCCAGACTGAATCTTCCAGAGTATTCACTGAGAGTCAGTTGTGAGGGCTGCCTTATTGAATGAAGTCTCAGATAGATAATTCTGAGGGCTGCCGTATTGAATGAAGTCTCAGACAGATAATTCTGAGGGCTGCCTTATTGAATGAAGTCTCAGATAGATAATTGTGATGGCTGCCTTATTGAAGGAAGTCTCGGATAGATAATTGTGAAGGCTGCCTTATTGAATGAAGTCTCAGATAGATAATTGTGAAGGCTGCCTTATTGAATGAAGTCTCAGATAGATAATTGTGAAGGCTGCCTTATTGAATGAAGTCTCAGATAGATAATTGTGAAGGCTGCCTTATTGAATGAAGTCTCAGATAGATAATTGTGAAGGCTTCCTTATTGAATGGAGTCTCAGAGAGCCACCTCACAGGTGCAGTGACCATGAAGACAACCAAACAACCCACCCACCCACACACAATAGAAACACAACAATTATCTAATAACCACACCAATAAGTAATGTTTTACTTTAAGGTATGTGAATTACTTTGAGGTATATGTATTACTTTGAGGTATGTGTCTTACTTTGAGGTATGTGTCTTATTTTGAGGTATGTGTATTACTTTGAGGTATGTGTCTTATTTTGAGGTATGTGTATTACTTTGAGGTATGTGTATTACTTTGAGGTATATGTCTTATTTTGAGGTATGTGTATTACTTTGAGGTATGTGTCTTATTTTGAGGTATGTGTATTACTTTGAGGTATGTGTATTACTTTGAGGTATGTGTATTACTTTGAGGTATGTGTATTACTTTGAGGTATGTGTCTTATTTTGAGGTATGTGTATTACTTTGATGTATGTGTCTTACTTTGAGGTACGAGTCTTACTTTGAGGTTGTCGTGCTGTTTCTTGACCTGCTCCAGGTTCTCCCCTGGACTCCCCTGAGTGTTCATCTCTGCTTCCATCTCCTCCAGCCAGGCAGAAATCTCTGTCTGGTTCTCACTGTAGTGGTTTGCCAGTGGCAATGCCGCCTCCAGCTGCTGCAGTCGCTCAGCACTGGCCAGGCACACCACATCGGCCTGAGACTTGATGCTCTCCAGCCGGTACTTGATGTCCTCCGTCTGCAGATTGGCCGAGTCCTGCAGCATCTGGGTGCACTTGTCGATGATGTCCTTAACTGTGTTGCGCTTGCTCTTCAGGTCAGCGTCAAAAGACTGTTCAAGAGAAAACATTTGTGTAAATGTCTGATATACAAGTTTTACACTACAAGTGGTCTGTCATGAGGTGTGTGTGACATTTTAAAATTCATTCGTTCTGTCATTTCACATGTATGATGTTTTACACTTTATTTTCGTCTGACATGTATAATGTTTACACTTTAAGTGTTCTGTCATCTGACATGTATGTTGTACACTTTAAGTGTTGTTTCGTCTGGCATGTATAATGTTTACACTTTAAGTGTTCTGTCATCTGACATGTATGTTTTACACTTAAGTGTTGTTTCATCTGACATGTATAATGTTTATACTTGAAATGTTCTGTCATCTGACATGTATAATGTGATTATCCGTACATACCCCTGTGTCTCTCTGAGTATTGAGTAGGGATTGTCTAATACTCAGAGAGACACTGGGGTATGCAATGACAATCACAACAACATTGTTAACAATCACCTTCAAATTAATATCCTTCTTCTTCTGCATTCATCCGGAGGTTTTTTTTTTTCGGACGTGATTGCGTTGTGCCTGTTTACAGCAGAGCTGCGTTTTTGCACCGTTAGGCCGACACATCTGACTTCTGTGGGCATTTGTTGACCGGGTTAACTTTCCCGGGGAAATTAATATTCTGTTAAGAGGATTATTAATTTGAGCCTGTGATGGACCCTAATATAACTTCTCTTTGAGGTTGAATGAGGGTAGGGGTAATTGAATCACAAAAGAAAACAAATTTTTACCTTATGCTCCCGAAGCTGTACGGTCAGGGTCTCTGGGTCTATGCTGATCGGCTCCGCTGTATTGATTTCATTTTCTGCCTTGAGAAGATACTTCAGCATTCCATCAATCTCTGACAGTGCCTGCAGAGCAGATGTGCCAAGATGGTCACATTGAAGATTACAGTCCAGGAAAATCTTTAACTAAAATGTGCTAAAGGACTTCTGAGTGCCCAGATCAGCAGCATAAGATCTTATTGGACAAGTATGTTCATCGTCATCAATGTCATGCCAGCTGGCGTGGGTGATCATGTTTCTCCACATCTTGCAATCTCCAACAGAATGTATTAACTTCTGCACTGAGATTCTTCCATACCATGATTAAAGGCCATCAAGAATGTTCTGTCATGGTCTTCCACTGTCTCTTTCCCTCACAAATCTGTCCATTAGTGGCATCATGTTGCAGTTTGCTTCTCTAATGTGGCCAAAAATGACTGTGACACTGTGTATCATTATCATCATGTAATGGGGATTTGCAGAACATCATCTGTATCATGGCTCACCAGAAATACTCCTGATCCTTCATCAGTTCTTCCGTCTTTTTCATTGTCATGCCCAGGGTTCTGTAGTTTTGTGTCCATTGTCGCTCTGGCTGACACCTACTTCTTCTACTGGGAACCACGGCCATCATGTTTTTTCTCTTTCCAAGCCACTGTGACGTTCATCATCACCGAAGTATTCCGGTGGCTGAGATATAAAAAAAAGACGCTTAAAAATCGACAGGGTCGACTTCATTGCAGCAGGTTTGATCCCATATGGCTCGCTCTCTTTCTGCAGGGCGGAAAGCATCACACAAAGCACGAACTCCGTAGCTTTAACGACGACTCACAGGAGTCTCAGAAAAATTTAACTCGTGAACCGAAAGATGCGGCCCGGAATTGAACCCACAACCTTCGGAGCCCAAGTCAAACTACTTGAATACTTCACCACGGAGACTCCGTCCGAGATATGATACCATGTATGAGCCAGTTTTCTTCCATGTTCAGGTCTTGTCCGTATTTTTCCTCTTCTTGGTCCATGATGGATGTCAGGGGCTAGTGTATAGTTAGGGAACAACACAGCGGAGAGTCAGCATCGACGATGCTTGAAAAAGGAGAGTCTGGCATATGAGACTACGACCTTCAGCATGAGGATGGAGGTGGAAGCAGTAACAGCAGCATTATGTTGGTTAGAATAGACCACCGCAACACACATTGCATTCATTATGGACTCAAGGAGTATGCTTAGTAAGATGGAGAAAAGAATGTTTAATTTGGAATGGCTATCCCCGCTTCAGAGGTCACAGATTTTGAGAATTGTATGGATATTTTGCCCTGGCCACGCGGGAGTGCAGGAGAATGAACAGGCTGATAGGCTGGCAGGGAATGCACCTCTTGATGGTAGATTACGTATGGATAAAGGAGAGGTGGTCGAGTACCTTTGGGACTAGGGGGAGAAGGCGGAGGAACAGATTGAGAATCTGTATGTGGAAAGAATGATAAGGTAGAGGTTCGGCAGGGGTTCTGGAAGAATCTCAAAACACAGAGAGAAGACAAGGAGAATTTTCAATCAGATAGCAGTGAGAATGATTAGTTGTATGACTCTTCGCTGGCTGTTGAGCAAGGGAACGGAGCATGCATAGAATATCCTAAGTGCAGTGATGTCGGTTCTGAGCTCAACTCAGCATGCTTGAACTAATCACTATATCTGTGCCACGGGTCAGAATCTGTTGAACTGAATCTCATACAAAGACAGCTACTGTACTGTTAAATATTATACTGTTGAATGGGAGTACTTAAGGGTTCGACCTCCATGGATCTGGGCTAGTTGTTCTACTGTGATGTGATTCATGTCGGTAAAAGGCATCAGTATGAACAATAAAAGACTGTTTTCCATGTCTTGAAAATAATACCTTCGGATCTGTTTTGCTCTATGGCAGTGAATCTTGGAATGTAAATGAACAAACTTGGAAGAACTTGGAAGCAACAGCGATGTGGTTCCTGAGACGAATGTTGTGAATTCCTTGGACTGCCAGAGTAACTAATGGCGACTGCCTGAAAAAGGCTAATGAAACTAGAACAGTATATTTAAAAATAAGAAAGAGACAAACAGCTTTCTTTAGCCATGTGATGGGAAGAGAGGCGTTGGAAAACATTGTGACGACAGGAAAGATATAGGGGAAGAGAAGCAGAGGCCGACCAAGAGAAATGATGCTGGATGGACTGAGACAGTGGCATAGAGAGATATCATTAGCAGAGTTGATCCAGAACACCAAAGACCGATATCTGTGGAGAGACATGAACACCTATGCCAACTGGCAGGGCACTTGATGATGATGATGATATGGCCAATAATGGACCATTTTTAAGGTGTACCAGCCATATGGTGCTAGGCCCATCCACACGCTAGGTGATGTGGTCAGTGTCACACCAGCCACCTTGACCGCTCAGAATATTTGCACTCACTGTTGCCATGAGGAGTTGGTTGTCATGTCTCCTCTCTCACCCTCGAAGACGGCAGTGATATGCTTGGCCAGGCTTTACTCCCAAGTGGTGTAATCAAACTCACAAACAAATTTTAAAAAATTAGTCTACAAAATAAAACAAAATAGTTGCAAACAAACAACAAAGTTACCACACACACACACAAATTTAAAAAAAAAACAAATTACAAACAAACAAACAAGTTACAAACAAACAAAAACGCTACCAAAAAAATTTTTTTTTACAAACAAACAAAAAGTTACAAACAAACAAACAAAAAAGTTACAAACAAGCAAACAAGTTACAAACAAAAAAGAAAAGTTACAAACAAACAAAAGAGTTGCAAACAGAACAAACCTCTAGAGACACTTGCTGGACCAGAAGCTCTGTGAGGTCATTCCACTTGGTCTCAACATCCGCCAGAGTTTCCTTCACCGCAAACTTATCCTTGACCCCCTCATTATCCACCAGCTGGTCACACATCTGTCTGAGCTCCTCCATCTCGCCAGCCTTCTCCTTCTTGGCCTCATGCAAGGCTTCAACCTTGTTCTTGGTCGGTTTGGGAGTTCCTCCTTTGGGCTTCAAAATTTTGACGGAGTCAGTCAACCACCCGTCCAGCTCCGCTGACTTTGAGTTGAACTCTGTGATGTTAGTGAGAAGATTCTCCAGGGCTTGGGTCTTCTTATCTGCCAGGTCTTCTAGAGTCTCCGCCTGGATCATGAGTGCCCTGATCTTCTCCTCAGCCTCTCGGTTGCCATCAGCATCTAGTCCAAGCCTGGTCAAGAAATGAAACAAGAATAATCAGGACTCAAAGAGTCTCCTTGAAACAAATTACAAAAAAGTCAAAAACAGGTATTAATGGTCTATGAAAGCTCTTGGACTAAAATAAATTCCAAAAAGTCACAAACAGATACTAATGGTCTATAGACTGTTCCAGCACACGATGCTGGTCTGTCCAGGCACATAAGTCAAATCTACTGAAGAAGACACTTTACATGCCTCAAGGCACACTGGGTTAGCCCCGTATTGATGTAGACCAATCAACACTCAGTGGGTGATATGGGAATATTCTTAAACCAGTGAATGGGTACAACTATTTCGGAACAGTCATAACATCTGATGGGAGATACCTTGCAGAGATTACAACAAGAATCGGTACAACTATTTCGGAACAGTCATAACATCTGATGGGAGATGTCTTGTAGAGATTACAAGAATCGGTACAACTAACTCGGAACAGTCATACCGTCTGATGGAAGGTGCCTTGTAGAGATTAGAACAAGAATCACCATGGTGAAGGCAACCTTTTGCAAGATGGAATACATACTGACCAATAAAAAGATGTCAACTGCAACGAGAAAAAGACGAAGTGCTACACAGAACCTGTACTTTTGTATGGATGTGAAATGTGGACAATGAGTAGACAAGCTGAAAAATATATGATGGCAGTGGAAATGTGGTTTCTGGGGAATATGCAAAGAATATCTTGGACAGACAGAAAAACCAATGAACAAGTCCTACAAGAAACAAATGAAGATCATAAATTGGTTAGATAAATTAGTTATGGACTGTCAAAATATTTTGGGCATGTTGTGAGAAAAATGGTGATCATGTGAGATGGTGAAACATGACCTCTCACACTTAACGGCATGGCAATGATAATGATAGTCAGCAAATAGCAGCTAGAAGAATCAATAACTTTTTAGGAACATTTCAGTGCATAAAGAAGGGTATCAGACATGGATGTGTATTGTTCCCTGATTTGTTTTCATTGTTCAGTGAACACATAATAACATGGTTTGAGACACAGACCTTCACTTGTTTCCTTACTGACTCAAGGAGTATGCTCAGGAAGATAGAGATGGGATGGTTCTGAAGACAGTCGTTGTTGACTCTGGAGCAGTCACGGCTGGCAAAGATTAGTATCATTTTTATGCCGGGGTATGCGGTGTACAAGGAAATGAGCAGGCTGACATGCTTGCAAGTAAGGCTACTGTGGAGGGTGGACAAGCCATGGACCAGACTGATATACTGAATGCTCTACAAGAAGTAAGACTTTTGTGAAAACCAAGTGATGACTGTAAATCTACAACCATGGTCAGACTGCGAGAACAGCATGTTAAAAGAGATGTAGCCAGAACAAGAACACTATGCAGGAAGCAAAAGAAGATTAATAAACCAACAAAGAACTGGTGTCGTTGGCCGCTACACGCTGCGGGATTTACTGAGAAGGGGATCTGAGCACTAATGGACTGAATGGTTCGTATATGTTATGAGGAAGATCTGTTGACTAACTAACTAACTAACTAAATAACTAACTAACAAACACATAATATGATCTATAGAAAATGTGCAAGTATCTCAGTCGGTGTGCATAACATAAATAACTAATGTCACACTAGTGGCACTGTCATGACAGCAACATGTCAGAAGGAACTACAGAAAATGACAGATACAGTGGTTGTATAAAGTTGAAAAATTGGACAATGGGCCACATCTTGAATAATAGAAAGAGGTAAGTAATGGTAATATGAAAGAAGCAAATCAATCTTAAACGTATAATAAAAGTCAATGGTATTAATTTGGAGCAAGTACCAAATTTCAAGTATTTCAAGTATTTCAAGCCTAGACTGTGTACTATGGAGAGGTTTAACACTGGCTACTGCTGTGGGTTGAAATTGTGCCTTGTGAGGAGCACAATGTAACAAACTATCGTCTGTCAGGACTGTGAGGTGCCAGTGATTAATTTGATGCAAGTCCAAATTTCAAGTACCTGGCACATCCATCCATCCATCATGCGCCATGCCGGTAAGTGTGGGCGGTCATGTTCTGCCATCTCACTCAATCACCAGAGTCGTGGATCAGCTCCGTGTTCCTGTCTCGACCATGCCACGTGGCCAAGCCATCCAGGTATTTACTTCTCGGTCTCCCCCTTGGTCTCTTCCCTTTGATCTTGCCAGTTGTCACCAAGTTCTCCAAGTCATTTCTTCTCATAACATGCCCAAAAAATTTTGACTGTCTACGTCTAATGACTCTAATCAGTTTACGATCTTCATTTGTTTCTTGAAGGACTTGCTCATTGGTTTTTCTGTCCGTCCATGGTATTCTTTGTATTTTCCTAAGAAACCACATTTCCACAGCCATCAGCTGTTTTTCAGCTTGACTGCTTATTGTCCACGCTTCACATCCATACAAAAGCACAGGTTCTATGTAGCACCTCAACACTCTTTTTCTCGTTTCAATTGATATCTTTTTATTGGTCAGTATGTTTTTCATCTTGCAAAAGGCTACCTTTGCAATGGCAATTCTTGTTCTAATCTCTTCAAGGCATCTCCCATCGGATGTTATGACTGTTCCAAGATAATTGTACCGATTCACTTGTTGAAGAATATTTCCATTTACTTGTATATTACATTGTGGCACTTCTTCCTTCCTAGTGACGACCATAACCTGAGTCTTTTTACAATTTAATTCTAACCCCAGTTGTTCACTGTGTGCAACAACTGCATCTACTAAATTTTGCAGGTCCTGTTCATTGTCTGCAATCAAGACTGTATCATCTGCATATCTAATGCTATTGATGTATCTTCCCCCAATGTTGATTCCTTCCATATCTTCTATATTTCTGAATATATTTTCACTGTACAGGGAAAACAGATCTGGAGACACTACACATCCCTGTCTCACACCTCTTTTAATAGGCTGATATTGACCTACATCTTTATCAATTCTGATGGCAGCTTGTTGTTTCCAATATGTTTTTTACAAGTCTAAGGTCTTTTCCATCAATTTGTAGATCTTCAAGCATCCTTATCTGGCACATGGATGACATCAAACTGAAGATGTATCACAAGATAAAGAACAGAACAAGACAAGCTAAGACTGCATTTGATAAAATGAGGAAGACCTAATGTAATAAATCCCTGTCATGGGAGGTTAGAACTAGAATTCATGCATTCCTCAAGCACCAGTTTGAACATATGGCTGTGAATTCTGGTCAATTAGTAAACAAGCAAATAAACACCTCAGAGATATGGATTTAGAGAAGAATGCTGGACATTCCTTGGACAGCCACAACCAGTCATCTAAATGTTTTGAAAAAGGCTAAAGTACAGACACCTTACCACAAACAATCAGAAAAAGGCAGCCATAATTTTAGGCCACATTAGATAAGAAGGATTGGTTCTGGTAGAATCTCAAAACTGAGAAGGAAGACCAGGAGAACTGTCAATCAGATAGATGTGGGAACGATTAGTAGTGTAACTCTTTGCTAGCTGTTGAATGAGGAGACAGAGCGCATATGGGAATGTCCTGAGGGCACTGATGTCAGTTCTTAGCTCAACTCAGATAAGCAAACTACAACATGTTGCAACAAATGGAAAACATTTGTAGCAAAAAGAGATAGTGAAAGACAGCGAAAGAAAATTCTTGAAAGCTTTAGTCTCGGTATGGAAACATCCCGGTACAGAAGTTGATACATTCTGTTGAAGATTGTAATATGTGGAGAAACAGGATCAACCACGCCAACTGGCAAGACACTTGATGACAATGAACATACTTATCTAACAAGGATCTGGTGCTGCTGATCTGGGCATTCAGAAGTCTCTGGTCTTGGATTTGCTGGGCCAAGTGCTCCTTGTCGAGGCTGATGTCCCCACTGTACTCCAGCACAATCTCTCCCTCTCGCAGCACATTTTCTATGCTGTCTAAACGACCTGGAAATATTGATAACATGTTTGCCTCCTGTAAACTCAATACATTCTTAATGTTTTGTTTAATGCTTGTCTCTGTAAAGTAGTCTCACATACAGTTTCTATACTCATCAGTAAGATCTACAAACCATATAGTTTCTCGACTCAGGTCAGTAAGATGTTTAAAACATATAGTTTCTATATGCAGGTCTTAAAGCACTACAAAACATATAATTTCTTTACTGATGTCAGTAAGATCTACAAAACATATAGTTTCTACACTTATGTTTGTAAGATCTATGACATGCATAGCTTGAATACCCAGGTCTGTAAGATTTACAAAGTGCATAATTTTTATACTCAGGTCTGTAAGATCAACAAAGTGCATAATTTCTATACTCAGGTCTGTAAGATCTACAAAGTGCATAATTTCTATACTCAGATCTGTTAAGATCAAACAAAGTTCATAATTTCTATACTCAGGTCTGTTAAGATCGAACAAAGTGCATAATTTCTATACTTATGTCTGTAAGATTAACAAAGTGCAAAATTTCTATACTCAGGTCTGTAAGATCTACAAAGTGCATAATTTCTATACTCAGGTTTGCAAGATCTACAAAGTGCATAATTTCTATACTCAAGTCTGTAAGATCTACAAACATATACAGTATCTATACTCAGGTCTGTAAGATCTACAAACATATAGTTTCAATTCTCAAGTCTGTAAGATCTACAAACACATACAATTACTATACTCAGGTCTGTAAGATCTACAAAACATTGTTTCTCTACTCAGGTCTGTAACATCTACAAAACATATAGTTTCCCACTGGATGCTCAAGATCCTCTACCACTTCGTCTGGAGCCTACCTCTAGGCCTGTCCAGCATGGAAGACCCTACAAGGGCGAGTCAATAAGTCAGTCACACAGTTCTGTGGGATGGCAGGTAAATGTAGTTGGTGTTTTATACAGGTGTCATTAGGTGACAGCAACATCAAACTTTATATTCCCGTTCGTCAGGTGGCGCTAGGTGTCTCATGTGCATGCGCAGCACATGTACAAAATGGTGACCGTACTAATGGTGCATAGCTGGGTAGAAAAATTTTGCTAAAGGACGCTCTAAAATTGATGAAATCCGATTTGGTCGTCCTGTTGAGATTACAACAGAAGCATCCGTGCAGCAGGTGGAGGAGATGATTAGCGGTGACAGGCGAGTTCTGGAACATCCACCTTACAGCCCCTACTTAGCCCCTAGCGATTTCCACTTTAGGTCCACTGAAAACCCACCTTGGCGGGGAGACATTTTGCGAATAACGCCGAAGCTGAATGTGAAATGAAAATGTGGTTTAGAAAACAGGGCACGCAGTTCTATGCAGCCGGTTTGGGAGGACTGATAAAACGATGGGATAAGTGCATCAATGTTGGTGGAAATTATGTTGAGAAATAAAGAGACAATGTAGGTACAAAAATAATCTGGTTTCAAGTTATTATCATATTTAGTTATTTTTCTACAGCCATTTGTGACTTACTTATTGACTTCCCCTCGTAGTTGCGCTACTGTTGGCACAGCTCTAGGGGTCACTGGAATGCACAAGACCCTCTACCAATTCAAGTGGATAGACAGTAGAAGGGCCTAAAGGTATGTATCTTCCTGTTTTGTATACCTCAGGACTCTCTAGACTTTAGAAGGCTGTTTCATTCTCAGAAGATTCACTGATGGGTGAAAGAAGCCTCTATAGAAAGTTAAATAGACACCTCGGAGATGTGGATTTCATTGAAACAAAAACAATCAAATACAGAGGTTCTAGAAAACATGGGAATGAAAAGAGAGTTGATGAAAGAAATAAAAAAGAGGCAAGTGAAATATTTTGGCCACGTTAAAAGACACAACATTCTTATAAAAATCATACTGGAGGGCAAGGTTGAAGGCAAGTGAGCAAGAGGTAGACATCAATACAAGTGAGAAGATAACATCGAGAAATGGACAAACCGCAATCTGACAGAATGTACAGTCAAGGCAAGAGACAGACAGTGTTGGAGATCCACTGCAGCCAACCTTAAGTGCAGAGACGGCAACTGATTGACTGATTGAAGCAGGTCAAGAAATCTACTGTCCACAGAGAAAGGAATCTAGACTGGCATACAGCCTACCTAGAACATTTTGTTGCTCGGCAACTGCAGAGTCCAAGAGATGCTCTTGCTCTGAGACATCCTCCAGAAGAAGATGATGCTCCTCATTCTTCATGTCCATGACAGCCTGAACATCATCTGCTTCATCAGTCAGGCCTGAATCATTGAGGCCTGATGCTAGACGCTCTCCAACAGCAATCAGATCTGGAATAAAAGGAAGCAGCAACAAAATTCAGTAAGTATAATTAAAGCATGATGATATCACAGTGCATTAAAATGAGAATTGTCAAATGTTATGTATATCCAACGCTACTATATGGCACACGGAAGCCTGGACATTGAACAAGCAACTAGAGAGTCGAGGCCCTGGAGATGTGGATATACAGATGAATATGTCATATTTCATGGAAACAAATGTGTGTTGTCTGTCCATCAAGAATGATGATAACCATTCATTTCATCTAGTGGGGTTGAAAGTATGGAGCTGTGAATTCTAAGATGGCTGATAAGGCCTATATTGGCTCGAAATGTTCTTTGACAATGTGGGCAAAGATTGCTTGACATTCCAGGAGGAGGATCTTCTGCAGTGGTTTTTTTGTCCAGCCTTTTCTTCACAGCTCTTGCAGTCCTGGTTGCTTCACAAGTGACTGCACCCTTGCGTATTGATGTACGCCACAAATTTTGGTCTTTAGCAGCAGTCTCCCAGGTGTCAAGGTGACATAACACTTTTATAAAAACCATACTGGAGGATACAGTCAATGGCAAGCGAGCAAGAGTTAGACAATGATACAGGTGGGTAGATAACATCAAGAGATGGATGAACAGCAGTCTGACAGAATGTACAATAATTTGTGGACATGGCACCATACTGATTGATGCTATCACAGCATTGCACAAGATGAAGAATGTTCTCTACAATTACCTTTATAAGTTGAGATGAGAAAAATAGTTATTAAGAGCCATACTGAGCCATTTTATAACAATATATACAACCAACCTTTCAGTTTTCTTTCTTGGCCAATCAAGTCTGCCTTGATGGCTCTAAGACTTTCCAAATCCTGGACGCCCTTCTGAGGATCCATCCCAAAGTCTTCACTGAGCAAGTTATTCAGTCTGTCCTGGATGGCTGGATACACTTGTGTCAGCCTGTGAGACAATAGTTATTAAGAATTATTTTATATTTGGTTATTATATTATTACTAGGATTGGTATGGTTTAGAATGATTGTGTCCATCTTGAAGTCAAAAGTGCCAAGGTTTCACCAAGCTAGAATGATAGTGTTGATATTTAAGTCAAAAGTGCTATCTTTAACCAAGCTCAGAATCAAGGTGTCCATTCTAAAGTCAAAATGCCAGGGTTTAACCAAGCTCAGAATGAAAGTGTCCATTCTAATGTCAAAAGTGTCAGGGTTTAACCAAGCTCATAATGATGGTATCCATCTAAAAGTAAAAAATACCAGGGTTTCACCAAGCTCAGGGGCTTGACTTGTGTAGAACTTTCCCTCATAAATGTCTTTCAAAATGTCTCACTATCATTAGCCAGATGTCTGTCCTCCATTGCTCTCTGTGTGGTAAAAACTCCGCCGGGGAGCAAGCACGATAGGAGGCTTCTGATCATTAGAAGGGGTCCCTGCTCGTTGAATGTTTCGGTCCCTTTACCTCCCTGACACTCTTAGGGGGCGGGCCCGTCTGGGTCATGACTCCCATACATCTTTCTCCTGTTGTGCGGATCTATCAAGACTTTCCCTTGTCAACTTCACTATGTGTGACTGCCCAGAGGTCATACCACCCTCAGGGGGTGAACATTGAGCACCCGGTGCATCCTAACGTTGACACTGCACCGTAACTGGCCATGGGAAGACCAGCATTTCCCCTCGGCAGTTGGCTGCAGTCTTTGCCTCTGTAATAGTGGTTAGCTATTACCCTGACAGTAGACATCTTTGCTGCCGTGTTGCTTTCTTTATGCCCCGTTCATGGCTTGCGGATCTAGCCTCCAGTGTGCACCCAGCGGACGTCAGCTCTTCCTCTGGGCTCACTTTATTAAGGCTTGGGTCTCCCCCTTGACCCCCGCTATTGCTGATGGGTATGGTCCTTGGGTGCCCTGTTTTTTCTGGTGAGATGGCTCCCAGGTCAGCACGAGAGTGTAGCTGTTGTTTTGGTCTCATTGTGAGGTGGCAAATCTTCTGGATAGGTTTGTTACTGAGGCTGTTCTTCTGGCAAGACGGTGACTAGCACTGCAGGCAAAGTTGAACCATTTACTGCATATCCTTGTCCCACCCCAAATTGCGCTTCCTCCATAGCCAGCTCGAGGCCTTCTCCGCTGTCTCGCCCATTCTTTTAAGTGCCCGAGTTCTTGCTTGTCTCTTTATACCTAGTTGTTTCACTACGTTGTATGCAAATGTAAATTATCTATCACATCTTGAATCCATTTATGGTGCGATCCTCTTCTTGTCTGCTTCTCCAGCTCACCTCCGTCAATAATAATCTTCCCCAGACTTCATGTCTTTTTTACACATCCCCAATATTCCATTTTCTTGGCTGATATATTTTGCGGCATCTCATCAGGTGCATACTGCACAGGATCCTGCTG
This sequence comes from Cepaea hortensis, assembly GCA_963921405.1. Taxonomy (NCBI): domain Eukaryota; kingdom Metazoa; phylum Mollusca; class Gastropoda; order Stylommatophora; family Helicidae; genus Cepaea; species Cepaea hortensis. The sequence goes on from OY992879.1 coordinate 53,760,706, forward strand.
AAAAACTTGACAAGAAATAACAAACAGCCAAAGAAATGCCGGTGTTGAATATGTCATGCTGTAAATGGCGTGCAACTAACGTAACTGGGCTGCCAGAGCAGCCTAGCCTAAAGTGGGTACCAAGATATTACACAAGAAGTAAAGGTGAACAGCTTGGTATTGGCCAGATTAATCCCAGTGCTGATTGGTCTAGCACTATATGCCCTTCGATTTAAACAAATCATTTCTTCTTCTTCTGCGTTCATCCAGAATGTTATTATAGATGTAATTGTGTTGTGCCTGTTTACAGCAGAGCTGTGATATTTGAACCTTTCAGCCAACACATCTGACTTCTTCAGGCATTTGTTGGCCAGGTTACCTTCTCGGGTATTTAAACAAATTAAGGAATATATCTTTCAGATATAGCATAGATATGATGAAGGATTATGAGGCATCACAGGGTAACTACAAAAGTGAGAGAGAACATTCCTGAAGCAGTTGCTTATGCGGGGTTTTATCTCTATTTCTAGCTTTGATGTCAAGAGTCCAGTATCATCGCACAACTCGTTTGATCAAAGGCAAGTTCACATGAGCAATGTCTAGCTCGTGAAACATACAGCCTGTATTACAATGTCTGTCCATCTGACTCGTCACAGGGATTGAGTATCAACCCAGATGTTCCAATTTAAATAACTGACATTTTGTTTTTTCCCATCCACGACAAATTCTGAAAATATCGAACTGTCGGAAAGGATCACAACCTATTGCCACATGGTGTTGGAAAGTGCTATCTACAGTGATACACCTCACATACTGTACGATGGGCGCTGTTGAAGGACATTTGAAGGAATCCTGAATTCATCATCACCTGAGAGGAGTTGTCAGCCAACGGAGGAAGACTGGCATCCCCACTTGGACCTCCCCATCATCAGGTCATGTATTTTGTTTCAGACTGGTTCCAACAGTTGCCCGCATCACAAACTCTGTGATCCACCATTATCCTAATGATTTAACTACTAGGATATGCTCTAAAACTTAAAGGTTTACTCCTCAGTTTTATCGATCCATAGCAAGTATTTTAATCATCGTGGTACAGCAATAACCAACTTAAAATAAACGTTTCTTATAGCAAAAGCTTTGGTTTTGTTAACCAGCAGACCTTAGCTAGTGAATGAAAGCTGTATACGTATTTGTGTTTCCGTTGTCTAGTTGTATGACAGAGCACGGGGGTGGGAGGGGTAATTTTCTCACAATCATTTAGCAGAGTAGAGAAGTGGCCTGGATATCCAGGTCTGCTGTAGTAATAAACTTATACAGTAAAGAGTCTATCCTTCCAGTCTCTGTTCCACTGTAAAGACTAGTTGATCTTCTATAGGGACCAGGTATCGTACCTTCCTAATTTTTCACGAGCCACTTTCATCGGTTATTCCTACTGTGGGTAAACTGTCCAATAGGACCAGTGTAACACTCTTCACTGGTACATATGGGTTTGCACCCACTGAAGACCATGCTACAGACCATGAGAAATGATGCTAGATGGACTGAGATGGTGACATGGAGGAATATCATCAGCTGAATTGGTCCAGAATACCAAGGACCGAGATCCGTGGAGAGTCATGAACACCCATGCCAGCTGGCAGGGCACATGATAATGATGAGAATGACAATGATCTAAACGACAAAGCTTCAAAACTATTCAACACATTCCTACTTGTCATTAAGATCATCAAAGGTCTTCTTCTGCTTCAACAATGAGGACAGTCGTTCCATGTGCTTGGCACATTCTCTAGAAATATCCTTGAACTTGGCTTCCACAGACTCCAGCTCTTCATCAAGAACTCCGGTCTCTCCCTCTTCTTTGATGGTTGGGAGAAATTCTAGACGTTTCCGGAAAACATCGGCATCTCTCTCAACATCCTATTGTGGAACAGACATATACATATAAACATATACCTTTAAGACACATAATGGGCTGGAGGCAAGCAGATTGGCTAAACTGCATTGCTTTTATCCCACACACCTCTCTCTCACTGCAGAATGACAAGCCACTGCCAAGAGAATCACATATACCATGAACTCTGTAGCTCCAGCGGTGGCCTGAGGGGCCTGAAGAAAAATTGCACTCATTTTTTGGGGGGCGCTCGCTCGATTTAAACTGGACCAAATTTTGTGTGTGGATTAGCTTTCCCTATTGCAAGTTTCCCTTGCCATCAGGCAAACCCACTCTAACTTCTGAGGTTCTTGTAATTTAAGGATGAGAAGTCAACATTTTAGTGTAACTGACCGCTGTATGGGTTGAACCCGCTACCTCAGCAACAGCACACCAGATGTTTAAGAACAAGGACTCTTATCCATTCAGCCATGCTGACCTCCCTTCTTATAATGTTATTACTGCTCTTCTTTCATTGGCCTCTCCAAGCTGGGTACTCCAAGTACAGAGAAGAACACACTGAGGCATGAGCCTCTCCAAGCTGGGTACTCCAAGTACAGAGAAGAACACACTGAGGCATGAGCCTCTCCAAGCTGGGTACTCCAAGTACAGAGAAGAACACACTGAGGCATGAGCCTCTCCAAGCACAAAGAAGAACACACACTGAGGCATGAGCCTCTCCAAGCACAGAGAAGAACACACACTGAGGCATAAGCCTCTCCAAGCACAGAGAAAACACACTGAGGCATTGACAGCTACAGCCGTTTCTAGATCATTCATCAAAGTCATCAGGAAAAGCAAATGAAACTGATGGGGCAAATCTGAAACTGATGGGGCAAATCTGAAACTGATGGGGCAAATCTGAAATTGATGGGGCAAATCTGAAATTGATGCGGCAAATCTGAAACTGGTGGGGCAAATCTGAAATTGATGAGGTAAATCTGAAATTGGTGGGGCAAATCTGAAATTGATGGGGTAAATCTGAAATTGGTGGGGCAAATCTCAAACTAGTGGGGCAAGTCTGAAACTGATAGCACATATCAACCGTAGCGGCAGAATGAAGTAATTTGTTTGATGTGGTTAAATATAGATCAGAGAAGTCACGGATGCAGCAGGATATCTTCTTCTTCTTTGCCTTCATCCGGAGTGTTTTTTCAGATGTGATTGTGGTGTGTCTAGATAGGCACCCTCGGGCCGAAACCCTTAGGCCAACACATCCGACTTTCAGCGTGCATTTTTGACAGGTTAGCATTCCTGTGGGACTCTCACTTTTATGGTGCCGTCCACATCCCAGCTTGTCAAGTTGGAATGGTCGAATGCTTCTCGATGAGCCCTCAAGGGAAGGTAGGGACAGTCCATGGCATTTTCCGCCATCCAGGGTGGCTTCCATAGTTGCAGAGCCGACACATAGCGCCCTGGTGCTGGGCTCACTGAGGGAATCATCACGTCCTGCTCATGGCTGCCTTAAAGCCTCACTTCAATATATTGGACATTTCATTCACCACGGGCCTTTCCCGCACAAACCGGACCGGTCTGCAGACGGTATCCACTCAGCGAGTTTTTTATTCGGACATGTGCTTGTCGTTTTGCCCGGACAGAGCTGTTCCGGGCATGACGGACATTCGGAAAACTAGCTAGTCAGAGCTGTTCCGGACATGAGCGGTGCTCGGAAACTGGGTAGTCAGAGCTGTTCCTAGCACGAAAGACATTCGGACAAGACATTTCACTCGGACGTAAATGCGTAGTGCCAATTTTTATTTTGCCACCCGTAGGACAGCACTTCTGACTTCGGCGGGCATTTTTTAATGAGGTTAGCCTTCCTTGGGTTTTGAGGCACGTTGGACTTATTGTTGATGATGTCGCCCACATCTCAGCTGGTCAAGATAGAACGGTCAAAGACATCACGGTCAACCCTCAAGGGAAGGCAGGGGCAGACCATGGGCGTTCCCCGCTATCCAAGGAGACTTCCATAGTTGCAGAGCCAGCACATATTGCTCTGAGACTGGGCTCACCCGAGGAATTGCCATGTCCTGCTCATGGCTGCTTTAATTCCTCACTTCCATCTATTGGGCATTTCGCTTGCCACTGGTCGCTCAAACATAAACCAGGAACGGTCAGTCTGCGGACAACATACATTAGGTAAGCTTTCGCTTCGGACTTCGGACCACGCAATGGATTCGCTAGCAAGCGTCCATTTCGTGTTATTGAGATGTTTTTCACGTTGACTACACTCTCTATGAGTATAGATACAGACATTTTTCATAACCATTTCATAAGACTGGGGCACTTGTCTACCTTTAGTACTCGCTCACGAGGTAGGTTACATGTGCTGCCGGCTCAGCACCTTACCTCAGTGCGCGTTCAGTGAGCGAGAAACAGCCAGGCCCTCTCATCCGGGGATCCCTCATATCCCCCAGCTGAGAGCCTTCAAACAAGTATCTGAAGCATGTAGCGTGCTCAGCATCTCACCTCCATTTATCGGTAGGTGGGTATCGGCCTGGCTCTCACATCAGAGTGTTTATGGCTTAGAGGCGTTCAGCCATATCCCTCAGCCGAGAGCCTTAAAGTATGTGTCTGGACCGAACTTTAGCAGCATCGTGCGCCTAATTTTTGACTGCTATCCTCAGTCTACCTGCAGAGCAGCAGGTTGTGTCTTTCTTGGTCTGGTCCCTAAGCCAAGGCTTGTCCGACATGTAGTTGTGGATCCGTCGACAATGCTCCTGTGATCTCTGGAACATGCAAAGCCCCCCACCCACCACAGCGACAAGGTGGAGACACATCGGGGGGGAGGGGAGGAGGAGAGGATATAACCATACACAATTAAAACAGTCAGGTAGGTGCGACTCCTGCAAAAACGTGAGAGATAATAAACGCAGACACAATGTACATAACTTACAATGAACACAAATAAAGCAAACGGAAATCACAGTGTAAAAATGACTGGCACCTTGCTGTCTTGACAGATGATAGTTTGTAAAATGGAGTTATACCTCTCCATGACACAAAGCCTGGGCTGAGTTTAGAGACCACTTGTTGCCCAAGTAGCATGATCCCTCTCTTGGCCTGCCTAGTTTACTCTAGAGGAAAGATAACACCAATACATCTGGAACAAGACAAGCTGCAGAAGCTGCTGGATCAACAAAGCAATGCTCTAACTGTCTTTAGGTTGCATTTCCTTGCACTAGGGTAAGGCTTGTACCCTCCCAATTGCACTAGTCATAGTTGATATAGCAGCAAACATCGCAAGCATCATACAAGGTGTTTAGAGAACATGATATCTGACACACCAGCATGAGGATGGTTATAGTTCACACAAACTTATACCTGAGCCACATCCTTGAAAGCATCAGCTGACTTGACTATGGCACTCATGTCTTCATCCTTATCTCTCACCTCTTCCACAAACTCCTGCGTTGGTGTCAGAAAACTTTTATTATTGAAGACAATGACTAAATAACATGTTAAAAATATACCTTTCTTATAAATGGTAAACAGTATTAGTTGTTAGTCCTTAGTCGCTGTTCCAACTTCATGGCAGAGGGGCACCCCATAATGCTTCGTTCCTGTGCTAGTGAATATCACACAAAAAGCCCCTCACTGTCCCATGTGAAAAATGGAGCAGACAGCAGTACAGACAACCCAACAGCACGCACACACATTCATGCATAAGGCCGCTGCCAGAATGCCGACACAATAGTCCGCCATGAAAATTATAGTTCATCGTCGATGGAAGCGGCAGTCACTAGAAAACCAGCAGCTGCACACACATTTCTGCATAATGCAAAACCAGTTAGTTCAACAACCGGCCGTCTGCCATTTTTCTGAACATGCAATTCACAATACAAACAATTATAGACAGATGCAAAAGCATTCCAATGAAATCCACGACTCTCAGTGTCACTCCATGCACTTAAATTAGTAGCTTAAAAAAGTCGCGTAAAAGTCAACAGGGTCAACTTCATTGCACCAGGTTTTTATCCCATATGGCACGCCCTCTTTCCGCAGCATGGAAAGTGTCACACAGAGCATGAACTCTGCAGCTCCAGTATTTAAGCGACTACCAGTCCAACATGGGAAAATGCTTAAGCAAACAGTAGGCAGACGCAAAAATACTCCAGAGGTCTTAACAGCTCAACAACCTATCCACTATATTGGACCAGAAGTATTATTCTCCACTACTTTATTATCAATATTAAACTTCTCCTTCTTTCACCCTTTATCCCCCACAGAGACATAGGCCCTCAACAAACTCACTCCAAGCCCTCCTATCTTTAGCTATCCCATACAGCTCTGCCCATGTCTTCCCCATATTCATTCATTTCTGTCTCTACTTCTCTTCTCCATGTGTTTTTTTGGGCCTTCCGCTTTCTTTTACCCTGTGGATTCCAGACAAAGGACTGTCTAGTTATACTACAGGATATAATTTTAATGACACTGCAGTGTTTGAAAATATTGCCAGTCCAAGTTTTGTATTTACCTATTATGTTGCATAAATCTTACAGACGGTGAATACAAAACTTGGACTGGCAATATTTTCAAACACTGCACAGTCATTAAAAATACACCATATATATATCAAACTGTGTCCCTACCAACATTACATCAGAAAAGGCTCATGACATATAAGATAAAATGCTTCAGTAAGGCTGTTGGGGTCTCCAGAGGAGACAGTATGCGAAACTATATCAGAAATGTGAATGATGTAACAATATGTGTTTCATTCATCGAGACAACAAATCTGCATGGTAATTGTAGATTGACTAAGAAGTCTTTTAGTCTGCATAACCCCAGTTTTAGACACCTAATCACTGAGGCTTTGGTGTATTTGAATAATGGTTTATATTTCATCAAAAACTTGGAGCAGAAAAGCTGGGTTATGCAGGGTTAGTCAATCTGCAATTACTGTAGGGATAATAAATGACATTCAAACACTATGAGTGACTACACGTGTTACATATTTCAGCCAAAATTCAGTTTTAAAAACCACTCATTCAGTTTAAGAGTAGATTCCATACAAGCACAAACGTCTCAGAATCCGTCATCACGACATCACAGTACTCAGTATGCTTTTATGTGCTTCTCCCTCTGATGTTGAAGAGTAAGGTACAGTTCCTGATTTTGGAGAGGGGAAGGTTAACTCTACAACACAGCCCCTGTGGAAATTGTACTTTGGTACTGGTTTGGAGGAAAGTCTCTGATAGGCGTAAATCCTTTTCAGGTCTCAATTGGTTTAACACCAATGCATCCCACTTAACAGGTAATGCAAAACAAAACAACCAACAAGCCAGCCAGCCAATCAACCAACCAGCCAGTCAATCAACCAACCATCCAGCCAGCCAAACAAACAGCCTGCCAGTCAACCAACCAACTTACCAGCCAATAAACCAGCCAGTCAGCCAATCAACCAACCAGCCAGCCAGCCAACGAACCAACTAGCCAACCAGCCAGCCAAACAACTAACCAACCAGCTAGCCAAACAACTAACCAACTAGCTAGCCAACAAACCAACCAGCCAGCCAGTCAAACAACTAACCAATCAGCCAGCCAATCAACCAATCAGTCAGCCAAACAACCAATCAACCAGCTAAATAACTGGCCAGTCAATCAACCAGCTAACAAGCCAGACAACCAATTAACCAACCAGCCAGCTAACCAACCAGCCAGCCAACCAACCAGCCAGCCAACCAACCAACCAGCTAAATAATCAGCCAGCCAACCAACCAACCAACCAGAAAAATAACCATCCAGCCAGCCAAACAACCAACCAACCTTGAGTATATCATACTGGGTCTCAATTTCCAACTTTGACGTCTGGAGATCCTGGGTTTTCTCTATGACCGAATCCAACCACTGGTCTAGCTCTTCGATGTGGTAGTAGAGTTCCTCCAGGTTCCTGCTCATGGTTGTCAACTTGGTGCTGCGACTGTCTGCCTCAGAGTTGACCTTGCGGAAAGATTAACAGTTACTTGCATATCTTTTACAGGACATAGCAGTCAACCCCAAAATTGTTTGGCTGTTTGTGATTTCCTGACACATTTACATTGAGTAGTTTGCCACTGCTTTCTGAACAATTGGCACTCATATTTTGAATGGAAACCAATGCAAGGCGCACTTCGAATGCCTACCAAGATTGGTGTGAAACCACTTGGAGGGAGAAATGTCACCAGTTCACTTTGTCTGCATGAGGATAGACCGTGGAATCAGGACACTCATTCTTCAAGACATGCGCAAGGAAGGCCTTTGATGTTTGACAGGAATGTGCGACTAAAGCCCTTCAGACACACAGTGTGAAAGAGAGGGAGAGAATAAATGAGGTGAATTTAGATGAGAAACACTCATCTATATTGGGTTATGCGAATTTATAGATATGTTCTGAATTAGACATGTACAGGTGTTAAGTTAAATTAACTTTACAGGATGTCGCAGTCAACACCAACATTCTTTTAGCTGTTGTGATCTCTTGGCAAGTTTACATTCAGTAATATATATATATATAGTGTGAGATGTTCAGCCACTAGAAACTACCCATCTCCGTTGTTTCATTACAACTCTCAAAGGAGCTATGGACAGTCAGCAATCCACTCACATAACACAGCGGCTGATCTTCGTGTAAGGACCCATTGGGAAACCTGTAGGCTGAATGTACAACGCTTATCACCATGGAGCCTGCTGCTGCTGTTGATCTGATCCTTCGTCAGGATCAAACACCAAGTTATGTATAGAATAATCATCATCATCACATTAACCTCATGAAAAGTTAATAAACCCAGTAGTTTGTTTTAACTCATCATTATCATGTGCCATGCTGGTAAGCATGGGCGGTCATGTCTCGCCATCTCACTCGATCATCAGAGTCGTGGATCAGCTCAGTGTTCTTGTTTGGACCATGCCATATGGTCAAGCCATCCAGGTATTTACTTCTCTGCCTTCCTCTGGTTCTTTTCCCCTCAATCTTGCCAGTTATCACCAAGTTCTCCAATTTATTTCTTCTCATAACGTAATTTTTTATATTTTTCCAAGTGTACGTAATTGTGTATGTATACCTGTTGCATAAATGAATTGGTAGGGGGGGTCATTTTAACCAGGAAGGGGAGATTGTCAGGGAGAAAAACTGCCCTGCCTAGTGATCCAGTGACAGATGTAAACCTTGTCATCTAACCTCCTCCTTCCCACTCCTTGGGGATACCAAGAATAGCTACTTTTAACTTTTTTAAACGACCCATTTTCAGCTGTAAACTTGTGTATCCTGGGACTTAGCCTTCATTCAGCCTATATAAGACACCGGTCCCAAGTTTTCTCTCTGGGATCTAGAGTGTAAGGGAACTGAACCTGCACCCAGAACTAAACACCAGTATGGGGAAACAGTAACTTCTAACATATTGGATTGCACATCAGGAATATAAATGAGTCAAATCTATGACACTCAGCCTGATAAAATCGGTAGCTGATCATTTTCAGAATTTAAATATTGAGCACAACCCACTACTGGCAACGCTGATCGTATTCTGGTATGAACCTAAGGCCTATCCACGTCAATATGGAAGCACTATACTCAGTAGTGCATATCCCTGACCGGATCCGGAAACAAGCCCCAGATCACTGGCGTGTGAAGCGGGTGTGTAACCACGCGGCACACGCTGGACACGCCAAATTATCATAACAGAATATTACAACGTCACCCATCGTAGGCTATGCTCAATTTTCAGAATTGTCTGGGAAGGAAAGGAATGGGTCACGTCACCTCATTAGACCTAAGAATCAGGGATTTTTTCACGTGGACTTCTAGTACAAAAATTTCCCCTGGTCTCTGGGTAGTCAGATCGGACGCCCGTGTGTATTGTTGCACACGTAAAACATCTCTTAGCAGTTGGAAATCGAAAAAGAGCAGCCTAAAAGCGCTACCCGGGCAAAATTTTGAGTTAAAAATCTACCCAAAGTATTTCAGGACCCTTGTTGGTGCTACAGAGTTCATGCACTGAGCTGAGATTCTCCAGACTCAAGCTTGAGTTAGGAGTAGAACGGAGCACTTATGGGTAACACTCATGTGCTGTGATGATGATCCGTCGACTAAACTAAACAGAGCTTAGAATACTAACAAGTAAAGATCTCTTGTACATGCCTGAAGGCAGACTGGGCATACACTTCTAGACATATTTGTATAGACCAATCGTGGGTGATGTGGTCAGTCTCACTCCAACATCCTTGACTGCCCATGACATTCTATATTTGTATAGACCAATCGTGGGTGATGTGGTCAGTCTCACTCCAACATCCTTGACTGCCCATGACATTCTATATTTGTATAGACCAATCGTGGGTGATGTGGTCAGTCTCACTCCAACATCCTTGACTGCCCATGACATTCTATATTTGTATAGACCAATCGTGGCTGATGTGGTCAGTGTCACTCCAACATCCTTGACTGCCCATGACATTCTATATTTGTATAGACCAATCGTGGGTGATGTGGTCAGTCTCACTCCAACATCCTTGACTGCCCATGACATTCTATATTTGTATAGACCAATCGTGGCTGATGTGGTCAGTGTCACTCCAACATCCTTGACTGCCCATGACATTCTATATTTGTATAGACCAATCGTGGCTGATGTGGTCAGTGTCACTCCAACATCCTTGACTGCCCATGACATTCTATATTTGTATAGACCAATCGTGGCTGATGTGGTCAGTGTCACTCCAACATCCTTGACTGCCCATGACATTCTATATTTGTATAGACCAATCGTGGCTGATGTGGTCAGTGTCACTCCAACATCCTTGACTGCCCATGACATTCTATATTTGTATAGACCAATCGTGGCTGATGTGGTCAGTGTCACTCCAACATCCTTGACTGCCCATGACATTCTATATTTGTATAGACCAATCGTGGCTGATGTGGTCAGTGTCACTCCAACATCCTTGACTGCCCATGACATTCTATATTTGTATAGACCAATCGTGGCTGATGTGGTCAGTCTCACTCCAACATCCTTGACTGCCCATGACATTCTATATTTGTATAGACCAATCGTGGCTGATGTGGTCAGTGTCACTCCAACATCCTTGACTGCCCATGACATTCTATATTTGTATAGACCAATCGTGGCTGATGTGGTCAGTGTCACTCCAACATCCTTGACTGCCCATGACATTCTATATTTGTATAGACCAATCGTGGCTGATGTGGTCAGTCTCACTCCAACATCCTTGACTGCCCATGACATTCTATATTTGTATAGACCAATCGTGGGTGATGTGGTCAGTCTCACTCCAACATCCTTGACTGCCCATGACATTCTATATTTGTATAGACCAATCGTGGGTGATGTGGTCAGTCTCACTCCAACATCCTTGACTGCCCATGACATTCTATATTTGTATAGACCAATCGTGGGTGATGTGGTCAGTGTCACTCCAACATCCTTGACTGCCCATGACATTCTCTAGTACAATTATTAAGCTGGGTTGATCTGGAAACCCAGGTAATTGTTGAAAATTTAAATCCACCCCAACCCAGCAGGCGAATGTCTAGCCACTATGCCGACACGGCCAGGGCAGAAGAGAAAGAATACCCACCATGTTGAAGCGAACTTTGAGATCTGCGGCGCTAAATTTGAGCTTCTGGAACTGTTGGTTGGTCTCGTCCTTGACCTTCTCACTCTGTTCTCGATGTTTTGTGTTGTCAGCAACTAGCAGCTCTGCCTGGTTGATGATATCGTGTATCTCCGGCTCCTTCCTGTTGATTTCTTCTTTCAAATTCTGAGAAACAGGGAAATGAAGGACACAGAAATTATTTGTTGTTTCAATAACAAAACAAACACAGCAAACTGAGATCACTATGGCTGAATGGTTAAGAATGCTCGTTTTTAAACATCCAGTGTGCTGATGACGAGGTTACGAATTCCTCTACAACAGCCTGTTGGACTAAAATGTTGACTTATCATCCTTGACCTAAAGACATAAATTACAAGTACCACAGAAGTCGGAGTGGGTTCACCTGATGGCAAAGGACAGTGGCAATAGGGAAAGCTAATCCACACAAAAAAATCAGTTAAGTGTACTAGAAGTAGTAGCATGTGTATGGACTACGACTGAATTCAAAGCAAACACGTTAAAAAACAAAAACAAATAAACAAAGGAAAACTTACCAAATAATCTTTCAGAATCGAACACAGAGAAACTGCTTGGAAGGCAACACTAAGCTATCACATCAAGAGTGGTGTGGAAGGCAACACTAAGCTATCACATCAAGAGTGGTGTGGAAGGCAACACTAAGCTATCACATCAAGAGTGGTGTGGAAGGCAACACTAAGCTATCACATCAAGAGTGGACTGGAAGGCAACACTAAGCTATCACATCAAGAGTGGACTGGAAGGCAACACTAAGCTATCACATCAAGAGTGGCGTGGAAGGCAACACTAAGCTATCACATCAAGAGTGGCGTGGAAGGCAACACTAAGCTATCACATCAAGAGTGGCGTGGAAGGCAACACTAAGCTATCACATAAAGAGTGGTGTGGAAGGCAACACTAAGCTATCACATAAAGAGTGGTGTGGAAGGCAACACTAAGCTATCACATCAAGAGTGGTGTGGAAGGCAACACTAAGCTATCACATCAAGAGTGGTGTGGAAGGCAACACTAAGCTATCACATAAAGAGTGGTGTGGAAGGCAACACTAAGCTATCACATAAAGAGTGGTGTGGAAGGCAACACTAAGCTATCACATCAAGAGTGGTGTGGAAGGCAACACTAAGCTATCACATCAAGAGTGGATTGGAAGGCAACACTAAGCTATCACATCAAGAGTGGACTGGAAGGCAACACTAAGCTATCACATCAAGAGTGGCGTGGAAGGCAACACTAAGCTATCACATAAAGAGTGGTGTGGAAGGCAACACTAAGCTATCACATAAAGAGTGGTGTGGAAGGCAACACTAAGCTATCACATAAAGAGTGGCGTGGAAGGCAACACTAAGCTATCACATCAAGAGTGGCGTGGAAGGCAACACTAAGCTATCACATCAAGAGTGGCGTGGAAGGCAACACTAAGCTATCACATCAAGAGTGGTGTGGAAGGCAACACTAAGCTATCACATCAAGAGTGGTGTGGAAGTCAACACTAAGCTATCACATAAAGAGTGGTGTGGAAGTCAACACTAAGCTATCACATCAAGAGTGGTGTGGAAGTCAACACTAAGCTATCACATAAAGAGTGGTGTGGAAGGCAACACTAAGCTATCACATCAAGAGTGGTGTGGAAGTCAACACTAAGCTATCACATAAAGAGTGGCGTGGAAGGCAACACTAAGCTATCACATAAAGAGTGGTGTGGAAGTCAACACTAAGCTATCACATAAAGAGTGGTGTGGAAGGCAACACTAAGCTATCACATCAAGAGTGGTGTGGAAGGCAACACTAAGCTATCACATCAAGAGTGGTGTGGAAGGCAACACTAAGCTATCACATCAAGAGGTGTGGAAGGCAACACTAAGCTATCACATCAAGAGTGGCATGGAAGGCAACACTAAGCTATCACATCAAGAGTGGCATGGAAGGCAACACTAAGCTATCACATCAAGAGTGGCATGGAAGACAACACTAAGCTATCACATCAAGAGTGGTGTGGAAGGCAACACTAAGCTATCACATCAAGAGTGGCCTGGAAGGCAACACTAAGCTATCACATCAAGAGTGGACTGGAAGGCAACACTAAGCTATCACATCAAGAGTGGACTGGAAGGCAACACTAAGCTCTCACATCAAGAGTGGTGTGGAAGGCAACACTAAGCTATCACATCAAGAGTGGCATGGAAGGCAACACTAAGCTATCACATCAAGAGTGGTGTGGAAGGCAACACTAAGCTATCACATCAAGAGTGGCCTGGAAGGCAACACTAAGCTATCACATCAAGAGTGGACTGGAAGGCAACACTAAGCTATCACATCAAGAGTGGACTGGAAGGCAACACTAAGCTATCACATCAAGAGTGGTGTGGAAGGCAACACTAAGCTATCACATCAAGAGTGGCATGGAAGGCAACACTAAGCTATCACATAAAGAGTGGTGTGGAAGGCAACACTAAGCTATCACATAAAGAGTGGTGTGGAAGGCAACACTAAGCTATCACATCAAGAGTGGTGTGGAAGGCAACACTAAGCTATCACATAAAGAGTGGTGTGGAAGGCAACACTAAGCTATCACATAAAGAGTGGTGTGGAAGGCAACACTAAACTATCACATCAAGAGTGGTGTGGAAGGCAACACTAAGCTATCACATAAAGAGTGGTGTGGAAGGCAACACTAAACTATCACATCACTGTCTTTCCTAACAATTTTGAAGAGGCACCTTAAGGCCAACTCTTCACAATTTGCAACTGCTGTGGGATTGTTATCGTACACAACTTGCACACAGGGCATTAACTTTTTTGCTCTTGCATTAAACAAAGTGGTGACTACATAAAAAAAAATATATATATACATTTGTTCTTTACCGGAGGAACGGCTGGCTGAGTGGCTAGAACGCCGGACTCTCCTTCGGGAGATCCGGGTTTGATCCCTCGGTAAGGTGTGGGATTTTTTTCTGTCGGAGGCAAAAAGAAAATCCTAACCTGTACAGTTCGCGGCGACTGCACTAGCCAGGCGGCCTTTATTCCTCAGGCTCAAAGACCCCTCTGCCATACACCGCAAGGTACTATATTGGCAGTAAATGAGTTTTTGTTCTTTACCATTTTTCAGAATATATTCACCCCAAGGTACAAGAGGAACATGATGAGATGAGATGAGATTCACCCCACAAAAATAAAACATTTCAGGTTTTCATTTGAAGCCCCCTCATATCATCAACAGACACTTACCACACAATCACCTGCTTGCTGTTTGAGTTTCTCCATCCTCTCACTTGGTCGTCCCTGAGAGGCTAACACTTTCTCCACATCTGCCAACCAATCAGAGCTCTCTTTCACCTGGAGATATATGTAAACAGAAATACTGATATCATTAGGTCTACTGATATTTAAGTGCCCAGGATATCAGTATTTCACCTGGAGATATATCATATGTAAACGGAAATACTAATATCATTAGATCTACTGATATTTAAGTGCCCAGATATCAGTCTTTCACCTGGAGATATCAATCAATCAATCAATCATGTGCCATGACGGAAAGCGTGAGCGGTCATGACTTGCCATTTCACTCGATCACCAGAGTCGTGGATCAGCTCAGTGTTCCTGTCTCGTCCATGCCATGTGGCCAAGCCATCCAGGTATTTTCCTCTCGGTCTTACTCTTGGTCTGTTCCCTTCGATCTTGCCAGTTGTCACCAAGTTCTCAAATGGAGATATATGTAAACAGAAATACTGATATCATAGACATGCAGATATATAAGTGCCCAGGATATCAGTATTTCACCTAGAGATATATGTAAACATAAATACTGATATCATTAGATCTACAGATATTTAAGTGCCCATGATATCAGTATTTCAAATAGAGATATATGTAAACAGAAATACTGATATCATTATATCTACAGATATTTAAGTGCCCAGGATATCAGTATTTCCCCACCATCATCATCATCATCCAGTGGCGCATCCTGTGCATAACTTTTCCCCCAGAAGTATTAACCCTTTAGCGGGCAAAGCGCCCGAATGCGCAAACCGTCTCAAAGCGCCCATGACTATTATGCATTGTAAAAAACACAATATCTCGGCTTTCCGATTGTCTACTTTCAGTTTTGCCGATAGCTTGACAATGTGGCCGCCATTTGTAAGAATGTACTTTGAATTTGAACGGATTTTTAAAATAGTTTTTGTGGGTTTTACACTTTGTATTTCAAAATGGATTTCGACGATTCTTCAAGTGCTAGCTGAGATTTCGCTAGGTTCAATTTAAGTGACATTGAAAGGCATGAAATTGACTATTAATCGCAGCTAGATATCAGTGATCAGCGTTACTTTGCGTTAGCAGTCTGAATCGGACTTTAAAGAAAGCGATTATGATTCGGAAAATGTGTTTGTAAATTGCCGTATAGATGACTGACAATCACAAACAGTATGTTGGTTTTTGTAAATATTTGCGTTCATGTGTGGATTAGCGGCATAATTCACGTGAGTAAAATATTCTGCATGCTTTTCCCTTCCTTTTGCTGTATATTTGACTAAAATCTGTTTAACAACTTATATGTGGTATTTTTACTAACGTAACCCAAAATTTTACTGAACCTCAAAATTCTTCTTGCCCATTCAGGGCTACAAAACAGACAAACGTCTGCCCGGTAAAGGGTTAAGAAACTTCTAAGACTACCTGAACACCAATGTACTGGACTTAAAAACTAACACTGAATCTGAAAAGTTAACACAAAATCTAAGAGTTAACACTCAATCTTAAGAGTTAGCACTCAGTCTTCCAAATAATTCCAAAACAATGCATTGCCAATCACTTCTGCTCCAGACATAACTCTAGGAAGCAATGTCCAGTTGTTTAACATCTTCCCTCTAGTTATAAGAGAATTCTTGTCCATGTACCCATAATGTCCCACACCTTCCCTCTAGTTATAAGATAATTCTTGTCCATGTACCCACAATGTCCCACACCTTCCCTCTAGATATAAGAGAATTCTTGTCCATGTACCCACAATGTCCCACATCTTCCCTCTAGTTATAAGATAATTCTTGTCCATGTACCCACAATGTCCCACACCTTCCCTCTAGATATAAGAGAATTCTTGTCCATGTACCTACAATGTCCCACACCTTCCCTCTAGATATAAGAGAATTCTTGTCCATGTACCCGCAATGTCCCACATCTTCCCTCTAGATATAAGAAAATTCTTGTCCATGTACCCACAATGTCCTACACCTTCCCTCTAGATATAAGAGAATTCTTGTCCATGTACCCACAATGTCCCACACCTTCTCTCTAGATATAAGAGAATTCTTGTCCATGTACCCGCAATGTCCCACATCTTCCCTCTAGTTATAAGAAAATTCTTGTCCATGTACCCACAATGTCCTACACCTTCCCTCTAGATATAAGAGAATTCTTGTCCATGTACCCACAATGTCCCACACCTTCCCTCTAGATATAAGAGAATTCTTGTCCATGTACCCACAATGTCCCACATCTTCCCTCTAGTTATAAGAAAATTCTTGTCCATGTACCCACAATGTCTACACCTTCCCTCCCACATTCCACTAGGTGGACGCACAAGACAAGAGGGATTAAAACAACTGACAACCAATCAAAAGCATGCAGATCAAACAAAGCTCATACCTCAACCAATGACTGCACCACAGCTTCATCTGACATCAAGTGCACATCGCCTGTCTCTGGGTCAACTGTCACTCTTGATCCCATTGTCAAGAACCCGTTGGCCAGGGCATCCCGGAGCGACATCCGAAGGTCATTGGCAGCAACAAAGTCAACAGCCCGAGGATTCACTTTCCCGGAGTCAATCAGGTCCTTCAGAGCTGAAGAGGTGTCCACGTACTTCTCCGGCTCCACTGAAGGGATAATCAAACCTCGAGCAATTGCTTCTTGCAAACTCACAGACTGCCCAGATGCTCCATCAATGAACTGTCCTGACTGAGGATTAAACTTCTCGTTCTCTATTAAAGCTCCCAGAGTGGTAATATTCCCTGTCTGCTGATCCACCAAATAAACATAATCTGGGTTGCTGATCCCAGCTTTCTTTGCGGCATCCACCCGGACCTTCTGTTTTGTACTGGGGTTGATATACTTTCCAGCTGCAGGGTCTATGAGCCCAGTAGCAATCTCTTGCTCCAGGGAATGCCTATTAAAGGCTGAGAACAGTGCTAGGGCTACACTGGGTTCAACCCGCTCCATCTGCACCGCCAGCTGGAGCGGGACCACCCCTACGGTGTTCTCATCGGCATAGCAGGATGTAGGGATGCTGACTGTTCCCAGGGTTACAGCTTCTTCCACTGAGGCCATGTCACTGATGCTGGGGATCTTAATCCCTCTCATACTGGTGTCCATGCAGCCTCTTAGCATGGCCAAACTTTCAGCTCTTTCCACGATGTCTTCTGGGCTAATCTCTGAGCATATCTGTTTGCTGGCTTCTGCTTGGGTGACACTTAACCTTTCACCTGTGGCAGTGTTGATGATCTGGCCAGATTTTTCATCAAGACGTCCCGATTCCATTGCCTGGGTAAGACTAAGCACTCTATTCTGAGCAAGATCGTATAAAAATGTAGCATCCGGGTCGATAAGCTTGTTCTGAATTGCAGCCTGTAAGGTCAGTGTCTTTCCTGTTGTTAAGTCTGTTACAAGTCCAGTTTCTGGGTCAAACTCACCAGACTGGATCAAACTGCCTAAAGAGGAATCTTGATAAGCCTTCAGAATCTCCTCCAGCAAGGATGGGTCTATGAATCCCCTGGCACAGGCTTCTATTAAAGAAATGCTGTCACCTGCCTGTGTTCGGAACATACCACTGGCTAAATCAACAACTCCACTATCAACTGCATCCTCCAGCGAGACAGGCTTTCCAGTTTGAGGATCAACAATTGTGACCTTGGAAGCACCAACAGCAGCCCGGAGTTTGTCCAGCAGGATTTCGTTCTGATCTGGCTTGACTGGCTCTCCATTCATTAGACTGGGTTCTCCAGCTCTGAAGGTTTGTTTTCTCACCTGCAGTTGCTGGAAAGTAAGGACATTGCTGGAGTCCCTGTCTTTCTTAGAATCAAATGGTCTTCCTTTAATCAGCCCTTGTTTCATGGCTTCCTCTATCGACATTACTTCCCCGGTGCGAGGGTTCTTGTAGATGCCCAATACGGGGTCAATGAAACCAGCACGGACTGCCTCCTCCAGGGTCATTTCTTCTCCATTTAAGGAATTTATGACACGAGAGACATTATATTTCACATCCTCTAAAACAATTGATGTGTAACTTTGGTACATGGGTTCATCCACCTCATCCTCACCCTCCAGCAGTGAGGCATCTGCCATCAGATAACCTGCAGTGACAGCATCTATGATAGATAACTCTTCTCCAGTCACTGGGTTGTGGAACTTGCCTGAAAGAAATGGTAGCAAAGACATTTTAATGTATTTCCCTGTTAAAGATCCGTCAAATGTTCTACGAGGTAAATATAACAAACCAGCACTTAAACTGAAGTGTATTTGTCACTTGAAAGCACTAAATTTGATTACTTCTCTGTCATCACTTGATTTCAATATAAATTTATTTAAAATGTCCAAATAATTCATAAGGAGACACTGCCATTGGGGTGTGTTTTAACAGGTCGTCACATCTTATAAACCATGGCACTGTCACAAAATGTCACAAGTGATTTCAGAACGTCGTACTCCAACTTCTTGAAGGTAAGAAGAATGAAAAAAAAAGTTATTTTTCAAAGGGTTAAGAATTGGACATGTAGGCCCATCTGACATTCTACCCTTCTGATTTCTCTGCTCTCCTACATTATTTCATTCATAGATCACTTATGAAGCTAATCTTAGTCAACAACAATAACAACAGAAACATTATAAACGCATGAAAAATGAGCAATAATCAATAATACAAGACTCACTAAAACTAATTGTTGACATGGCAATTATAAGTAGCTAAAGTAGATGTAACAAACCACAGTTAGGAGAATATTTATATTGTCATTTGAGATATTATTGTTATTATTTTAAGGAGGCATGTTGTCTGTAATGAAATAGTGTTCATATAGGTTGTGACAGGGATTGGTAGTGTCTTTGATTTGTTGTGGAAGATTGTTCTACAGCTGAGCTGCGGAGTACGCTAAACTTGTTTTGTGTAAGTCAGTCCTAGGCTCAAGGACATGAAGCATGTTTAGTCGTTCGCTAAGTCCTGACTTACAGTGTTTCACTTAGATGCCATCAAGTTTTACTAAAATGCCAAGTTTACTTAAGTGCCATGTTTTACTCAGATGGTGTTTTTTTTTGGTCACATATCCTTTACAGGACATTGCAGTCAACATTTTTCAGATGCTGTTGATGTCTTGGCAAGTTTTATGTTCAGTAGTTTGCCATTGCTTTCTGAACGACCGGCTCACATACCTCCATAAGTAACCAGCGCGACGCGATCCGCTGCCAAATCTTGCGCAGCTGTGTTTTGTACGTGAGTATACGGGATTACGTACAATGTCCTTAACTCCTTCGCCAGGGAAACCGGCCTGTTTTACTTAGAGGCCATATTTTACTTAGATGTCATATTTTACTTAGATGTCATATCTTACTTATATGCTACATTTTACTTATGTGCCATATTTTACTTCATGGCCATATTTTACTTATATGCCATATTTTGCTTAGATGTCATATTTTAATTAGATATAATGTTTTACTCAGATGCCATGTTTTATTAAGATGCCACAATGTTTTACTTAGAGTCCATGTTTTACTCAGATGCCATGTTTTATTAAGATGCCACAATGTTTTACTTAGAGTCCATGTTTTACTCAGATGCTATGTTTTATTAAGATGCCACAATGTTTTACTTAGAGTCCATGTTTTACTTAGATGTTAAGTTTTACTTAGCTGCTATAATGTTTTACTTACATACCTTAATATTTTACTTAGATTATACAATGTTACTTACATACCATAATATTTTACTTAGATTATACAATTTTACTTACATACCATAATATTTCACTACCACAACATTTTACTTAAAAATCATGTTTGAGCTAGAAGCCTTAATATTTACACATAAAAACATAAACATAATTTGATACTGACCAGTTCTTGAATCCAGCAAGCCAGATACAATAGCTTCTTTGACACTGATGGTCTCCCCTGTTCTAGGATCCACCACTCCGGAGACAGCAAACGTCTTCGTCTCTATGGAATTCAGACTTCCCAAGCTGTCAGTGGCACCATTCTGTAAACCATTGCTGGAAGAGGCATCCCCATACTCTACACTGATCAATCCCCTTGAGACTGCCTCAGCTATAGGCATAAACTCGCCCGTCTCCAGATTATTATACGTCCCAAAGTCTTTGTTGAGTACTCCTCTAGACAAAGCTTGTAATATGGTCAGCTTCTGTTTGGTTCTGGGGTCTTCGACACCAGCGATGACAAAGTTTTTAACTTCAGAAAGTTTGGTCTGGAAGCTTGGAGCTGTGTTCCCATCGACGTAATCACCACTGGCCATTGTTGCCTCATCCCGCTGCAGAATCTGTTTCTTTATTGGTGGTTCTAGCAAGGGTGAGGGCTTGTTTCTGTGACGTTCGTGAATGTACATCTCAGATTTGAAGCTGGTGAGTTTTGACTCCTTGGTGGTCACATCAATGTCAATGGTAGGTATCACTCTGAGGAAACCATTTTATTAATGAATGATTTTATTATTGTGTTTATCATTTAAAGAAAGTTTACAATACAATCCATTTGTCAGGTCTTAGTCAGATATGACTGAGCTACATTATGACAGTAGACGGTACTACCTGCTTTCTGTTAGCAGCCTCTCCTCTCCCCCAACCTTCCTGTTGTTACGACATCTCCGTAATGTGAACTGTTTTCTTCTGATGTGAGTAACCAGTTTTCCTTGTGGGATAACTTCTTTCAATAAATCTTCTTTTCACTTTCTATCTGTCCAAGGTATTCTCATCATTCTCCTATAAGACATCATCTCCATTTTTCATCCTTATCTGGGAAGGCTAGATGCCCGATCCACTATCCCAGGATCAGAAGGTGTATCCCATTATTTTTCTTATTATGCAAAAATGCACGCTACCCACATAATGATTCATACATGGTGAACTTGAGTAAGAGGTGGACATCACACCTCTAGGCCACTCCTCCCCTGAAGTAAACAGTAAAGGACCCCATTACACATCTTGAGGTCTACTGGGCATATGGTGCTAGCTCCATATTTGGACAGACCAATGGGCATGCTGGGAGTGATGTGGGCAAGACATTTCCTGGGATCGATGTAAATCTAGGTTGACCTCATCCCGGTTCAACTTTTAAAAAAATCCGCCTCAATGCAAATATGAACCCATAACCTCCGAGCTAGCACATTAGAATTCAGCCAGGGGATGATTCAGCAGAGCACGTATAGACAACTGGCTGGGGACAGGCCATTTCCAACCACTATGCTATCATTTTTTAGATTTTTAAGAGCATAAATGTTTCACATTGCAATATACATCTGTGAGACCTGGACACTTAAACAAGCTGAACAGTGCATAAATGTCTTATATATAAATCCTTTGAATATAAATGTTATAGACGGGTTCTAAGAATATCTTGGAAACAGAAAAGAACAAATGCATCGATATGACAAGATCTGAATATTGAAGAAGGTTGGCTACTAAAGACAATAAAACAAAGAAAACTGAAATATTTTGGTCACTTGAAATGTCATGAAAGTTTGGAGAGAACAATAATGGTGGGGTAGAGGAAGAGGAAGATCACAGAGAAGATGGGTGCAGGATGTGGCAGATGATCTCCAGATTGGTATATCGGACGCGGGACATCTTGCTTATGACCAAGAAGTTTTCTGAAAGGTTGTTATGGGAGCGAGGTTCTGCAAAGGTCATGCTACAGAATGAATGAATGCTACCACAGCTCACACTCCTCCCCCTACATGATGGAACTGTCACAGATTTAGCAGTGGAGTGAGCACATGATGAGACCAGGCAGTCAGGCAGATGACTGTCTTACCTCTGGAAATATGCATTAGAGATGTACACTGGTGGGTTTCTGAGGTCACTGATCAGCAAGGCTTCCTCGTTTCTCCGTTTCCCACATTCTTCATGGAAATATCTGGAGTAGGTGCCCAGCTCCTGAAAGATACATCAAGTACATAGGTCATGGTGCAGAAGTTATGGTAATGGCAAGGTCAAGGTAGTCCCAGAGCAGATGCTGCTGCCAGGGAGTAAAGTGTTAGGCTTCACACATTTTAGACATACTGTCATTGTGGAGTAAAGTGTTAGGCTTCACATATTTTAAACATACTGTCATTGTGGAGTAAAGTGTTAGGCTTCACATATTTTAGACATACAGTCATTGTGGAGTAAAGTGTTAGGCTTCACATATTTTAGACATAGTCATTGTGGAGTAAAGTGTTAGGCTTCACATATTTTAGACATAGTCATTGTGGAGTAAAGTGTTAGGCTTCACATATTTTAGACATAGTCATTGTGGAGTAAAGTGTTAGGCTTCACATATTATAGACATGCAGTCATTGTGGAGTAAAATGTTAGGCTTCACATATTTTAGACCAGTGGTTCTCAACCAGTGGGAAATCCCCCTCCCCCACCCCCGGGGAATTCTAGGGTTTCCAGGGGAGGGAGGGGGGGGGGGGAAATTAAGATGATTTCAAGATCGCATTAATACAAGAACCAGTTACTTGATATTGTTTTTCCCGCTAAATTTTACGGTTTTGTACTTTTCACCCTAATAAAATTCGTTTTATAACTTAAGTAGACCCACAAAATCACGTTTTATGCAGATGTCTAGGCTTGTTCTAGTATGTGTTAATAAATTTAGCTTCCATTTTTATGTATACTGTGTAAGGGTTGGAGGGATTTATAGGGGGAAATTCGAAAGTGGGGGGGGGGGGGGGGGATGACGTTCTGAACATATGGTAAAGGGGGGCATGGGGGGAAAAAAAGGTTGCGGATCACTGTTTTAGACATACTGTCATTGTGGAGTAAAGTGTCAGGCTTCACATATTTTAGACACAGCCATTGTAGAGTAAAATGTTAGGCTTCACATATTTTAGACATAGTCATTGTGGAGTAAAATGTTAGGTTCCACACATTTTAGACATACTGTCTTTGTGGAGTGAAATGTTAGGTTTCACACATTTTAGACATACTGTCTTTGTGGAGTAAAATGTTAGGCTTCACATATTTTAGACATACTGTCTTTGTGGAGTAAAATGTTAGGTTTCACACATTTTAGACATACTGTCATTCTCTGCATGCATGCATGTCTATCTCTCTCTCTCTCTCTCGATGTGTGCATGCACAGATGTGTGCATAAACAGGTAATAGAGGGGATATATAAAATATATCAAAGTTATCCCATTATGAAAGCTTGCTAATACGAACCCCGAATACTGGTCTATTTAAATACTAATGTATGCAACAACCAAGATGTTCATCCTTGTCCAAGAAGCCTATGTGATGTGTTAAAACTGTTTGATCTTACCATGAACTGTCTGAGCACCGTGTGTGTCTTGTTCCACTTCTGCACGGCTGCGTTGTTTAAATCGTTCTGACCTACACAAAGGAAAAACATCATCATCAGAACAAACATCCCTCTCTGGACACTGGCAGAAAACCGGTGACCATGAAATACCTAAAGTTGAGTTGAGTTGAGTAAGAACCAACATCACTACACTCAGGACATTCCCACATGCGCCCCGTCCCCTTGTTCAACAGCCAGCGAAGAGTCATACCACTAATCATTCCCACCGCTATCTGAATGAAAGTTCTCGTCTCCCCCCCCCCCCCCCCCCCCTCTCCCAGGTTTGATAGTCTTCCAGAATCCCTGCTGATCCCCGCAATATCAATCTCACGACATATTGGTTCTCAATCTGTTCCCCATAAAAGCCTGTGAAGGAACCATCTCCGTGGCAAAGGGGTTATGAATGCAATATGTAACCCCGCATACCGCATTTGAAACACAGCTGCAGCCGATTTGGAAACAAACAGGCTTGCGATGTTTCCATACAATGGTATAAGTGCCGGTCGTTTAGAAAATTAATGGCAAACTACTGAACGTAAACGTGCCAAGAAACCACAAACAGCCAAAAATACTGGGGTTGACTGCAACATCCTGTAAAGGATATGCAACTTACTGTGAAGGAAACATGACTTACATGGACATAACCCCAGCACTATGTAGCAGGTCCTCTGCAGAAGGTCCTCAGAAAAAGGTCCTCTCATCATGGCCCACCAAAAAGATTCACAATCCCATGTTTAAGCCCAAGGTCTCCGCACTGTCCGGTGTCCATCTTCGTGCTGGCAGACCTCTGCCTCTTCCACCAGTAACCACACCTTCCATTACTGTTATTTCTAAGCCACTGTGGCATTAACAGATTCACTGCCAAACAAAAAGTAGGTTTGGACTAAGCAAACATGGATGGAAAATGGGAAGTAGGGGTGTGTCACAGTTATGACCTAAATATGTTAACATGGTAGCAGACGTGTTGTATTACACATCAAATTAAAGGGGGTTGCTTAGAGAAAACTACCGTAATGATATTTTAATTGAGACAACATTTCGCAATGACATTTCAGCGATATATTAACCCATTGCAGTAATTGGAAGTTGCTTAAGACTATTAATCATCTCATGGCACTGACATATGAACCCATAACCTCCCTAGATAACATGACCGCCAGTGTCCGAGACATGAAACTTTTGATGAGCCAGCTTTCTTCCATGATCAGATCTTGTAGAAAGTCAGCATTTTTCTTCTTCTTGATCCATGATATTCTAAGAATTTTTCTGTAAAATTTAAGCTCAAAAGCCGTGATTTTCTTTTCTAGTGATTGCGAAATGGCCCAATCCCAGCCAGTTGTCCATACACTCTGTGTTGAATCCTGACCTGACTGCATCTTAATATGCAGATTCTGAGCTTGGGGAGTGGAAGGATCCCTCATTGTACTTTGATCCTGGGTCGTGAGTGCAGAGAATGGGCAGCGGGCCGCACCGAGGTTGAGGTGCAACATCTGATCCAGAGTAACACACATCAAGGTGACATAGTGATCTACACCGATGGGTCAGTGGTGAGAAACAGATGTAGTGGTTGAGGTTTCATCACGAAGGCTAACGGACGATGCTTGAAAAAGGAGAATATGGCATATGAGACTACGACCTCCAGCATGAGAATGGAGGCGGAAGCAGTAACAGCATTGTGACCACTGCAACACACATTGCATTCATTACGGACTCAAGGAGTATGCTTAGTAAGGTGGAGAAAGGAATGTTTCATGTGGAATGGCTATCTTCGCTTCAGAGGTCACAGATTGTGAGAATTGTATGGATTTTCTGCCCTGGCCATGCGGGAGTGAGATGGAATGAACAGGCTGATAGGCTGGCAGGGAATGCACCTCTTGGGGGTAGATTACCTATGGACAAGGGAGATATGGTCGAGCGCATGGAGGACAAGATGGAGAAGGAGGGAGAACAGATTGAAAACCCATATGTGGAAATAATGATATTGCGGGGGATTAGCAGGGATTCTGGTAGAATCTCAAACCTGAGAGGGAAGATTAGGAGAACTTTCAATCAGATAGCAGTGGGAATGATTAGGAGTGTGAATCTTTGCTGGCTGTTGAATGACGGGACGGAGCACATGTGGGAATGTCCTGAGTGCAGTGATGTTGGTTCTTAGCTCAACTCAACTCCTGGGCCGGGAGAAATTTCCACACCAACACAACCCCAACAGGTGCAAGAACTGCCCAAGGCCTAGATGACCTGAACAACAATGAACCAGACTAAGGAATTAAAACTTGTCTTCCAGAAGATTCCCAACCTGCCAACCAACCACGCAAGAATAAATATTTAACTAAATACACTCCACTACATAAATTTTACATTATATAAGGTGGCTTAAAATGACAACCTTAAAAATGTGATAACAATTATAATAACCATGCCATTGTCTTGTAATCTTTCAATATGGTTGTTAAGGATGTCAAGCGTGTTAAACTCATAACATCACGGTACAGATGAACACGGAGAGTTATAAGGACAGTTTAAAGATGACCACCCCACTTTTGACTTGCACCATCCATTTTTTGATCAGTGAAATGGTGAAATCTATAGAAATTCATCGGTGAATGAAGGTCCAGTATGGTGATTTGTGCCTGTGAGTCCAGCAAGTGTATGAGTGGGGTAGGAAGTTTCAAAACGGCACAAATTCTGTGACAGACATTTTGGTCCGATGAAGATGTACAGCAGGTGGTTCATGAGTGGTTACACACACGACCAAGAGCATTTTTTTCTACAGGAATCCAAGTGCTTTATCAGCGCTAGAGGACTTGCATTGAACGCAGTGGTGACTAAATAAAAAACACTACATTTGTTCTGTACTTTTTCAAGATATATTCACCACACAAAATCATGTATGGTTTTTACTTGAAGCTCCCTCGTATCTTGAAGGAAGATGAATCACAAAGAGAACTAGTTACTCGGCTTTAGAAACAGACAGTCCACATTCTTTGAGCAAGTCATGAGAAGGAGGGAAGCTGGAGTACGTGGTCACAACAGGAAAGATGGAGGGGAGGAGCGACAGTGGGAGGTCAAGTGAGAAGATGCTGAACAGTTTGGCATCATGGCATGGAGGAACATCAGTATTAGAAATGATTGGCAGTATGTGAGACAGAAGACTGAAGTGAGATGATCAGTATACATGCTATTCACAATAAGAAGAATTTACCTTTTATATACTGAATTGTTATCATTTATATAGACAGGCTGTATGTGGAGATTCCATCATTGATAAGGGATGTTATCATTTCATCATCATCAAGTGCCGTGCCGGCTGGCGTAGGCGTTCATGGCTCTCCATAGATCTCGGTCTTTGGTTTTCTGGATCAACTCTGCTGCTGATATTCCTCCATGCCACCGTCTCAATCCATCCATCACCACTTCTCTTGGTCTACCTCTGCCTCTCTTCCCCTCGATCTTTCCAGTTGTCACGATGTTCTCCAATGCCTCTCTTCTCATCACATGACCGAAGAAAGCTGTTTGTCTCTGTCTTATTGTTGTATATAATGTTCTAGTTTCATTAGCCTGTTTCAGACAGTCGTCGTTAGTTACTCTGGCAGTCCAAGGAATTCGCAACATTCGTCTCAGGAACCACATCTCTCTTGCTTCTAATTTCTTCTTAATTTGTTCATTTACATTCCAAGATTCACTGCCATACAGCAAAACTGGTTCTACATAGCATTTCAGCACTCTCTTTCTTACATTCAGTGATAGTGACTTATTGCATAAGATACTCTTCATTTTCTGAAATGCGGCTTTTGCCTGCCCTATTCTGCTCCTAATCTCTGTTGTACATCTTCCATCTGATGTTATAAATGCCCCTAGGTATCTAAAATTATCAACTTGGTTAAGGATTTTCCCTTCTATTTCTATGTCACATTTTGGTGTCACCATTTTCTTTGATATTACCATTGTTACTGTTTTCTTGATATTCAAGGAGAGTCCTTTCCTTGCACTCTCTGTTACTACAATGTCTAATAATTGTTGTAGGTCTGTTGAATTATCCGCCACCAATACTGTGTCATCTGCATAGCGTATATTATTTATATTATAACCTCCAACTAGTATTCCTGGCATCTCTTTGATCTCTCTCATTATTACTTCGCTATACAGGGAGAAAAGATCTGGTGACAAGACACACCCTTGTCGTACTCCTAGCTTTATCTGTTCGTAACTACCCTCTCTATTTCCCATTTTAATTGCTGCTACTTGGTTCCAGCAAACATTCTTTATTATTCTTAAATCTTTTCCATCAATGTTGATATCTTCCAACATTTTAATCAGTTCATCATGTTTTACTTTATCAAATGCCTTAGTATAATCTATGAAGCACAAATATATGTCTCTCTGTTTCTCTATTGACCTTTCTATTAGTGTCCGTAATGTATAAATTGCATTGTTTGTGCCCTTTCCTTCCACAAATCCATACTGTTCTTCACTAATTTCCATTTTTATTTTCTTTTTGGTTCTTCTCATTATGATTTTGAGTAGAAGCTTAGTGATATGGTTTATAAGGTTAATTGTACGAAAATCTTCACAATCAATTGCTCCTGGTCTTTTTGGTATAGCTATACATACAGATTTCAGCATATCACTGGGTAAATATCCACTGCTGTAAATATCATTCAACATTTTGGTTAATATATCTACTCCAAATTCTCCCAATACTTCTAATTCTTCTATTGTGATTTCATCTGGCCCAGCTGTTTTTCCTTTCTTCATACGCTTCATAGCGTCAGAGACTTCTTCTTTCAGAATAGGTGGACCTTCTAAGTTACTATCTTCTGTTAATTCTTCCCTTTCTCCTTCATATAATTCTCTTATATACTCATTCCACCTCTTCATTATAGCATCTTCCTCTAATATTATCTTTCCTGTTTTTGATTTCAAACACCCCATATTTATTCTTATTTTCTTCCTGTAAGCTCACTGATTTGTCTGTGCATATTTTTTGTATCTTTAATGGAATTTAATTCAATTTTTTTGCATTGCTCGTTTAACCAACTTTCTTTAGCCTTCCCACATTTATCTTTTATTTCTTTATTTATCTTAGCGTATTCTTGTTTGTCATTTTTACTCTGTTTTCTTTTGTCCATCAGTTTTAAGATATCTTCATTCATCCATTTTTTCTTAGCTATTTTGCCTCTCTCCGGTAATACTTCTTTGCTAGTTTGATGAATGGAGTCCCTTAACATTTCCTATTGTTCATCTATACTCTGTATTTTAGTTATTGCATTGTACCTATTTTTCACAGTCACTCTGTATTGTTCTTGCATTTCTTTATCTATTTTCAGAACTTCTTTATTAAGTCTCATGTTCTTAACCATTTTTTTCCCTCTCTTTAATCTTACTTTTATTTGTCCACATAGTGGTACATGATCACTATTACAGTCAGCACCAGGCATTGTCTTTACATTAATTAAAGCATTTCTAAATCTTTTATTAATTAGTATGTAGTCGATTTGGTTGCGTATTTTCTTATCAGGGCTTATCCATGTGTACAGTCGTCTTTTATGGTGCTTAAACCTTGTGTTTCCAATTATCATATCATTGATATTTGCCCATTCTATTAGCTTTTCCCCTCTTTCATTTCTTGTACCTAAACCATAATTCCCCACTACATCCTATATTTTTTCCTTTCCTATTTTTGCATTAAAATCACCAAGTATTATCTTTTATTTCTTGTGATCCAATTTGAGCCATCGCCATTTCTATTTCGTCGTAAAAGTGTTGTATTTCTTCCTCACTTAAGTCTGGGAATTTTATTATGCTTTCTATATGACAAAAGCAATAGCCACCTACCTGGCTTTATTTGACTGATGAGCTTCCTGAACACAGCCAAATCTCCCTTCAACTGATTGTATTCTGGATCATCCAATGATGAGCCCCGTAACACCTGTGCTGCGTCATTGGCCAGTTTCATGTAATCTGATTTCTGATTGGCTGAAAGTCCCTGCAGCTGAAATATAGAATATGAACTTGAGTCAGCGTGAACCAATAATAAGCTGGCAATTGTCTCCCAGGTGGAGGCCCGCATGGCTGAATGGATAAGAGCACTCCCTCTTACAATTCAGATGTGCTGATGGTGAGGTAGCGGGTTCAATCCCTACACTGTTCTGCTGAACTGAAATGTTGACTTCTCATCCTTGATTTGGGGACGTAAACAACAAGTACCCCAGAAGTCAGTGGGTTCACCTGATGGCAAGGGACACTGATAATAGGGAAAGCCATTCCCCCACACAAAAATCAATCCAGCATGAAGTTCGCTCAAGTTCAAAGGAAGTTAATGGAAAGAATAAAAATCATCTAGATGCCTTGTTCATTTCCTCTTTTGTGAGAGCTACAACAATTAAATGGAATGATGTACTTTACTAGAGAGATCGGTGGTAGGAGAGATAGAGGCAGACAAGTAGAATGATGTTTGTTGGTCTAAGATGGTGGTGGCCTGGGAGAATGTCAGCAGGACAGCTGATCCAGAACACCAAGGGTACGATCTGTCAAGAGACATGGGTGCCTATGCCCTCAGGCAGGGCACGTGATAATGATAACTTGATTAATTCATTGACTGATTAACTAGAATCAACAGTATTTCATTCAGGACACACACATGTATACTATGTCTCTCTCAGCAGATGTCACAGTGTAGGGTGCTTATTGTTCTTAAAGCAAACTGGTTATGAATTTGAATATGTTGTTCCCCCCTGTCTGTGAACTTGCTTGTACTACCACTAGTGAAGCCAAACAACAAAAACTTTGACTCATCAATCTGTGTATCTTCCTGGCTGTAGCCACCCATCACATATGACAGGTATATCATGTACCGGGCTGTAGCCACCTATCATATGTGACAGGTATATCATGTACCGGGCTGTAGCCACCTATCATATATGACAGGTATATCATGTACCTGACTGTAGCCACCTATCATATATGACAGGTATATCATGTACCTGGCTGTAGTCACCTATCATATATGACAGGTATATCATGTACCTGGCTGTAGCCACCTATCATATATGACAGGTATATCATGTACCTGGCTGTAGCCACCTATCATATATGACAGGTATATCATGTACCTGGCTGTAGCAACCTATCATATATGACAAGTATATCATGTACCTGACTGTAGCCACCTATCATATATGACAGGTATATCATGTACCTGACTGTAGCCACCTATCATATATGACAGGTATATCATGAACAGGGCTGTAGTCACCTATCATATATGACAGGTATATCATGTACCTGACTGTAGCCACCTATCATATATGACAGGTATATCATGTACCTGGCTGTAGCCACCTATCATATATGACAGGTATATCATGTACCTGGCTGTAGCCACCTATCATATATGACAGGTATATCATGTACCTGGCTGTAGCCACCTATCATATATGACAGGTATATCATGTACCTGGCTGTAGTCACCTATCATATATGACAGGTATATCATGTACCTGGCTGTAGCCACCTATCATATATGACAGGTATATCATGTACCTGGCTGTAGCCACCTATCATATATGACAGGTATATCATGTACCTGGCTGTAGCAACCTATCATATATGACAAGTATATCATGTACCTGACTGTAGCCACCTATCATATATGACAGGTATATCATGTACCTGACTGTAGCCACCTATCATATATGACAGGTATATCATGAACAGGGCTGTAGTCACCTATCATATATGACAGGTATATCATGTACCTGACTGTAGCCACCTATCATATATGACAGGTATATCATGTACCTGGCTGTAGCCACCTATCATATATGACAGGTATATCATGTACCTGGCTGTAGCCACCTATCATATATGACAGGTATATCATGTACCTGGCTGTAGCCACCTATCATATATGACAGGTATATCATGTACCTGGCTGTAGCCACCTATCATATATGACAGGTATATCATGTACCTGACTGTAGCCACCTATCATATATGACAGGTATATCATGTACCTGGCCATAGCCACCTATCATATATGACAGGTATATCATGTACCTGACTGTAGCCACCTATCATATATGACAGGTATATCATGAACAGGGCTGTAGTCACCTATCATATATGACAGGTATATCATGTACCTGACTGTAGCCACCTATCATATATGACAGGTATATCATGTACCTGGCCATAGCCACCTATCATATATGACAGGTATATCATGTACCTGGCTGTAGCCACCTATCATATATGACAGGTATATCATGTACCTGGCTGTAGCCACCTATCATATATGACAGGTATATCATGTACCTGGCTGTAGCCACCTATCATATATGACAGGTATATCATGTACCTGACTGTAGCCACCTATCATATATGACAGGTATATCATGTACCTGACTGTAGCCACCTTTCATATATGACAGGTATATCATGTACCAGGCTGTAGCCACCTATCATATATGACAGGTATATCATGTACCTGACTGTAGCCACCTATCATATATGACAGGTATATCATGTACCTGGCCATAGCCACCTATCATATATGACAGGTATATCATGTACCTGGCTGTAGCCACCTATCATACATGTATATGACAGGTATATCATGTACCTGACTGTAGCAACCTATCATATATTACGGGTATATCATGTACCTGACTGTAGCCACCTATCATATATGACAGGTATATCATGTACCTGGCTGTAGCCACCTATCATATATGACAGATATATCATGTACCTGGCTGTAGCCACCTATCATATATGATGGGTATATCATGTACTTGGGGCCGCAGTCGTCAGTGCACTTGCCTGCCAAAACAGTGGTCAGGGTTCAATACCCAGCAAAGGCAGATTGTTGTTTTCAATCAGAAGAGCTCTAGGCTAAACCCAGCCTCACAAAAGTGGATTTCAGCATTTTCTTGCAATTGTCTCAGGGAGGAAAGATGATTTGTTGTTGTCTTCCACTGATGACGTTAGGGGAGAGATTATTGAAGATCCAGCGCCTGTGACTGGTGCCTTTCTTCTATGATTCATGAGCTGTATTTTTCTAGGATCAAGCAAATTCCCTACTGGTTTGCTAGATCTGTCATAGGTTCCTTACCTACTTAACCCAAGGGGAGATGATAAGAACGATAAGTGACCACCCCAGCACAAATTTCCCAGCCTAGAATATGTTACAGCATAACACTTTACACTCCAACAGCAATATCTGCTATGGGAAACCTTTAATTTCTGTATAAAGCACAAACTAAAATGTGCAAGCCTGCAATTCTCAAACTTTTAAAAACAAAATGTATTCATTGTCCATTCTTCTGTTATCTTTAGGCATTGACCAAAGAGGTCACCACTGTGCTGGGCGATGTCTGGAAGGGTAGCAACAAACTCCCTTCATGCTGCATGGTCAATGGCCTTCTTGCATATTCTGGATGTCTGTCAATCAATATTTCTATGACAGATATGTTAAGACCTTCAGCTAAAACTTCCAATTGGAAATGTCTTCTTTAGTTTGATTCCTAGCCATGCTTATTTAACTAAATCCAAGATACACAAACAACTCAACATGACAGACAGATGAACAGAAAAACAGACAGACAGACAGACAAGGCAGATACATAGAAGGCTGACAAACAGCAAACTGTCAGAGAGATTTAAAACAAAGACAGACAAGGCACAATAGACAGACAAGTGTACGACTACTGACAAGACAGACATAAGTATGAACAGAATGGCAGGGCAAGACAGACAGACAAGTCAGGACACAACAAGACACACAGACAGGACAAGACAGGACACAAGATAGACAGGACAAGACAAACAGATGCACAGATGGATAGACAAACAGACAGGACAAGACAGTCAGACAAAGACACAGGCAGAGCAAGACAACCAGACATAACAAGGCAAACATGACACAAGAAGACAGACATACACAGACAAGATTTGACAGAAAGTCAGCACATGACAAAACAAACAGACAGCACTATAAGACAAGACAAGACAAACAGACAGCACACAAGACAAGACAAGAAGACAGAGCATTTACCTCCTTGGACTGTGTCTGAGACACCATGATTGATAAAAACTGAGCTAACTGGGATCTCAGTCGTTCAGCTGTCGTCTCACAGTTGACATAGATCTGTTCACGTAATCTAATTGACAGTGTCACAAAGAAACCCAATTACATTCCATCACATACGTTGACAAAGCCATGAGTTGTATCATGGTACATGGTGTTAGCCCCATATTTGCTTGAGACCCATCAGCACTCTCAGGACATTTTCTGATACCAGCTGTAGAACAGTCGATTGGAGGGCCTAGGTCAATTTTCTGATACCTGTTGTAGGATAGTCGGCAGGAGGGCCTAGGTCAATTTTCTGATACCTGTCGTAGGATAGTCGACAGGAGGGCCTAGGTCAATTATCTTATACCTGTTGTAGGATAGTCGACAGGAGGGCCTAGGTCAATTATCTGATACCTGTTGTAGGATAGTCGGCAGGAGGGCCTAGGTCAATTTTCTGATACCTGTTGTAGGATAGTCGACAGGAGGGCCTAGGTCAATTTTCTGATACCTGTTGTAGGATAGTCGGCAGGAGGGCCTAGGTCAATTATCTGATACCTGTTGTAGGATAGTCGGCAGGAGGGCCTAGGTCAATTTTCTGATACCTGTTGTAGGATAGTCGGCAGGAGGGCCTAGGTCAATTATCTTATACCTGTTGTAGGATAGTCGACAGGAGGGCCTAGGTCAATTATCTGATACCTGTCGTAGGATAGTCGACAGGAGGGCCTAGGTCAATTATCTGATACCTGTTGTAGGATAGTCGGCAGGAGGGCCTAGGTCAATTATCTGATACCTGTTGTAGGATAGTCGGCAGGAGGGCCTAGGTCAATTATCTGATGCCTGTTGTAGGATAGTCGACAGGAGGGCCTAGGTCAATTTTCTGATACCTGTTGTAGGATAGTTGACAGGAGGGCCTAGGTCAATTTTCTGATACCTGTTGTAGGATAGTCGGCAGGAGGGCCTAGGTCAATTATCTTATACCTGTTGTAGGATAGTCGACAGGAGGGCCTAGGTCAATTATCTGATACCTGTCGTAGGATAGTCGACAGGATGGCCTAGGTCAATTATCTGATGCCTGTTGTAGGATAGTCGGCAGGAGGGCCTAGGTCAATTATCTGATGCCTGTTGTAGGATAGTCGACAGGAGGGCCTAGGTCAATTTTCTGATACCTGTTGTAGGATAGTCGGCAGGAGGGCCTAGGTCAATTATCTGATACCTGTTGTAGGATAGTCGACAGGAGGGCCTAGGTCAATTTTCTGATACCTGTTGTAGGATAGTCGGCAGGAGGGCCTAGGTCAATTATCTGATACCTGTCGTAGGATAGTCGACAGGAGGGCCTAGGTCAATTATCTTATACCTGTTGTAGGATAGTCGACAGGAGGGCATAGGTCAATTTTCTGATACCTGTTGTAGGATAATCGGCAGGAGGGCCTAGGTCAATTTTCTGATACCTGTTGTCAGATAGTCGACAGGAGGGCCTAGGTCAATTTTCTGATACCTGTTGTAGGATAGTTGACAGGAGGGCCTAGGTCAATTATCTGATACCTGTCGTAGGATAGTCGACAGGAGGGCCTAGGTCAATTATCTTATACCTGTTGTAGGATAGTCAACAGGAGGGCCTAGGTCAATTATCTGATGCCTGTTGTAGGATAGTCGACAGGAGGGCCTAGGTCAATTATCTGATACCTGTTGTAGGATAGTCGACAGGAGGGCCTAGGTCAATTATCTGATACCTGTTGTCAGATAGTCGACAGGAGGGCCTAGGTCAATTTTCTGATACCTGTTGTAGGATAGTTGACAGGAGGGCCTAGGTCAATTATCTGATACCTGTCGTAGGATAGTCGACAGGAGGGCCTAGGTCAATTTTCTGATACCTGTTGTAGGATAGTCGACAGGAGGGCCTAGGTCAATTATCTGATGCCTGTTGTAGGATAGTCGACAGGAGGGCCTAGGTCAATTATCTGATACCTGTTGTAGGATAGTCGACAGGAGGGCCTAGGTCAATTTTCTGATACCTGTTGTAGGATAGTCGGCAGGTAGGCCTAAGACAATTCAAAATGCACCTTGATGGGGAATTAAAAACACGTTACCATTGGATTGGCAGGCAAGTGTGTTAGCTTTAGACTGTCACTGCCATCTACTGTCTATAGTACCTTGTGGTGTAGGACAGAGGTAGGTGGGTGGGTGTGTGTGTGGGTGGGGGGGGGAGACGGAGTGAGAGTCTTGAGCCTGAGGAATTAAGCCCCCCTGACTAGTGCAGTCGCCGCTAACTGTGCAGGTTATGGTTTTCTTTTTGTCCCGGACACACACAAAATCTACACCTTACCAAGGATTTAAACCCAAGTTTCCTCAAGGAGAACCCGGCATTCCAGCCGCTCGGCCAGCCTTAGACTATCAAGCATAATTTTCCACAGTCTGTGTCTTCTTCTTCTACTGCTGATCATTTTGTCATGACAATGTTCTCCAACACCTGTCGCCACATGATATGACCAAAGATTACTGTTACTTTATGTTAGTTGCTTTTACATCTGTCCATGGTTGTTTGCTTTGTGAACTGCATGTTCAGAAAATAGCGGCAGATGGTTGCTGAACTAGTTAGTTTTGGATTATGAAGTAATGTGTGTGAAGCTGCTGTATTTCTAGCTGCTGTATTTCTAGTCGACCATGAACTGTAATTTTCGTGGTGGATTATTGTGTTGGCATTCTGGCAGCGGCCTTATGCATGTACTTGCCTGTGTGTGCTATTGGGTTGTCGGTACTGCTGTCTGTTTCCACTCTTCATATGGGGCAGTGAGGGGCATTTTGTGTGATATTCACAGGCACAGAGCATTATTGGAGGGGGGGGGGGGGTCACACTTTGCCGTAAGTTGGAACCATGACTAACTAATTAACAAGTTGTGTATAATGTTTTACTTTCATTAGCCTCTGCCATGTCAACTACCCCGGCCATCCTAGGTATTATTTATTATCGAGTTGAGTTAAGCCAAGAACCAACATCACAGCACTCGGGACATCCCCATTCGTGTTCCGTCCCTATCTTCAAGTCAGCAAAGAGTCCCAATACTAACAGTACCAGATGCAATCTGATTGTGTGTCCATCTGGCCTTTCCTCAGAGTCCTGAGTGTTGACCAGATCCTCTGGTCACTCCTTGCAGCACTATTCTCCCCAAACAGTGATCTACCCATTCTTCTGCACAATACACACGATCCCAAAGGGCTCCGACCACATCTGCTTATTCATGCACCAATACTCCACCCAGCAGTGCAGAGAGGGCTTCAAATGAAAACCTTCAGTTTTTTTTTTTTTTTGAGTTGTCCAAACAGGTGGAAATCTCTTGGAGCTAGGTACGGTGAGTATGGGGGATGTGGTACACACTGACAGTGCAGGTCTTGATGGTTTCAACCGCTGCACGGGCAGCATGGGGGTCACGCACTGTCACGCTAGAAAAGAATACCTTTACTCAAAGTCCACGTCATTTGGATGTAATTGCGGGTTGAAGCTTCCTACTCCTCTCATACACTTGCTGGACTGACACGTTTGCATCACCATACTGGACCTTTATGAATTTCTATAGGTTTGACCCCTTCACTTATTAAAAAACGGATAACAGAATGCTGCTCTTCTTTGGTGCATGTCAAATTGATGATTAAACTGTTCTTATGACGTCACTGTGTTCATCTGCACCGTGATGTCATGTGTTGAACACTCTTGACATCCTTAACAACAATATTGACAGGTTGCAAGACAATGGCATGGTTATTGTAATTT
Organism: Cepaea hortensis; assembly: GCA_963921405.1. Lineage (NCBI taxonomy): Eukaryota > Metazoa > Mollusca > Gastropoda > Stylommatophora > Helicidae > Cepaea > Cepaea hortensis. The sequence continues at coordinate 53,798,656 of OY992879.1, forward strand.
CTATTACACTTTTAAGGTTTTAATTTGAAGACCCCTCATACTATTGAAAATGGGAGGACAATCATTGTCATTGACATACTACTTCACTTCAGGCTAGCAGGGAATGCACCTCTTGGTGGTATATTGCCTATGGACAAGGGGGAGGTGGTCGCACGTTTGTGGGACCAGGTGGAGAAGGCGGAGGAACAGACTAAGAACCCATAAGTGGAAAGAATGAGATTGCGGAGTATCGGCAGGGGTTCTGGAAGAAACTCAAAACTGAGAGGAAAGACCAGGAGAACTTTTAATCAGATAGTGGTGGGAACGATTAGTAGTATGACTTTTCGCTGGCTGTTGAACGAAGGGGACGGAGAGCGTATGGGATTGTCCTGAGTGCAGTGATTTTGGTTCTTAACTCAACTCAACTTCAATTTCAATAGCTTCATTACAAGCACAACTATATTCAGATTCTAGCATCAATGCTTTCTGCGGATGTAGAAAGGAAACAAGGAAGTCAAAGGAGAAGCAGCAGAAACAAGAGGAATCTACATCTCTGCACTCCAATATCTGCTGTGAGAGACATGACCAGCATGGATGTGCCCTGAGTGCTGGCAATGTTGATTCAAAACAAGACAATCAATCAATCAACCATCAGAAACTACTCACTTGCTGACTTCTTGGAAACAGTTGGGATCTGGGGGCGGTATCACTAAAACAATTGCAGCTACTTCCGTTTCTTGACCACTTGAGGTTTGAATCTAAATATACCAGATTTGAAAACAAAATAAATATACTTCATTTTGAAAGTGTCTGTCACAGTGGTTGTAGCAACTAACATACTTTCATTCTCTTTTCTCTATCTTTCTTCCTTCCTTTCTATTCAGTATCTCTACCTCCTTTTTCCTCACTCCCTTCTCATGCTACCTGCCACCAGCACATCAATATCTTAATTCTTCTATCATTATTCTTTTTTATTACTTTCTCTCAGCATCTTTCTTGCTCCCCCTACTCTCTCAATCTGCTCCTTTCTCCCTTCTCTCTCTTTTTTTAATTTTTTATTATTTCACTCTCTCTGAATATCATTTATTCATGCTTAATCAACATTTGCAATGCTAGTAAAGAAACCATTATAAGAAATAATCACAGTCACAGAATTTGCATAGAAAACATCACAAGAAATAATCAGTCACAGAAATTGTATAGAAAACATCAAAAGAAATCATCATGGTCCCTTTCTGTGTCTGTGTCTGTGTGTGCATGTGCATGTGCGTGCGCATGCGAGTGCGTGAGAGAGAGAGAGAGATGGGGCGAGGAAGTGTGGGGGGAAGAGAAAAAGCCTCAGTGTAGGAGGGAAAAAAAACTACCTCAAACACTCTAGGATAACAAAGTAAAGATCATGAATGAATAATTGGACTAGATTTTAACTACTATTGGTAAACATAAAATGATTGTCTGTCATCATGCTGGATGAACTTCAGTATCTCTTAATTGTGTGATTAATCAGTTTAGTGTCAAATTCATCATACTTAATAAATGGATGGTGATGATGGTAGTAATGATGATGATGATGATGATGATGATGATGATGATGATGATGATGATGATGATGATGATGATGATGATGATGATGGTGGTGATGATGATAGTGGTAATAGTGGTTCTGGTGGTGGTGTTGATGGTGGTGGTAATGGTGATAACAATGGTGATGATAGTGATAATTGTGGTGATGATGATGGTGGTGATAATGGTGGTGATGATGATGGTGGTGATTATAGTGATGATGATTATACTGGTGGTAATGATGATGATAGTAATGCCGATGATGGCTGTGGTGGTGGTGGTGATGGTGAAGATGGTGATGATGATGATTATGATGGTAGTAGTGGTGGTGACGATAAATGACAATTATCATGATGGTGATGGTGTAGTAGTGGTGGTGGTGGTGGTGGTGATGATGATGATGATGATGAAGAAGTTAATGAAACTTACCACCCATCGTTCTGAATCTGAATTATCTACAACAGTGACAACGTCATCCTTCTCCAAAGACACCTTTTGAAAACAAAAATGTTTTTAACCTATTAGAACTTATAACTAACAACTATTGCCTGGAAGAGTCCAATCAAACAACAATCTTATAGAAATAAAATTACTGGAACTGCTGTAAAGCTGTGGAAATGAAAAGAATATAAAATAACACAAAGTAATGCAGCTGTACAGAACAGGATTTAAAAAAAAAAAAAAACACAGGATGTTGCGGCGACTAGCCTTCATCAGCAAACAAATACATACACAAAACATATAAGGGGTGTTAATTTGAAATCTGTTCGTGCCTCACCATGCGTAATTGAGTACGTTGAATATGATCATGTCATAGTCATGTGATGAGTACTGACCAATGAATAAAAGAGCATGTGCTTGCATGATGCATAGGTCCTGTTTCTGTTATCGAACGTATGCTTCGACAACGGTTCATCTGTACTGCTGTGTCAATTTAGGCGATGTTTTTTTTCTGTTGCAACAATATGCGCTTGACCCAGCCGGCAAAGATCTGTTGTGAACTGACGTCTTTTTCGAAACATTCGTGCCTGGTCTGTTACTGTTGTCTTCGACACACATTTGTTACCGTACGCTGCCTGCATTCTTCGATGAATGTCCACTGGTCGACATCCTTCAAATGAAAGAAACTGAATCACCGCTCTTTGAGCTTTTTTGGACGGATTTTGGATCAACTCTGCCATTTTCTCAACAGTCAGAAACAGAAGCTATGCATCATGGGACGATAAGCACTTGCTCTTTTATTCATGGGTCAGTACTTATCACATGACTATGACATGATCATGTTCAACGTACGCAATTACGCGCAGTGCGGTACGAAAGTATTTCAAATGAACTCCCCTTATACAATGATGACAGATTACATAATTTATGGGGTAAACATATTGACCAATAAAAAGTTGATATTTTGCAACTAGAAAAAGAGTATTGAGATGTTACATAAAGCCTGTACTTTTGTGTGGATGTGAAGCATGGACAATGAGCAGACAGGATGAAAAACATCTGATGGCTGTGGAAATGTGGTTTTCGAGGAAAATGCGAAGAATACCATGGACAGACGACCCCCCCCCCCTCCCCGCGCCATACACCGCAAGGTACTATATTGGCAGTAAATGAAAACTTTTTTATGAACACAGACAGACAGAAAAACCAATGACCAAGTCCTACAAGAAACAAATAAAAATCATCAACTTATTAGAGACATTAGACATAGACAGTCAAAACATTTTGGTCATGTTATGAGAAGAAATAAATTGGAGAACTTGGTGACAATTGGCAAGATTTAGGGGAAAAGAACAAGGGGATGGCAGAGAAATAAATCCTTTAAGGCTTGGCCACGTGGTATGGTCAAGTCAAGAACACTGAGCTGATCCACGACTCTAGTGATCGAGTGAGATGGCAAAACATGACCGCCCATGCTTACCGGCATGGCACATGATGATGATGAAAGTAAGATAAGCTGGCATATTTGAGAGCACATCAAAATCAGCTCTATTTAATGTTTGAGCCAGACTTACAAGTCACATCTGCATGGGGCTGCATGGCTGACAATACAACAAAGACAGATCTATACAATTTACAGACTAAACTAAGCCAAAGAAGTCTGGACTCACATGCTTGTGTTCATATTTGACTAGAGCTTTGGCTCGGACTGGCCAGTCTGGCAACTCCTTGCGGTAATGGATTGGGTGGACGTGGCGACTTCTCTCTGTCAGACGGTCCACTCTGCCCTGGTAATCTAGCAGTCTGCTTGTCAACATCTGAGAAGGATTAATGTATTAGTTTAAATTCTTCATGAAACCTCAGTGGCTGATCTCTCTCTCTCTCTCTTTCTCTCTCTCTCTCTCACTAACTCATTCACCTCTCACTCACACACACATTCATAGTACAATACTGATCTATGCATCCAGTCACAATAAAACCAGTTACTGTTTCCTAGTGGACAGAGAATGCCCATGTGTTATTGGGACTAATACGAGAGAAAAGAATAGTACTATTTAACCTACACTGGGACCTCCCAAGAGGCAAATAAGAAGGTTGGCATGAGACTGGATACCTCAACCTGATGACCACTTTTCACAATCTGATCCAATATACGAGGGGGCTTCAACTTAAAACCTTAAATGTTTTTTTTTTAAATAAATTCTGAAAAAGTAAAGAACAAATGTATAATTTTTTTATGTGGTCACCACTGTGTTCAATGCACGGTCTCCAGCACTGATAAAGTGCTTGGATTCCAGTAGACAAAAATTCTCTTGTCCGTTTTGAAATTTTCTACTCCACTCATACACATGCTGGACAGACAGGCATGCAAAACCATACTGGATCTTCATTACCGATGAATTTCTATGGGTTTCACCCCTTCACTGATCAAAAAATCGATAACAGAATGCTGCTCCTCTTTAGTGCATGTCAAAAGTTCGGCGCCCATCTTTAAACTGTCCTTATGATGCCACAGTGTTTGTCTTCATCATGATTTCACATGCTTAACACTCTTGACCTCCTTAAAAAAATACTGACAGGTTACAAGACAATGGCATGGTTATTGTGATTTCTCATCATCAATCAGGTGCCGTCTCCACAATTAAGGTTGGTTGCAATGGATCTCCAACACTGTCTGTCTCTCGCCTAGACTGTACATTCTGTCAGACTGATGTTCGTCCATCTCTTGATGTTATCTTCCCACTTGTATCGTTGTCTACCTCTTGCTCGCTTGCCCTCAAACTTGCCCTCCAGTATGGTATTTATAAGAGTGTTGTCTTTTAACGTAGCCAAAATATTTCACTTGCCTCTTTTTTATTTCTTTCATCAACTCTTTTCATTCCCAGTTTTTCTAGAACCTCTGTATTTGATTGTTTCTGTTTCCAAGAAATACGACATATTCTTCAGTATATCCACATCTCTAAGGCATCTATTCGACTTTCTAGTTGCTTATTCAATGTCCAGGCTTCTGCACCATACAGTAGTGTTGAAAATATGTAACATTTTACAATTCGCATTTTTAATGCGTTATTAATCTCTATAGATGTTAATATCGATTTCATGCTGTTGAAAGCATTTTTGGCCACAAACAACCTCTGACAGATGTAAAAGCACTACACATGAAATCCACAGCTCACAGTGTCACTCCATGCACTCAACTCAGTAGTGGGGCGACGGAACCAAACACACTCATATATTTATACACACACCCTCCGTCTTATTACTGAACCAGCATATGTTGCTGCTTACCTTAAAATGCTCAGAAATCACATCTGGGTTGGATGTTTTCACCTGGGCTCTGACGGTCGGACTGCCCAGCCACTGAAGAAATACCAGCATGTCTTCCTCCAGGTGCCTGGTATCATGGTAAAACTGCCAGGTATGAATAACGGAAAATTATTGGCTGCCATGTTGGATCATGGTAGACAAGATAAGTAGTAATAATAATGAAAAACATCTTTGGAATTACCACATTAAAGAAACAGAATATATGTTCAAAATGATATCTATGTGAAATTATATATTTTTATTTGCATTCGCTCGCTTTGAACTCAAGCGTGGTCCATACATGTGCTACTACTTCTAGTGCACTGGATTTAATGTTGTGTGTGGATTAGCTTTCCCCATTACCAGTGTCTCTCACCATCAGGCAAACCCACTCCTACTTCTGAGGTACTTGTAATTTACATCCCCAAGTCAAGGGCAAGAAGTCAATATTTCAGTCCTGCTGATCGATGTAGGGGGTTGCACCTGCAACCTCGGCATACAAATTTATATATAAAATGAATACTTAACAATATATAACATATGATAATCAGTATAAACATTTACACTTATAAGACAGACAGAACTTCATGATAGATACATTATAATTTAATAAAGCATGCTGAAAAATTATATCTATGAAAATTTACACACAAATAGTGTGTCCACCTATTTATAATATATACTCCAATTATAACAGGATAATTGGAAACTAACAATAAATTTAAAAAGTACAATAAAGAATGAAATATACTGAAAGAAGGAAAGGAATAATCAAGTGAACAAATTAATGAGGAACAAACGAAAGAATGGAATAATCAAGTAAACAAATTAACGAGAAACAAAAGAAGGGATAACACAAGGAATAAATAAGAATGAATAGGACAAAACCAAGCCAGAAGATGAGATGAAAATGAACCAAACAAGACTGACAGAAAAAAGGAAAAGAAATCAAGAAAGAAGGAAAGCGACCAGGCAATCAGAAATGAAACCAGGAATATCAAGGATTAGGACAGAGAGGAAAGAAAATAACAAAGGAAGGAAACATGAGGGAAGGAATGAACAAATGAACGAATGAACAAACTTTATTTTTAAAAAGTCACAAACTGGGCATGCAGTTCTTACATTGAAGGAGGAAGATCTAGAGAGAGGAGAATCAGAAATAAATTGTGGGAACCAGGATGGAAATAGGAATAAAGGGAAGAGGAACAGAATGAGAAAGTAATGGAGAGAAGAATAAAATCAATTCACAAAAGATAAAGAGGAAGAAAATGAGGAAGACAGGAAGGAAATTGGACTGATGGGAGAAAAGGATGGAATAAGTAAGTTAAGGAGTGAGGAAGAAAGGAATGTAGAAAGAACGTCAGGAGGAAGGAGAAAGAGAGAGGCAAAAAAGGGAAACGGGAAGAAATTAGGAATAAGAGGAGAAAGGAGCAGAGTGAGTGACTAAGTAAAGGAGTGAGGAAGAAAGGAATTGATGGATGGTGGTTAATAGAGAGGAGAAAGAGAGAGAGAAAACAAGATGTAAACGGGAAGAGAAAAGGAATAAAAAGAGGATGGAACAGAGTGAGTAAATAAAGGGGCGAAGAAGAAAAGAATTGAAAGTAAAAGGTCAGGAGAGAGGACAAAGAAGAAGGGATTGTATTGAAGGAATAAATAAAATAAGTAAATAAAGGACATATGAAAAAAGGAATTGAAGGTAGAAGTTCAGGAGAGAGAAGAAAGAAGAAGGGAATGCAATCATCCAGTGACCCATCCAGCACGCATGAAGATATGTCCCGTACCTGATGGTAACCTGCTGCATTGTGTATGTGCACCTCCATACAGGTGTTGAGCTGCTGTAGCCAGTGCCAGCTGTCTCGCAGCACGTAGACACAGTCCTGGGGAACAACACAACATTCATTAGCTCCTAGACACAGTCCTGGGGAACAACACAACATTCATTAGCTCCTAGACACAGTCCTGGGCAACAACACAACAACATTCATCAGCATGTAGACACAGTCCTGGGGAACAACACAAAAACATTCATCAGCATGTAGACACAGTCCTGGGGAACAACACAACAACATTCATCAGCTCATAGACACAGTTCTGGGGAATAACACAACATTCATTAGCTCATAGACACAGTCCTGGGGAACAACACAACAACATTCATCAGCATGTAGACACAGTCCTGGGGAACAACACAAAAACATTCATCAGCATGTAGACACAGTCCTGGGGAACAACACAACAACATTCATCAGCTCATAGACACAGTTCTGGGGAATAACACAACATTCATTAGCTCATAGACACAGTCCTGGGGAACAACACAACAACATTCATCAGCATGTAGAAGTAGTCATGGGGAACAACACAACATTCATTAGCTCATAGACACAGTCCTGGGGAACAACACAACAACATTCATCAGCATGTAGACACAGTCCTGGGGAACAACACAACAACATTCATCAGCATGTAGATACAGTCCTGGGGAACAACACAACATTCATTAGCTCATAGACACAGTCCTGGGGAACAACACAAAAACATTCATCAGCATGTAGACACAGTCCTGGGGAACAACGCAACAACATTCATCAGCTCATAGACACAGTCGTGGAACAACACAAAAACATTCATCAGCTCATAGACACAGTCGTGGGAAACAACACAACAATATTCATCAGCATGTAGATACAGTCCTGGGGAACAACGCAACAACATTCATCAGCATGTAGACACAGTCCTGGGGAACAACACAAAAACATTCATTAGCTCATAGACACAGTCGTGGGGAACAACACAACAACATTCATCAGCATGTAGATACAGTCCTGGGGAACATCGCAACAACATTCATCAGCATGTAGATACAGTCCTGGGGAACAACGCAACAACATTCATCAGCATGTAGACGCAGTCCTGGGGAACAACACAACAACATTCATCAGCATGTAGATACAGTCCTGGGGAACAACACAACAACATTCATCAGCATGTAGATACAGTCCTGGGGAACAACACAACAACATTCATCAGCATGTAGATACAGTCCTGGGGAACAACACAACAACATTCATCAGCATGTAGATACAGTCCTGGGGAACAACACAACATTCATAAGCATGTAGATACAGTTCTGGGGAACAACACAACAACATTCATCAGCACGTAGACACAGTCCTGGGGAACAATACATCATTCATCAGCACGTAGATACAGTTCTGGGGAACAACGCAACAACATTCATCAGCATGCAGACACAGTCCCGGGGAACAACACAACATTCATCAGCTCAACAAAGAAAGCTGTCTGGTATGGTTGGCAGAGAATCACTTTCATGGTGTGTGGATACTTTCATGGTGTGTGGATACTGCCATGGGTGCACAACATGGATCACAGGAGGATGAGTTTTGTCGACCAGCTACCTAGGAAAATTCTCACTTTGTTTTCACCTTATGGAGTCCTTTGTAAGGTATGTATGCTGTGTCTGTGTTTAGTACATCTCTTCTTTTTGCAGGAGCTAAATATACCTAATTGTTTGCAATCCCTACCCAGTTGAGTGCTTGGTGCGACATCGTGAGCCGTGAACTTCTTTTGAAATGCTTTTTTCTTGTGTCCACATTGGCAGTGTTGTGAAATGGAGATTTAGAAAATGTCTGCCAGCAACGTGACGGTTATCTGGCAGCTGCTTTATGCAATGATGCTTGTGCGAGTGTTTATTTAGACAGCTGCCTACTAAAACAATGGACTTCATTTTCAAGTGATGGGACAGCTTGTAGTCTGTGATCTGGTGATTTGCTCTTGTTGATGATACTGTTTCGTTCAGACAAGTGACTAACAACAATTGCCTGGAACTTTCTAATAAGAGGAGAATATTAAATACAACTATAACAATTATTTCTTTCTTTCTTCTTTTTTTTTTTCCCCATTCTTTCTATGGCGTGGAAGGTTCTAATAAGAGGAGAATATTGAACACAACTATAACAACTTCTTTCTTTCTATAGCCTGGAAGATTCTAATAAGAGGTGAACATTAAAAACAACAATAACAACTTCTTTCTTTTAATTCTTTCTTGCTTTCTTTCTTATATGTAGCAGCCTGTCACTAGTTTTCCTCTCCTTTCCTCCCTTCCACTCTTCTGTTCTTTGCCATTCCCTTCCTGTTGTATGTCCTTGTGTCTCGTATTTAGAGCCTCTTACCTTGTGCATCCTGGACTGTGTCTGAATGTCCTCCCCTCTGTACATGCTGTCAAACACTTTGGGTCGGCTGCTGAGATAAACAGCCCGGCTCTCAATGTCAGACTGGACATTCTGAAAGGCAAATGTTTCGTACACATAGATCACAAACAGGTCACATCTGTGGTAGTCAACTTATTATTACATACACAACATACAGGGAATTTGTTCATTTGTAACACAACACCAGAAATGTGTTCATTTGTAACAGCACACAAGAAACCGGGAATTTGATCATTTGTAACAAGAGAAAGAAAATGTGTTCATTTATAATAGCACACAAGAAACTGGGAATTTGTTCATTTGTAATAGCACACCCACGACTTAGGAACACAGATACATTGTAAATGAATTTCATGAATGTGCTAACAACACACAAGATGAATGAACAATCACTAGGTGAATGAACAACACATAAGGTGACTGAACAACACATGAGGTGAATGAACAACACACAAAGTGAAAGAACAACACAAAAAGTAAATCAACACACGGGGTGAATGAACAACATATGGAGTGAACGAACAACACACAAAGTGAATGAACAACACACGAGATGAATGAACAACACATGGAGTGAATGAACAACATACGAGGTGAATGAACAACACACAAGGTGAATGAACAACACACAAAATGAATGAACAACACACAAGATGAATTAACAACACACAAGGTGAATCAACAACACACTAAGTGAATGAATAACACACGAGGTCAATGAACAACACATGAGGTTAATGAGTTTTTATTAATATTATTATTATTATTAAGTTACTATTAACCACGACAAAGCAAAAGATAAACAAGTTACAATTGACCATGAGAAGACAGAAAACATACAAGTTACAATCAACCACATCAATAAATAAGAAACAAGCATGTGGACTGACCTGCAGCAAGTTTTCGATCTCTGAGACATACAGCAGAGTTTCAAAACATCGTTTCTTTTGTTGGTGGAGATCCTGGGTGAAGCAACATGTTGTGTTAACTATTGCAGGACATGAGAGTATCCAGTGTTGGGTGCGTGATATGTCTGTGACTTTGTAGTTTTATACGTAGTTGAACAACACATACCACACAATGTTACCTGTAGTGTTGGGTGTGTGATTTGTCTGTGACTTTGTGGTTTCATACACAGTTGAACAACACATGCCACATACTGTCACCTGTAGTGTTGGGTGTGCGATTTGTCTGTGACTTTGTAGTTTCATACATAGTTGAACAACACATACCACACAATGTCACAGACAGTACTGCAATGTGTGCACATTGTTAACTGCAGGACAGGCTCACATGTTCACCTCATACCATATATATATACAGAGACAGGGAGAGAGGGAGAGAGAGGGGGGCAGGGGAGGTAGGGATGGTGGGATGGAGGTAGGGGCATGGATAGGGAACAGATAAGGATAAAAGGGTAGAGAAAGAAGGGGAAGAGAGGGGGGGGGAGGTGGGGGAAGCCACTTACAACCTACTCTGAGATTGACAGATGACAATATAGCCTTTTTGGGCAACAATGGGCAAACAATATGATTTATCGAGCAGTCAATCAATGAATGAGGTAATGAATAAACGAACATATCCCACCTGTACTAGAAGAAGTTCACTCTCTGCATGTTCATACTCCCTTGGGTGGACCTGAGAAACAAAACAACAGTCAATGTTTACAGAGATGACATCATGACAGGTTTTCACTACAACTGCCATTTTTTATGGCTTTCGCTGGCTTTGAACTCAAGCGTAGTCCATACACATGCTACAACTTTTAGTGCCCTGGACAGATTTTTGTGTGTGGATTAGCTTTCTCTATTACCAGTGTCCCTCGCCATCAGGCAACCTCACTTCAACTTCAGAGGTATTTGTAATTTACATCCCCAAATCAAAGACAAGAAGTCAACATTTTAGTCCAACGGGTAAGCATAGGGGTTGAACCCGTTACCTCAGTATTCATTCATTCATTCAGTAGCATGTCCTTTGCAGAACCTCACTCCCATAACAACCTTCCGGAAAACCTCTCGATCACAAGCAAGATGTCCCGCGTCCGATACACCCATCTGGAGATCATCCGCCATATCCTGCACCCATCTTCTCATTGGCCTTCCTCTTCCTCTCTTCCCAGGCATATACCCCTCCATTATTTTTCTCTCCAAACTTTCGTGACGTTTCAAGTGACCAAAATATTTCAATTTTCTTTGTTTTATCGTTTTTAATAGCCAACCTTCTTCAATATTCAGCTCTTGAAGTATGGATGCATTTGTTCTTTTCTTTACCCAAGATATTCTTAGAACTCGTCTATGACATTTATATTCAAAGGCATTTATGCGCTGCTTAGCTTTTTTAGTTGATTAAGAGCAAGTGTTCTTATCCTTTCGGCCATGCTGACCTCCCAGCAACTGGTGTGATTAGTTTTAACATATTTCCCTTCCATAAATTAAGCTGTTCTCCACCCTTCCTTTTCCCTGATCCTAGAAGGACATTGAGGCACCAGTCTTTGAACCACTTCAGGAGTTTCATCATCTTGCTCGTCGGGCAATCTCACGACAGCCGAACACACTCATAACAGGGTTGGACAGCAACAGAACACTTGCAATGTTGTTGAAAAGACAAGAGTCCGGAGACGAACTGACAACGGCTGTTGCTTAAATCAGGAAACACTGACAGCAATGCTGCAACCACATGAAATTATTCATACAACTACGGCCATGTTTTCTACATGAATACGAGTTCAAGAATAAACATCATCACACTCTTGGCACTCCTACATGTGTTCTGTCTCCTCCTTAAATATCCAACGAAAAGTGTTCCCCCAATGCTGATTGTAACAGCATTAGCCTGATTAAACATCTGCCTGCATGTGTCCTTATGCATTCAGTGCTGCCCAGACTCTCTGCTCACTCCTAGCTGAATTAGCCTCTACAGATGTGAAACTTCTGTTTCTTTTGCAGAATTTTCTATAAGACTTCACCACATAAACCTTGTCCATTTTTTTGATCAGTGAAGGGGTCAAACCTATAGAAATTCATCAGAGAATGAAGGTCCAGTATGGCAATGCATGCCTGTCAGTCCAGCAAGTATATGAGTGGAGTAGGAAGTTTCAAAAGGGCGTGACTTCTGTGACAGACCGTTCATGACCGAGTCAAGCACACGGGTCAAGCACACTGACTGCGACTTACCTTTGATTTCTTGACTTCATCCAGTGTGTTCCTAACTTCAGCAACATGAACCGCATCATCACGTAGTTCATCCAGAGACTGTTGTGTAGCAATGTAATTCTTTGTGAAGTTTCCATCTGTTATTTTTTTCTGTGGGCAGAAAACAATATATGCTGTATATACTACATTAAAGTCAATAGTGAAGTTCTCTACTTGGGTCAACAGCCTGCACTCATCTCCCCTCACTGAAACAGCTGATTAACAGTCAGTACCACTCTTCTTTGATACAATTAATCAGGGAGGCAGGTATATAGGTAGGCATGTATGTAAGTTAAAGTAAGTATTATGTTGCTAGGTATTTAGATTGTCTGTAAGGTAGGCTATGAAGGTTATTAGGTAGGTATGTAGGTAGATAGGTAAGTAGGTTGTTGGGGTGTTAGGTAAGTTGTTAGGTAGATTAAGGTTTTTGGGTAGGTAGGTAGGTAGGTAGGTAGGTAGGTAGGCAGGTAGGTAGGTAGGTAGGCAGGCAGGCAGGTAGGCATGCAGGCAGATTATTAGATTAAGTAAGCAGAAGGTAGGTAAGCTGGAAGGTAGGTGGGTATGTAGGTAGGTAGGTAGATTGTTATGTTATGTAAGTAGGTAGGTAGGTAGCCAAGCAGGTGGGTAGGTAGGTAGGTAGGTGGGTGGGTGGATGGGTGGGTAGGTAGGTAGGTAGGTAGGTAGGTAGGCAGGCATGCAGGCAGATTGTTAGATTAAGTAAGCAGAAGGTAGGTAAGCTGGAAGGTAGGTGGGTATGTAGGTAGATAGGTAGATTGTTATATTATGTAAGTAGGTAGGTAGGTAGCCAAGTAGGCAGGTAGGTAGGCAGGTAGGTAGGCAGGTAGGTAGGTAGGTAGGTAGGTAGGTAGTTAGGTAGGTAGGAAAATAGGCACATGGGCAGGCAGGTAGGTAGATAGATAGACAGGTGGATAGGTAGACTGCTATGTAGGTTGGTAGATTGTTACTGTTATGTAAGCAAATAGGTAGGTTGGTAGGTTTGTAGACTGTTATGGGGGTAGGTAGACAGAGGATTGTTATATTGGTATTTAAATTGTTAGGCAGGTAGACAGGTAGGTAGTTAAGTACATAGGTTGATAAGTAGGCTGGGTACGTTGCTAGAGAGACAGGTAGATAGGTATTGCTAAGTAGGCTTTGCAGGTAATTAGGTAAATATTTTGCTAAGTAAGCTATGAAGACTGATAGGTAGACTGTTAGGTAGATAGGTTGCTAAGTAAGGCAGGTAGGCATGCAGGTAGACAAGCAGGCAGGTGGCTAGACAGGTAGGATAAGTAGGTAGGAAGGTAGTTAGGTTGTTATGTAGATAAGTTGGCAGGTTTTTAGGAGGGCAGGTGCAGAGGTAGGTAGGAAGGTAGTTGGTTTGTTATGTAGATAAATTGGCAGAATTTTAGGAAGGCAGGCGCAGAGGTAGGTAGGAAGGTAGTTGGGTTGTTATGTAGATAAGTTGGCAGGTTTTTAGGAGGGCAGGTGCGGAGGTAGGTAGGAAGGTAGTTGGGTTGTTATGTAGATAAGATGGCAGGTTTTTAGGAGAGCAGGTGATTGCACTACATAAGGACAGAAAAATCTTAACAGGAAAGCAAACAGCTGACCATTCTGCGGACTCATTCGCACAAGATAACAATATCAAAATTAGTCCAGAGAAACAACAAGAGCTTTGCCTGCTTGCACTTAGAAAGAGAGATGCACACAAAAGTAAGCTACTTCAAAAAACTGGTCAAGGTTGTTAAAAGCGAAAAATGGGCAGAGGTGTGTCAAAGAGTAAGCACAGACAAGTCACTGAAATTGTTCTGGCGACTACATAAAAGCATGAGTGGTGTAGTCAAGAATAAGAGCATTTCTGACTTCCAAGGTGCTGACCTCATCTGGCAGAGGACTGACGAGGACAAGGGCAAAGCCCTCTTTGAACGCTACCTTGAGCAAAGCAACCAGACAGACATGGGAGGCCGGAATCTGGCCAAGGAGGTCACCTCAGACAGATGCAAGGCCCAGAACACTTCGGATGAAGACACAGTGACAGTGAAAGAAATCAAGGCTGTGCTTCGACGATCAAAAAACAGTGCTCCAGGTCCTGATGGCATAAGATACGACGACATAAATAGGTGTACCGACAATGAGCTAGAGAAACTAGCAGACATGTACAACAACAGTATAGGGAGTGCTAGCATCAAGGATGAATGGTTACACAGCTATCTGATTCCCTTGCCGAAGCCTGACAAAGACCACACAAAAATTCAGGGATATCGAATTATAACCATGCAGAATACAATAGGCAAGCTGCTGGAGAAGGTAATTGCCAGGAAAATATCAAGCCAACTAGAGAGGCAAGGTGTTTTCCCACCCACCCTGGGTGGGTACCGTCCAAAGAGAGAAACCTGGACCAATGCAGCAGTCTTTGCCCAGGATGTCTATGAAGGTTTCCACTCAGGCACTGAAACCGTTGCTGCAGCGATTGATCTTGAGGACGCATACAACAGAGTACCACTGGATTTTTTAATGTTTCAGCTTCTCGAACTAAACGTAAGTCCATTCCTCCTTAGTTGGATCGCTGCAGCCCTCTTCCAACGGAAAGTAGTTTTTAGATGTGGCAGTTGGACTTCGGAACCAACAACAATATATCCTGGCCTACCACAGGGATCACCATTATCTCCGGTACTGTTCAACGCCTACACAGTGAGAATCACCAGTGAGCAGATCACTGGACCTGGCAGGACATTGTCATATGCCGATGATGTTTTAGTGTATCGTCAGGGGAAGGATAGAGAGGAGGTTGCTGGGGAACTACAAACCGAACTCAATCGCATAAGTACTTGGTGTGATGAAGCTGGGGCAATGGTCAACCCAACAAAGGCAACAGTGACTTGGTTCTCGTTGAATAATCATATTGTCAACACTCCAACACCAACTGTAATGCTGTGTTCAGAGACGGTGGAAAGAACGCAGGCAATGAATTACCTGGGGATACGGTTTGATCGAAGCCTTGCTTATAATGTGCACATAGACCAGGTGATAACAAAGGCCAAGCGGGGTTTGGCAGCGATGCGGGTGATGGCGGCAGCAAACTGTGAGCAGCGCCATCTATGTCTTCTGTACGAGGGGTTGGTCATGTCTGTTTTGGAGTATGCAATGGCAATCCTGACTCTCAGCCATAAGCAGATAGAAAGGATGGAAAGGATACAGAATGAAGCTATGCGCATTATTCTTGGATGTACAAGGGATACAGCATGCAGGGCGATGCGCTACCTTCTTGGTTTTCCAACCATTGAAGAGAGAATACAAGGTTGCAGGGCACGAGCCTACCTCAGAATTAACGCAAACACACAACATCCACTGCATAGTGAAATTAGGAAGGTGAAGGGCAGCAGGTTAAAAAGAGGACGGTCGTGGATGGGTCAAGCCGAAGACATTCTTCAACAGGTGTGTTCACTTGAGGACTTAGAACCTGGCGAGGAGTGGGTGCAAGTGCCAACAGACTTCTGCACATCCTTTTCAGTTTGCATCCAACTAGATAGAAAATGCAGACAAGAAAATCCGGCTGCTGTTGAGGCTGAAGTACAAGCGTTGATTTTCGAGAATTCGCTAGACGGTGACGCGGTCATCTACACAGATGGGTCGGTCGTCCGACATGTGAGAAGCTCATGGGCCTTTACAGCTCGGACCGGAGGGAGAATTGTGAAGGAGGACTCTGGTGCTTTCACTGAAACCATAAGTAGCCTGACCATGGAAGTCATGGCAGTAAGTAAAGCAATAACATGGCTCGAGACACAGACATTCACTAGGGCTTGTTTCCTTAGCGACTCAATGAACATGATCAAGAGGATAGAGGAGGGGTCGATCCGAAGAGAATGGTTGCTGCCTTTGAAGCGGTCTCGACTGGCAAAGATTAGTTTCATCTTCGTGCCGGGGCATGCGGGAGTACAGGGAAATGAGCGGGCTGACAAGCTCGCAGGTGAGGCTACTGTGGAGGGCGGACGCGCCATGGACCAGGCCGACATTCTGAATGCTCTACGAGAAGTAAGACTTTTGCGAGAACCAAGTGATGACTGTGAATCTACAACAATGGCCAGACTGCGAGAGCAGCAAATTAAAAGAGGGGTGGCCAAACAAGAACACTACGCAGGAAGCCAAAGAAGATTTATAAACCAACACAGAACTGGTGTCGTTAGCCGCTACACGTTGCGGGATTTGCTGAGGAGGGGATCCGAGCACTTATGGACTGAATGGTTCGATGTGCAATGAGGATGATCTGTCGACTATCTAACTAACTAACTAACAAGAGCCTTGAGAGAAATGGCAACATACAGGACAGAATGAAATACTACATGAGGTTCTGGAGGCACCTATCACAATCAGCAAACTGGAGCTAGCCATATCAAAACTGAAAATGAGAAAGTCACCAGGAGCTGATGGGATCTTCAATGAAATGATCAGGAACCTAGAAACAGAGGCCAAAGCAAAGCTGTTGCAGATCTTCAATAACAGTTGGACCTTAGGCAGTGTTCCACAAGCCTGGAGAGAAGCAATCATGATACCCCTCCTAAAATCAGGGAAAGATAGTTCCATTGCCTCTAGCTACAGACCAATTAGCCTCACCAGCTGTCTCTGCAAAACACTGGAGCGCATCATCAATCACAGACTGCAGTGGTACATTGAAAGTAAAAACATCCTTGTGCCACAGCAAGCTGGCTTTAGGCAGTGCTACTCTACGGAAGATCAGACAACCTACCTCTCTCAAGAAATTGAGGATGCATTCCAAGAGAAGAAGCTGGTGCTTGCGGCATGGATAGATCTGAAGAAAGCCTTTGACAAAGTCTGGAAAGAAGGTCTGATGAAGAAACTGAGAAACTGCAAAGTCAATGGAAGAATGTACAAATGGGTGAAAGCATACTTGCACAACAGAAGAGCCTGAGTACAGATAGACGGACTCAAGAGCAAGAAAGTACTACTGCGTCACTGTGTTCCCCAGGGCGGAGTCTTATCCCCCACACTTTCTCTAACTTTCATAAATGATCTTGTTGCTAATCTACCGCGTGGAATTAATGTGGCAATGTACGCTGATGACCTGGTTCTATGAAGCACAAATGAACATGCATCAGTGGCCACGAGATAGCTGCAATGAGCTGTAGATGCATTTGTTGCATGGGCAAATAGATGGTGTGTCAGCATAAACACTGACAAGTGCAGCACCACTCTATTTACCCTCTCTCCAAAACAAAAGGCAGGGATCATCCAGATAAATGGAATACCCCTAAGAGAAGATAAAGAACCAACATACCTTGATGACAGGCAGACATGGAGAAAGCACATCAACAAAGCAGTAGCAAAAGCCAGAAGGAAAATAGCAAAGAAAACTAAGTGGAACCACATGGGGAGCCAGTGGGAAAACACTTAGCAAAGTTTACCAACAGAGCATACGACCACACCTGGAATATGGGTCAACTGCGTGGTGTTCGGCATCAAAAACCACACTACAAGAGCTGGACAAGGTGCAAAATCAAGCACTTAGAGTCACCACAGGAAGGATGAGATCAACCCCTATAGTGGAAATGGAGAAGATGGGGAGGACACAAGCACCGAGTGAGCGCAAAGATACGAAAATGCTAATACAAGCAGAAAAGTTCCTCAGCTTGCCAGGCCACCCTATGAAGAACAGATTTGAAAACTTAGCTATGGGGTGGTTGAAAAGAAGCAGTTTTATCCATCAGGCCAAACGACTTTGCAGAGAAACCAACGATATGCCCACAATTGGTATCCCCCTGAAAACTATACCAGAGCGAGCTCCATGGACATATGAACATAGACTATCACTACAAATCCAGACTAAAGTGAGAGGAATATTTGACAAGGAAGAACAGAACAGTGTGCAGCGCAGAACAGCCGCTCTCAGCTTCCTTGATGAAGTTTAGTTTAGTTTAGTTTAGTCGATGGATCAACATCACGGCACACGGGTGTAACCCATAAGTGCTCCGTTATCCTCCTAAGTCAAACCTGAGCCTGGAGAAACTCAGCTCAGTGCATAAACTCCGTAGCACCGGCGAGGATCCTGAAAAACTTTGGGTAGATTTTTAACTTGAAATTTTGCTTAGGCAGCGCCGTTAGGCTACTCTTTTCCGATTTCCAACTGCCAAGGGATTTTTTACGTGCGCAACAATACACATGGGCATCCGTTCTCAATACCCAGAGACAAGGGGAAATTTTATTACTAGAAGTGCAAGTGAAAGAAAATCCCAGTCCTCACCGGGGCTTGAACCCGGGACCTCCAGCACTCAAGGCGGACACCATACCTCGAGACCACGCAGCCCCCCAATGAAGAATACCCACAGGATCTCTGGATTCGAGTCTACACAGATGGGTCAGCACAAAATGCTGTTCGAAATGGAGGAGCGGAAGTGTACATAGAATACCCAAATAATACTAGGCACATGGCCATAGTACCAACAGGAATGTACTGCCATAACTATGATGCTGAAATTGAGGCAGTCAAGATAGCAACAGAGAAATTACTAAATACCAGCCAATGTACACAACCTGTAGTGCTATTGACAGATGCAAAATCAGTACTCGAGGCGCTCTTGTCAGAGAAATTGCCAGTACTAAGGACACTACTTTCTGAACATAGCAGTCAGTATAAGGTCACCATACAGTGGATACCATCCCACTGTGGAGTACTCGGAAACGACAGAGCTGATCAATTGGCTAAGTGTGACAGGTTGGCCCACCTCTCAGATCGTTTTGTTACTAGATGGAGATAGCCCTCAGTAAACCCCTCTATGTAGTCTGTATTCTTTTTTATTTTTATCTATATTTTCAAATATTAGATAAAATCGCCTTTGGTTAGTGTATTTATATACATAAAACTATAGAGAGAGTTCAATACTATTTCTTCGTATAGTTAGAAGTAGATGTAGGGTAGAGTTCGTTTACATGCCAAGAAATCAAGTCAGGCTGAATTTATATTCAGGTTTGGCTATGAAAAATAATTTGGCCACAGGAAGGGAACTCTCCTGGATGAGAAGTTAACTTCCGGTAGCACCCTAAGATCTGCCTTTTTTTCTAGCAACCTGGAAGGAGCAGGAGCTACTATCACGTCAATTGGCTAAAATTGAACACCTGTCTGGGTTTAAACATATTTTATTGCTGGCTCTTGTTAAGCCGAAAAACCATCTAAAACATAGAAAAGCCAATGATAGTCTCCACTCCCGATAGGCCAGTCAAAATCTAGTTGCAGGAGCCTGCACCCTGATCATCTGTAGCCGTAGTCACGACCGGTGATTGAGCTACGAACCACTCACTTGATGCAGCAGAGAGTGGAGTCCATACCACGATCCAGTCAGCACTGCCAGCTTACCATCCAGGAGACTAAGGATTATCAGATGAGTGGCTACCCACCCGTTTGCCACTGCACAGCAATCCTAATTTGTCCGCTATTGGCTAAGAGTCGATGATTATATCCTCTAGCTGAACATTATCATATAGAGATTTCAGAGATCTGCGTATCTCTTATGTGTCAGTGAGTTCTCAGTGGGGCTCACGTAGTGTTCTTTAGGATTAAACGTTATGTTATATTTGTACTTTTAACAACTGCGTCTGTCATTATAGAATTAGCATCATCAGATTGTGTGACGAGTGAAAGGACTACATCTATACGTATCATTCTGTCTTATCTCCTGTTGTGTGAGAATACATTAGGCAGTGGGGGCTCATTTTTTTCATCCAGGCACGTTAGCAGGAATCACTTGACATACTGTCTTCGTTTGTTAGCACAGTTCGTCGTCATAACTTTCCGCCTGGCACTGTTTAGAAGTAGTGATCCATTCTGGGACTTTTGATAATCATTCTTCTAGAATTGCGAGCCATTTGATCGCTTCTTCAGCAGTGGTTAGATTCTCTATTCGTAGAAGTCTATTTAGTATCTACTTTGATCCAAATTCCATCCTAGTAGAATAAGTTGCGCGACACTGGTGGCTCGGTCCGGGCATGACAATCCTATAGATTGTTGGGTTCAGTCGAGTATCCAACTTCATAGATATTTCTAACTTTCAGTCACGCAAAAGAGATAGCTACTAATCATACTAGTTAATATATATATATACTTATAACATAGGATTAACATAAGAATAGATATAAGATAACATAAGTTAGGGCAAAGGTGAATTGCTGGCAAACGGGTAAGTGTTGTGTCAATGTGTAACATTTTTTATGCTTGTTATTGAAGATATTTGTGAATCTTTGCGACAAACACATTCTTGATTAAGTGAGTGAGTTATCCAGGTGTATCAACAGATATATTATTACATAACTAACATGTCTTCTGAAAAGCCACCTACTAAGGAGGAACTGCGAGAGCAAGGAACATTGTTAGGTTATGAGGGTGCAGAGTTGGAAAAATATGTAATAGAAGGAAGAACATGGTGCCGAGAACAAAGGGACATCATCAAAGAGAAGGACGAACGAGAGGAAAGAATTAAATTAAAAATCCAGATGGCGGAAATTGAATCCAGACAGAAGATGCGACAAGCTGAATTGGACAACCAGTTGAAACAGGCTGAATTGGACAACCAGTTGAAACAGGCTGAATTGGACAACCAGTTGAAACAGGCTGAATTGGACAACCAGTTGAAGCAAGCAGAACTGGACAAGGAGTTGAAATTAGCTGAGCAGTTAAGACAGCACGAGTTAGAACTGAGGAGATTAGAACTACCAAATCCTGATGCCTCCAGATTTAGCAGTGCCAGCTCTCCAACTGACAGCCAAGACATTTCCTCAGGACCACATATTACTCCAGGATCAATGAGTTTTCCACTGGCCCACTTCGACCCGAAGGAGGATCAGATGGATGAATATCTTGACAAATTTGTGTTAATGTGTGAAGCCTACAATCTGCCTAAGGATAAATTTAATATTAAACTCTCCCAAGCACTTCGCGGTCCAGCGTATGACGTGTTTGCAAAACTCCCTCCAGGTCTTGAGAAGGACTTTGTCACACTCAAAAATGCTCTCTTGAAACGATATCAGTTAACTTCTAGTGCCTACAGGTTGAAGTTCCGTACCGCCAAACGGTCACAAGGAGAATCATTTCCTCAGTTCGCCTCACGGTTACACACTTATTTTAACAAGTGGGTAGAACTGAGTGATTTGGATGCTACTTATGACGGGCTGGCGGAACTAATACTTGTTGAGCAATTTAAAGATGTTCTTCCAAAACAGCTACAAACCTTTATTGCAGAGAATGGTGGTGCTCGGCTAGAGGAGGTTATCGCACTAGCCAAACGATATTTAACTGCCCATGGCGAAGTAGCTAACACTAAATCTTGTAATTCTTCTACTGCTCAAAATACTCCTGCAACACAGAATAAGGGTTTTCAGCAGAACAACTCTTACGGTAAAGACACCAGAGGGCACACTGGGGGTCCACACCAAAATCCTGGTTTCCAAAAACAAAAACCACCAGCGAACAATAGTGGATGGGGTAAACCGTACTGCAAGAATTGCAAAAACAATGATCACCACACGAGCGTGTGCAAGAATAAACCCCCAACCCAGTATGCGGCGTGTATGATTATGGGGGCGAGTACCCAACAGAACGTAGGTTCAAGTAAGGTAACTAGGCCACCCACAGTTGAAACTATCTTGGTTGATGGTAGTCCCGTGGAGTGTCTCTATGACACCGGACTACAATATGACGCCATCATAGCTAGTCAGTTAGTGAAACCCTCACAGTTAACTGAACAAACTGTGGCAGTTAGGGGTGCTACCAGGAGCTCCCAAACAATAACTGCTAAGATAGCCAAAGTAAATGTGACATCAAAGTATGTCACTGGACTCATTTCAGCGGCAGTGATTGATGATCCTGTATACCCTTTCATGCTAGGATGTAAGTATGTATATTTAGGAGAACCATCATCACCCATGATAATGGCAGCTGTGGAGACCCGGAGTCAGGTTGAACATCCACATGAACCTGTACTCCCAATCAACCCCCTACCTCGGGAGATTAGGGCTGCACAACATGAATGTCCAACTTTAACACCTTGTTTTGGCAAATTGCCAATAGCTAGGAATCCCCCTGTGGTGGGAAATTTCTATGTAAAAGACAAGTTATTGTACCGTAGGGCGGGAACTACAGGTACCGAACATGGGCAACTTGTCGTGCCTAAACCATATCGTGACCGAATATTACATATGGGTCATACCATATCGTTCAGTGGACATATGGGGGTAGGGGCTACTACCCAACGTATTTCGTGCCACTATTTCTGGCCGGGAATGACGGCTGATATACAAAGATATGTCAAGTCATGTCCGGAGTGTCAACGCGTGTCACCAAAACATTGGACGGTCCCCGTTACCTTAGGGGAGATGCCCATTCTGAGTACACCGTTTGAGCGGGTAGCTGTAGACATTGTAGGTCCTCTGCCTCGTTCTAAGAGGAGGAATGCTTATATTCTAACTCTTGTGGACACTTGTACTATGTGGTCTGAAGCCATACCGTTACCTGGTATAGACTCCAAGAAGGTAGCTGATGCCCTGGTACACATCTTTACTAGAGTAGGTTTTCCCCACCAAATCTTAACTGACAATGGGTCACAGTTCCGGGGAAAACTTATGGAAGAGGTTTTCAACTTGTTCCGGACGCGCCATATTCATACCAGCCCGTACCACCCCCAGTCCAATGGGACAGTGGAACGGTTTAACGGGACTCTCATGTCTATCCTACGCAAGTTAGCCCAGGAAAAGCCTGAACGATGGGATGAATACATTCCGGCAGCATTGTTTGCTTACCGGGAAGTCCCCCATGCTTCCACAGGCCTTCCCCCTGCTACCTTGTTGTTTGGGAGGCCTATAAAGGGACCGTTAGAGGCAGTAATGAGGACCTGGACAGAAGAGGGAGTGGATGAAACAGTCCTCACTGCTTCGCAGTATGTAGGAGAGCTAAAACAGAAACTGGAAACCGGATGGAAATTGGCTAATTCCAACCTCCGGCGTGCCAGAAAGAAACATGCATCCTATTACAATAAGAAAACTAAAGATAGGGCGCTTGAGGTAGGCGACAAGGTTTTATTATTGTTACCCCAAGGAAATAACAAACTTGAAATTGGCTGGCAGGGTCCTTTCCCCATTTTAGAGAAATTGTCCCGCACAAATTACAAAATTTCCATTAGGGGTAAACATAAGATTTTCCACATCAATTTACTCAAAAAATTTGTGGAAAGATTAAATGATCCACCGGTGCATCTGATGGCTCTGTCGGTGGCAACTGAGGTTGAAGAGGGAGAAAACTCAGGGGTGGAGTATCCTCTGAAGCCTCAAGAGACGGTGAACGACGTCCTCATCAACCCTGACTTGGAGACGTCCGAGTTAGAGAAGATGAGACGAGTTCTAAGGTCTCATGCCTCAGTGCTAACAGATAAGCCGGGTAGGACAAAACTGGTCGAATTTGACATGAAATTAAATACCTTGGACCCAGTCCGACAAAAACACTATCCGGTCCCATATGCTAAACAGGACGCGTTACAAGAAGAGATTAAGTATCTTCTCAAGGAAGGGATCATTTCTCACTCAGAATCTCCTTACAGCGCCAGTGTAGTGCTCCTACGGAAGCCAAGTGGGGAGCATAGGCTATGTATTGATTACCGCCAACTAAATGGAGTGACGGAATTTCAAGCGGAACCCTTACCGGATCAAGGACTGTTATTTGCCAAACTTAGTAAAGCCAAATACTTTTCCAAGGTAGATCTTAGTAAAGGATATTACCAGATACCGGTCAAGAAGGACATCCGACCATATTTAGCCTTCAGCACAGCAGATGGCCATTATGAGTTCAACGTGCTTCCTTTTGGGTTAAGTAACGCCCCTGGGGTGTTCACACGCATGATGCGGTTATTACTAGATCCACTGAAGGACCCTAATATTAGCAACTTCATGGATGATATTTTAATTGCTTCAGAGACGTTTGAGAGTCACCTACAGTCCCTAGACAGGCTGTTGGGAAGATTAGCGGAGACGGGACTGACCGCTAGACCTGCTAAATGCCAGTTAGCTTTTAGCCAGCTGGAGTTCCTGGGGCATACAGTAACGCAAGGACACATGTCCCCGGAACAGAAGAATATTGAGAAGCTGTTGAAGGCTACCAGACCCAGGACTAAGAAAGACGTGCGATCCTTTGTATCCTTGGGGGGTTTCTATCAAAAATTCATTAAGAACTTTAATGTGCTTGTAGCACCATTGACTGATGCAACAAAAAAAGCGGCACCAGAACAAGTAAAGTGGACTCCTGAATGCGAAGAAGCATACACCGCATTAAAGGACAAGCTCACTGATAGACCAGTATTACAGTTACCAGATTTGTCTCGCCCATTCACGCTGAGGACGGACGCAAGCAATGTGGGAATTGGGGCAACGTTATTACAACCCGGCCGGGAACAAGCAGAAATGTTATTCCCTGTAGCATACGCAAGCCAGAAACTCAACGGGGCTGAGAAAAACTACTCTACCATTGAGAAGGAATGCTTAGCTTTGGTCTGGGCTATTCAGAAATTTCAACCATACCTGTATGGGACGGAATTTACGGTACAAAGTGACCACCAACCCCTTATGTTTCTTGCATCATCTAAACAACTGAACACCCGGTTGATGAGGTGGTCCTTACTATTACAGCCTTATGCATTCAGAGTAGAATACATTCCGGGCAGTCAGAATGTAGGGGCTGATTTTTTGAGTAGACATTGTGCTATTGATGAAGAGGGGGACCTGTCCAAATGACCCATAAATGTCAGAGTAAGGGCTGACAAAACTATATGAGAGTTCGGGCTGGAGAAAAAGTTGCTTCAACTTTTTTTGAACGATGGGCATTTGTGACAGGTTGGCCCACCTCTCAGATCGTTTTGTTACTAGATGGAGATAGCCCTCAGTAAACCCCTCTATGTAGTCTGTATTCTTTTTTATTTTTATCTATATTTTCAAATATTAGATAAAATCGCCTTTGGTTAGTGTATTTATATACATAAAACTATAGAGAGAGTTAAATACTATTTCTTCGTATAGTTAGAAGTAGATGTAGGGTAGAGTTCGTTTACAAGCCAAGAAATCAAGTCAGGCTGAATTTATATTCAGGTTTGGCTATGAAAAATAATTTGGCCACAGGAAGGGAACTCTCCTGGATGAGAAGTTAACTTCCGGTAGCACCCTAAGATCTGCCTTTTTTTCTAGCAACCTGGAAGGAGCAGGAGCTACTATCACGTCAATTGGCTAAAATTGAACACCTGTCTGGGTTTAAACATATTTTATTGCTGGCTCTTGTTAAGCCGAAAAACCATCTAAAACATAGAAAAGCCAATGATAGTCTTCACTCCCGATAGGCCAGTCAAAATCTAGTTGCAGGAGCCTGCACCCTGATCATCTGTAGCCGTAGTCACGACCGGTGATTGAGCTACGAACCACTCACTTGATGCAGCAGAGAGTGGAGTCCATACCACGATCCAGTCAGCACTGCCAGCTTACCATCCAGGAGACTAAGGATTATCAGATGAGTGGCTACCCACCCGTTTGCCACTGCACAGCAATCCTAATTTGTCCGCTATTGGCTAAGATTCGATGATTATATCCTCTAGCTGAACATTATCATATAGAGATTTCAGGGATCTGCGTATCTCTTATGTGTCAGTGAGTTCTCAGTGGGGCTCACGTAGTGTTCTTTAGGATTAAACGTTATGTTATATTTGTACTTTTAACAACTGCGTCTGTCATTATAGAATTAGCATCATCAGATTGTGTGACGAGTGAAAGGACTACATCTATACGTATCATTCTGTCTTATCTCCTGTTGTGTGAGAATACATTAGGCAGTGGGGGGTCATTTTTTTCATCCAGGCACGTTAGCAGGAATCACTTGACATACTGTCTTCGTTTGTTAGCACAGTTCGTCGTCATAACTTTCCGCCTGGCACTGTTTAGAAGTAGTGATCCATTCTGGGACTTTTGATAATCATTCTTCTAGAATTGCGAGCCATTTGATCGCTTCTTCAGCAGTGGTTAGATTCTCTATTCGTAGAAGTCTATTTAGTATCTACTTTGATCCAAATTCCATCCTAGTAGAATAAGTTACGCGACACTAAGGAAGGAGCAGAAGAACAGCCTGATGTGCCTGTTACATACCACCAAAAGAAAAGAATGATCAAATGAGTCAGAAAGCCACCAAAACCTGCTCAAGTAACTGCCACGTTATGGACAGACCAGAACAAGTCATTATTCTGCGCCTCAGAACAGGACACAATAGATTACGCAACCACATGTAAACAAAATTCAAGATTGGTGAAACAGCCATGTGCACACGTGGATTGGCATGGCAGACAGCAGAGCACATACGCCAAGACTGCCCAAAATATAACATATCTAGGCAAACCTTCTGGCCTAGAGAGACGACAGTGGAAGATAATCTCGATGGACCGCTGAGAACTAAAAAAAAGACAGTTAAATTGCAGTTACAGACATATTTCAAGTAAATGAAAGAAGAAGAATAAACTAATGTGACCTCCAATGAGTGATGACAGTGGCATAATGTCAGTGATGACACACTGATGACAACATGTTTGTCCACAAATGTCAGAAACCAGATTAGATTACCCCAGAACTAATCACACTGATTACACAACACAGAAAGATAGGGCCATTTTACAAGTGGTGGGGGGGGGAAGGGGGGGAATGGACAATGGTACCACGACCCTGGCTCGTGACACAAGAGATAATACTGGTATGATACATCTGTTAGGTATTGATTACATGCACTTATTACCTGTAACCTATCATCATCATGTGACATGTTGTTGGGCACAGGTGCTCGTGTTCCCCCACAAATGCTGGATGGTATGTATGCATATATATGTCAGGTCTTAGTCAGATGTCTTTTAGCGCTGGATCTGAGCTGAGCTGACCAAACTCGACATCCCATATTGTGCCCGGCTTCGGGGTGGGGTGGGGTGGGGGAGTGCAACTGGGAGGGTACAAGCCATACCCTAGTGCGAGGAAATGCAACCTAATGACTAGATGTCATGGCAGGGCAGACCAGGTTCTAAGTATTGGTCGGGTCTTGGCTAGAATCAAAACTCCGACAGGGGGACAGTTAAAGCATTGCCTTTGATGATCCTGCAGCTTGTCTTGTTCCAGGTGTATTGGTGTTACCATTCCTCTGGAGTAAATTAGGCAGGCAGAGAGTCAGGGATCATACTGCAAGAGCAACACATTTTCTCAACAATTCAGCCCAGGCTTGGTGCTATGGAGAGGTATAACTCCGTCCCTGCTCCCTGCCATGGGTTGTAGTTATTATGCCATTTTTAAAGCACAATGTAACAAACTATCGCGTGTCAAAATGGTAAGGTGCCATCTCTCTGTCTCTGTCTTTCTCTCACACACACGCACACACACACACACACACATTCTGGTGTGCTGATGACGAGGTAGCAGGATCGTTTCCTACAGGTGTCAGCTTGTCTTTAACATTGACTTCTCATTCAAAATACATTGGCAAACCACGTATTGAACACAAAACTACCTAGGAAATCAACCTAGGGTTAGGGTTGATCGGTTCTGCAAGGGACATGCAATTTATATATACATAAGGGAGGGGGGGGGGGGGGGGGTCAGTGTGGCTGAGAGGATTATTGTCGCTCCCACGCTAACACTTTCTGTGAGCTGGTGGTGGGGTAGTGGGTTGATTCCATACACTGGTCAGATAGACTGGAACGTTGACTTCTGGCTCAGAAAGCAATGGCAAACTACTGGACGTAAAAGTGCCTAGAGAATCAACATGGGGTTGATTACAACGTCCTGCAAACGACATGTAATAATAATAATAATAATAATAATAATAATAATAATAACAATGATAATAATAATGATGATGATGCTAATAATAATAATAATAATAATAACAATAATGATGATGATGATGATGATGATGATGATAATGATGATGATGATGATGATAATGATGATGATGATGGTGATGATGATGATGGTGATGATAATGATGATGATGATAATGATGATGATGATCATGATGGTGATGGTGATGGTGATGATAATGATGATAATGATGATGATGATGGTGATGATGATGATGATGATGATGATGATGATGATGATGATGATGATGATGATAATGATGATGATAATTGATAACGAAACAGTCTGCTGCTATGCGTGTGCCTGTGATATGACAGCGTCATCATATGTTGAAGGCCTGAGAGCAAGGAGGAACAGGTGGTCAGTCTTCCCCTCGCTTTTGGCCCGCGACAAGTCCAGACGTCCAACCCACGTCCCACCGTGCTCATGACATTACCAGGGGGAGGGAGGGAGGGAGGGAGGGAGGGAGTGGGAGAGTGAGTGAGGCAGGGAGGCAGGGAGGGGAGAGAGAGATAAGAGGGAGAGAGAGGGGGAAGGGAGAGAAAGGGGGAAGGGAGAGAGGGGGAAGAGAGAGAGAGGGGGAGAGAGAGGCGGGGAGGGTGGACGGACGAACACGCCGGCTGGCGGGCGGCAGGGTGGTCGGAAGGACGGAACGGCAGACTAACTGACGTACCGGCGGGCGAGCGGGCGGCAGAAGGTTGGACACAGGCTCGGGCGTACGGACAGTCTGACGGACGGACGGACGGACCGACCGACAAACAGACAGAACTATTGTGCCACCACAGTAACGGTTTCCGCTACAACAATCACAACTAACCATTATGGAAACAGACGGGACACACACAAACATGTTGACTGGCCAAACATCAACACACGTCAACAATTCGCCTGGTTAACAAAGCTCAAACATACAAGATAACAGTAACAGCGAACGAAAAACTAAGTACAAATTGAAGTGAGTCAAATATGTCAAAACCACCTTCAGTACACAAAGACAGACGACAGGTCTGAAACTGGCATATTGTGGTATTTTGAAGATACGTGTTGTTTTTTAGTTTTGTTTTACGTCATCTGGGAAAATACAGACGTTTCTTCTACGTCGGGAATATCAGACGTTTCTCCTACGTCATATGGGGTGGGGGGAAAGGGGATACAGTCGTTTCTCATACGTCGTCTGAGGAAATACAGACGTTTCTCCTACGTTGTCTGAGGAAATACAGACGTTTCTCCTACGTTGTCTGAGGAAATACAAACGTTTCTCATACGTCGTCTGAGGAAATACATACGTTTCTCCTACGTTGTCTGAGGAAATACAGTCGTTTCTCATACATCGTATGGGGAAATACAGACGTTTCTCCTACGTTGTCTGAGGAAATACAAACGTTTCTCATACGTCGTCTGAGGAAATACATACGTTTCTCCTACGTTGTCTGGGGAAATACAGACGATTCTCCTGCGTCGTCTGGGGAAATAAAGACGTTTCTCATACGTCGTCTGGGGAAATAAAGACGTTTCTCCTACGTCCTTTTGAAAAATACAGACGTTTCTCCTGCGTCATATGGGGGAAATACAGTCGTTTCTCCTACGTTATCTGGGAAATAAAGACGTTTCTCCTACGTTATCTGGGAAAATACAGACGTTTCTCCTACGTCCTCTATGAAAATACAGACGTTTCTCCTACGTC
This sequence comes from Cepaea hortensis, assembly GCA_963921405.1. Taxonomy (NCBI): domain Eukaryota; kingdom Metazoa; phylum Mollusca; class Gastropoda; order Stylommatophora; family Helicidae; genus Cepaea; species Cepaea hortensis. The sequence goes on from OY992879.1 coordinate 53,828,964, forward strand.
TGTAAAACGACAAAATGAAAGGCTGGAGAACTTCGAGATTATTAGACTCAAAAGGTCAGGGAACTGTTCCATGAATCGCTCACTGTTAGATAGGGCAGAGGAACCAGAGACCGTATCTTCAACGTGAGAAACATGCAGAGTACAATCAATGATCACGGTTCCAACTTAACGGCAAAAGGTCACCCACATAATGCTCCGTTCCTGTGCCAGTGAACATCACACAAAATGCTCCTCACTGTCCCATGTCGCTTAAAAGTCGACAGGGTGGACTTCACCGCACCGGGTTATTAATCCCATATGGCTCGGTCTCTTTCCGCAGCACGGAAAGCGTCGCACAAAGCACGAACTCCGTAGCTCAAGCGACGACTCACAGGAGTCTCCGAAAAATTTCACTCGTGAACCGAAGGACGCGGCTCGGAATCGAACCAACAACCTTCGGAGCCCGAGTCAAACGGCTTGACCACTTCGCCACGGAGAATCCCATGTGAAAAAAAAATGGAACAGTCAGCAGTATCGATAAACCAACAGCACGCACAGGCATACATGCATAAGGCCACTGCCAGAATTCCAAAACAAGTCCGTCACTAAAATTAAAAAGTACAATGTAGATCTTCATTCTTGCTTCATAGACTACATTAAGGCCTTCGACCGTGCTTAACATCACAAATTGTGGAATAGCATGAGTGGTATGGGGTTTCCTGCACATCTAATCCACATAATTCAGTCATAATATCACGAGCAGCCAGCAGCTGTCAGAGTAGCCGGTAAAACATCAACCTAGTTAGAGGTGTATTAAGAAGTAAGACATGGCGGCATTCTCTCTCCACGCCTATTCAGTATACATGCAGAAAATGTCATGAGAAATGTCAAAAATCACGAGACCTGAGATAATTTTCATACATATGTAATTGGTGGAATTCAAATCACAGAATTTAGATATGCAGATGACACAGTTCTTCTCTCAAATAGTTCTAGAGGATTAGAATAGCTGATTCTGTCTAGGAAGAGATACAGTGAAATTCAAAATCTTATCTGAACTAGGGCAAAACAAAAATAATGTTCACATTCAAGGCAAATATCACAATTAACAGCAAGCACGAAGGTCACAAACTGATAATATCTTGGCTCCATACTCCCATAACCAAAGAAATTGGACACAGGCTGGCCATAGTACTGGAGAGATTAAACAGTATCAAGAACCTATAGCAGAACACCAGCAATCAGGTTAACATAATTTGTTGAGAACACGCATCTTTCCTATGGCAACATATGGGTGTGAGTCATGGACCATTCCGCAATTACTAAATAAGAAAACTGGGGATTTTGAGAGTTACAGAAAAGTTCTTAGAATATCGTGGACCATGAAGAAGAAATCTGGGGATTTTGAGCTCTACAGTTACAGAAAAGTTCTTAGAATATCGTGGACCAAGAAGAAGAAATCTGGGGATTTTGAGCTCTACAGTTACAGAAAAGTTCTTAGAATATCGTGGACCAAGAAGAAGAAAACTGGGGATTTTGAGCTATACAAGTTACAGAAAAATTCTTAGAATATCGTGGACCATGAAGAAGAAAACTGGGGATTTTGAGCTTTACAGTTACAAAAGAGTTCTTAGAATATCGTGGACCATGAAGAAGAATTCACTGGTATTATACCAGATCTGAACATCGAAGAAAACTAACTCATAAACTTTCATGTCTAGGAAACTGAAATACTTTGACCTTATAAAACGACACAATGACTGGGGGGGGGGGGGGGGGGGAGAGAGAGAACATCGAGGAAGACGTGGTTTCCGGTTGAAGAGAAAAGGGCAGATCAGCACGGAGATAATCACAGGACAATGCAGGCACTTTTGACAGGAGGGTGCTAGAGGCAGGGGGAAATGGCCAGAGATCGAGTCTTTTCATCGCGCCGTTATGAGATCGCCGTTCTACACATTGGCACCTTGCCGTCTTGACAGACGATAGTTTGTGCTTTAAAAAGGCATAATAACTTTTAACTATGGCGGTAGCGAGTGTGACTGATAAGGCCAATTTGCGCTGTAAATGTCCGTTCACAGTGGGTGCATGTGAACACGTGGTCATTTCCACCATCATGCACCATCTTACGTCTCAAACGCTTGGTGTGTGACTTTTCTGCAATAATTTTCTCCTTTGACTTTATTCCATTTCTGATATTTGCCCTCCATGCAACACGTTCAGCGGCGACTTGCTCCCAATGTGCATTATCAAAGCCTGTATCAATCATGTCCCGCTTACACACATCTTTATATCGTAGTAGAGGCCGACCCTGAGATCTCTTACCCATCTGTAATTCACCAAAAAAGATATCCTTTGGTATTCTACCATCATCCATCCGCCTAAGATGTCCTATCCATCTAAGTCTACGAAGACTGAGCATGGAATAAACTGTCACACAACCTGATCTTTCCAATACTTCAGTATTTGTGATTTTGTCTTGCCACTTAATACCAAGAATTCTTCGCAGACACCGCATATGAAAGCTGTTTAAATTGTTCTCTTGGTGTGAGTAAGTTGTCCAGGTTTCACTGCCATAGAGAAGAGTACTAAGGACACAGGCTTGATAGACAAGGACTTTTGTTTTGGCAGTAAGCTTCCTGTTCTCCCAGACTCTTTTTCTTAACCTGTTCATTGTTGTTGCTGCCTTACCAATCCGGATGTTGATTTCCTGATCTAGGGATAATTTGCTATTTACCACCGATCCTAGATATGTAAAATGGTCTACTATCTCTAGTTCGGCGTCGTCAATAAAGATTGATGGTACCCCATGTGCACCTTGTGACATAATCTGTGTCTTCTTTTTGCTAATTGTTAAACCAAATTCAGAACAAGCATTGGAGAATGCAGATAGTAGACATTGCAATTCTTCCTCAGAGTGGGTCGTAACTGCAGCATCATCTGCAAAAAGCAACTCTCTGATCAGTACCCTCCTAATTTTGGTCTTAGCCTTCAATCTCTGAGCATTGTAGAGGCCGCCATCTGAGCGTGAGTGAATGTATATACCACCATCCTGATCACGAAATGCATATTTCAGTAGAAGTGAAAAGTATATTCCAAAGAGGGTGGGAGCTAGTACACAACCTTGCTTAACTCCACTCTTGATTTCAAATTCTTCAGAAGTTGCACCATCAAACTTGATTATACCCTTCATGCCTGTGTGGAACGATTCCACAATGGACAGAAGAGTTGGTGGGCAGCCAATCTTCTTTAGTGCCTTGAACAGACCCTCACGACTGACCAAATCAAATGCCTTTGTGAGGTCGATGAAGGCAATAAACAGTGGTTGATTCTGTTCACGGCATTTCTCTTGCATTTGTCGCAATGAGAATATCATATCAGTGGTAGACCGGTTCTGTCGAAAGCCACACTGTGATTCGGGGTAGACTTGATCTCCTAGGACTTGAAGTCTGCGCAGAACAATTCTGGCAAATACTTTTCCAACAATACACAGAAGTGAGATACCCCTATAGTTGTTGCAGTCGCTCCGATCGCCCTTGTTCTTGTACAGTGTTATGATGCTTGAATCTTTGAAATCCTGTGGGACTTGTCCTTCACGCCAGCATAGCTCTATTAGCTGGTGGATCTGTATAGTGAGTGTGTCTTGCCCACTCCTGATAACCTCTATTGGAATCCCATCCTTACCTGGAGCCTTGCCAGATGCAAGTTCATTTACAGCACACTTAACTTCTGTTATGGTGGGAAGTGTGTCCAGGTGGTCAAGAGTTGGTAGAGCCTCTATGGCGTTGAGGGCATTATCCGCTAGTTTGGTCTCACTTGAGTAAAGCTCCAAATAGTGCTCTACCCATCTGTCCATCTGCTGTTTCTTATCAGTGATGACTTCTCCAGTCAAGGTTTTCAATGGTGCACTTCTTTTGATCACTGGACCACAGGCTTTCTTTATTCCTTCATACATGCTTCTTATGTCTCCCTTATCACTTGCGATTTGAATGGACTCACATAACTTGATCCAATAATCATTTGCACACTGCCTGGCAGCCTTTTGCACATCCTTCCTAGCTTGCCTTAGCTCACTCAGAGTGTTACGCGTTGGTCTTTCCTTGTTTCTTAAGAGAGCTTTCTTCTTCTTATCAATCAAGGGCTGCAGAGTCTCGCTGTTGGCCGCAAACCAGTCTTGCCTCTTATGATCCACAGTGCCGTAAACCTTTACGGCAGTTTTACAAAGAGTTTCCTTAAGTTTATTCCATTTATCATTTACTGTACAATTTTCTGGTGTATCAGTGAAAGCGTCTTCAAGTTGCTGTTGAAACTGAAAGCACTTTTCAGGATCATGAGTGTTAATAATATTAATCCTGGGGTTAGATTTGTGTTTAGCTGTGTAGATTCTCTTTGGTCTCAGTCTAACCCTTGCAACAACCAAAGAATGATCCGTATCACAGTCAGCACTGTGGTAACTACGAGTCAATGATATATGGTTCAGATGTTGTCTCCGTGTGATGATGAAGTCCAGCTGGTGCCAATGGCCGGATCTTGGATGTTTCCATGTGACCTTATGCATCTCTTTTGTTTTAAAAAAAGAGTTTGTAATACATAGGTCATTACTGGTGCAATGCTCCAGCAGCCTTTGCCCATTTTCATTCATGCGACCGATGTTGTATTTTCCAAGGCATACTGGCCATGAACTCGAGTCCTTGCCCACACGAGCATTGAAATCACCGAGCATATAAATGTAGTCGGATTTTGGAACTGCCTTGATCACAGAGTCTAACTCCTCATAGAACAAATCCTTCACATCATCAGAGGAATCGAGTGTCGGTGCATATGCAGTAATAATGGTGGCAAACCCACAAGAGGTTGCCAAGCGCAGGGATAATAGTCTTTCATTTCCTCCTGCTGGAATTTCAATCATTCCCAGTAGCGAATTCTTCACTGCAAAGCCCACACCGTGTTGCCTTTTTTCTGCCTGCCCTTTACCCTTCCAGAAAAAGGTGTAGTTGTTTTCCCTGAGTGACCCTTCCTCAGCGAGGCGAGTCTCCTGCAGGCCAGCAATATCAATGTTAAGACGATTGAGTTCGGCATCAATCACAGCCGTTTTTCTCACATCGTCAATATTGGTCAAGTCAGTGGAAAATCCTGGACACATGGTTCTCACGTTCCAGGTTGCAAGCCGTAGCTTGAGGTTTCTATTTATATTTTTGTTTGTACCTGGTGCATTGGTTTTACAGCCTGCGATTCAGATTTTGTCCTAGCCCCAAGCACCCATTGAAGCAGGCAGGCTGTGGCGGATCAGCACCCAATTGGCTGGGGGCTGCCCAGCTTGAGGCGGGCGGTAGCTGATCAGTGACACCTATAGGTGTCTCCCACCGTCAGAGGCAACGCGTGGCGCCCCATGTCTACGCCAACTGACAAGGACTTATAACCCGTAACAGTTGCCTCTCGCTTTGATTCCGAGACCAGTTAAGACCAGGGATGGAGTTATTGCCTCTCCATAGCACAAAGCCTGGGCTAAAATATAGAGATCATGTGTTGCCCATGCAGCATGATCCCTCTCTCGGCCTGCCTAGTTCACTCCAGAGGAAAGGTAACACCCCTACATCTGGAACAAGACAAGCTGCAGAAGCTGCCGGATCAGCAAAGCAATGCTCTAACTGTCCGCCTGTCGGAGCTTCGATCCTAGACCAGTCGCCAACCAAGGCTTAGGGCCTGGTCTGCCCTGCCATGACAATTTTGTCTTTAGCTTGCATTTCCTCGCACCAGGGTAAGGCTTGTACCCTCCCAATTGCGCTCTTCCGCCCGAAGCCGTTGGCACAATGTGGGGTGTCGGGTTTGGTAAGCGCCGCCCAACGTTCGGCGCTAACAGAAACCAGGTAGTACCGTCTACTGTTATACGGTAGCTCAGTCGTTCATGTAAAGGGTGTAATACATGATGATGACGATTGGTATCTAAAGATATAACACGCCGCCCTGATCTCTTGGGTAGTGAGATAGAATACCAAGCCTTCTTGGATATTGGAGAAAAACAGGAGGTTCCTTGTATAAGTTAAAAAATCCCGCGGAAGTTGGAAATTACAAATAGTAGGCTGTACAGTTTTTGCCCTGGCAAAAGCAAACCTAGGCACGGGTAGATAGAGCCCGTTACCGTGGACGGAATCTGTCTAGAGCAGTGGTTCTCAACCGATGGGGAATTTCCCTCCCCCCATCAGGGGGAATTTTAGGGATTCTGGGGAGGGGGGAGGAAATTAAGATTATTTCAAGATCGCGTTAATACAAGAACCGATTACTTGATATAGTTTTTCCCTCCGCAGGCTACTTTACGGTTCTGTACTTCTCGCCCTGCTGAAATTCGTTTGATAACGTAAGTAGACACGCAAATCACGTTTTATGGAGACTTTTTACTAGACTTGCTCTAGTATGTGTTATTAAATTTAGCTACCATTTTGACGTATACTGTGTAAAGAAAAGGGGGGAGGGATTTATAGGGAGAATACATGAAAAGGGAAGGGGTGACATTCTGAACATATGGTGAAGGGGTGCGTGGACCAAAAAGATTGAGAACCACTGGTCTAGAGGAAGGAAATCTGCCACAGCTGCATGCACAAGTTAGACTCGTCGGCCTCTGTGGTGCTTTCCTGGATGTGTCGCGCACCTCTCGGCACAGGAACACACACGGGGAATAATATGATCAATATACGTAAATACCTGGATGACTTGACCACGTGGCATGGTTGAGACAAGAATATTGAGCTGATCCACGACTTTGGTGATCGAGTGAACTGGCGAATCATGACCGCCCACGCTTACCGGGACGGCACATGATGGATGGGTATGTTTTCCCTCTGCTGGTTTGTGAGGAGCGGCTGGCCGAGTGACTAGAATGTCGAGTTTTCCTTTAGGAAAAAAGAAAACTCTAACCTGCACAGTTCGCGGCAACAGCACTGGCCTTAATTCCTCATGCTCAAGCCCCCCCCCCCCTATCCACCTTGCGGCTAAAAAAACCTGCTAACTTATCTACAAAACATCTCAACTACCTACCTATCCTACTCAACTATCTACCTGCCTACTCATCTACCAGCATGTCTACCTACTTACCCACCATACTTAGCAATCTATCTACCTAACAATCTTCATAGCCTACTTAGCAAAATATCTACCTAATTACCCGCAAAGCCTACTTAGCAATCTACCTACCTAACAACCTACACGTTCTACTTAGCAACACCCCCCCCCCCAAACCTACACCGCAAGGTATTATAGGCAATAGATGACAGTTTGTTAGCCACCCTATGATTGCTCACAATGAAAGATGTGATATCCACACAGTTAGCTAGCTAGTTGAACAGATACATACACTGATAAACAGACCCACAGAAAGAACGAACACACTTTATTTTCAAAGGATCACAAATTGGGCCTAGAGGCCCGTCTTACATTCGGCCCTTCCAAGCACACGTTTTTCGCACATCAATTATCTATTGTGCATTTTACATTCACATAGAAAAACCATTGTGAAATGAATGCTGTTAACATAAACAATGCATATTACCATGTTATGAGACATGAACGCGCGCACGCACATACATACCACACGCACACATTCATACATACACCATTTACACAAACTAGCACAGTTATACACTCACTCAATAACTCACAAATACACACCCCATCGCATGTGCATAAATCCATTCACAATCACACACTAACAAACATATACTCATACATACATACATCTCTCTCTCTCTCTCTCTCTCTCTCTCTCTCTCTCTCTCTCTCTCTCTTCGTCTCTCTCTCTCTCTCGCTTCGTCTCTCTCTCTCTCGATTGCTCTCTCTCTCTCTCTCGCTTGCTCTCTCTCTCTCTCTCACACACACACACGACAGGCAGGCCGAAACACAGACAGAAAGAGACACAGACAGAAAGGAGAGTATGTAGATATGTTGATAGTTAGACAGATAGACAGATAAGCCAAGGGATGTAAGCTGACAAGTAGATTGGCAGATAAATATGTAGCTGTTTAAGTATGTACATAGGTAAGTAGGTCGGCAGATAGGTAAGTAGGTAAACCAGAGGGTAGGTACGTCGGCAGTGAGGTAAATAATTAACTAAGATGGTAGATGAGTAGACAGGTAGGTGGTAAGCTGATGGGCAGACAGAGAGGTGGGCACAATGTAAAGCGACTGTAATACGTATCTGCTTTAGCAAGCAAGTGAATTTGATTATCACTGGGAAAATCTATAATGTTCAGGGCAGGAATAATGAATGCAGCATCAGCGCTTAATGAGATTTTAACGAAGTGCTAGTTATCGAGTCACAATGTTCAGACCCCACATAGGACTTAACAGCAATAAGCTAAAGATAGGAGCCATTGATGAATGTATATTCATCTCATCTGATCTCATCTTGTTCTTTTTTTGTCTTGCGGTGTCGAGGTGAAGCATAAACAGCAGGAGAGTGCCCGTTTATGGGCTTCATGTATTGAGGTTCCCATGGACTCTGTTATTCCCTCTGTCCATCGTTTACATGGCCGGCTTCTTCTTCTGCTTCCGTTTGCTCTGTGCATCATTGCTTGTTGTGGTATATTTTTAGCTGGTAACCTAGTCACATGGCCAAACCATTTAACTTGCTGTTTTCTAATGAAATCTAGCGGCGCTGTTATAACTCCCACTTTAGTCACGATTTTCACATTTCTGATTCTTGATACACTTGATGGTATTCTCGTCAGGAATCGCATATCTGTTGTAATTTTTCTTTTCTCTTTTTCTGTCATTGTCCAGGTTTGGCAATGGTAGCATAGAGTTGGTAGGAAGATTGTGGTGTAAAGTGCTTTTTAGTATGTATTGATACGTGTTTGTTCTTTAATATTAGTGTCCTTTGTCCAAAGAGTTGGTTTGCCTTCGTGCATCTATTTTCGATCAGCCTACTGATTTGCAATTGCATTACTAGTATGCCCCGGTTAACGTCGGGGTTACGTTCTTGGAAAACGCGACGTTAAGTGAAACGACGTATAGCGAAACACTGTGAAGTTGGAACTGCGACTAACTAACTAACTAACTAACTATTTCCCATAGAATTAAATGAAATACAGTGTATTGTGTACCACAGTAATGTTTATTTTGATAGTTGTTAATATTTATTGGCTAAATAGAGGTGGGTTGGAGGGCGAGTGGTAGGGTTATTGGGACGTAGAGGCATTAAATTCTGCCTCTTCATCTGAGGATGAAACTATAACCCCTTCCTGCCTCTTTTCCTGGCTCTTCTTTGCTTGAACAACAAAAAAAAAATGCGCCCAATGTCTGCTGCACAGTAACCACCCTGTCAGTATCAGCACTCGCCGCTTCACCTGTTGTCTGACTGTTGTGCAGGTGTGAACGTTTCTTACAGCGCTCAAACCAACCACGACTTGCTCTAAAACTATCATCAGCACTACTAGTACTGCTCTCACCAGCTTTCTTAACTAGATCTTCATAGAGAGACTTTGCTTTCTCTTGGATAACCATCTTGCTCACAGGCATATTCCGTTGGTTCTGGTCTTCAATCCAGACGGCCAGTTGTGCTTCCATGTTCTCCATAAGAATACTTCTGGTACAAGTGATCTTGGAAGCACTCAAAGGGGTTACGTTTTTATCACCCTCTTTGATTTCGTCAGCACCTGAATGAATTGTCCTTACCGTCGTTGGAGGTAAACCATGGACTTTACCGATATCAACAGCCCGATCGCCAGCCTCAAAACGGCGTTATGGCGAAACGTAGCGACGTAAAGTGAAGTTAGTCCCCTATGTGACAACGAAGTTATAGCGAAACGACGTATACCGAGGCGACGTATAGCGGGGCCTGCCGGTATACTTCCTAAGTACTCGAAGTTCTTTACTTGTTTCAGGAGGTATTCTTTTAGATGAATCTTGTTTTTTCTTCTTTGGTTATAGTCAATACCTCTGTTTTACTGATGCTAATTTCATGTTATGTTCCTTAAACACTTCCTACTAATATATATATATATATATGCTTTGGGCGTGCAGATACAAATACAATTAGGAAGAATATAGTGATAGGAGAAGAAAACAAACGAAGTGTTACAAAAACTGGGACTGAAGGAAATATTACTGATTGAGATCATGAGCAGACAAGTAAAATACTTCTGCCATATAAAAATACAACTCCTTGTTACAGGATGTGCTGGAGAGAAAGGTGAATAAGAAGCGTGAAGGGGGAAAACAACGCTACGTGTGTTTGGACGACATCAGCACATGAACTGGGAGATGTCTTTATGAATGCAAAATGAGGATGCAAAACAGAATATGTCTGAGACTCGTCATAGCCGACCTTCGGTGCAGAGATGGCATTTGATTGTTTGATACACTTTTAAAAATGTCAAAGGAAACCACCTGTTGACTCCGCTCCCCCTTGTCCACAGAAGAAAACCACATTGTTGCAACGTACGTCACTGTAAACGACCGACATGAAAGGACGACCTCAAGAGCAAACAAGCAGTGTCAATCTCCGGGACTGGGCAAACACAGGAGAATACCACCAAACCTTGGACTGTATGTAACTGGGGGGTTGCAGGCCATGCACTATTGCTATACTGACACGCAGCGGCATTCCTCTTGCGCTGTACCTATGTATGCAGGTTTAATGGCCATGGAAAACGTCTGCATTGTCGGGTCCTTATTTCCATCTTTCTTCTAAGGTGTCCGTTTCTACTTATTCTTCCTCATATTCGTTCTTATTATTTTGTTTCTCCTCAGCTTCTTTCGTCTTGTTCGATAACCATCTTCTTTTTTTACTTCTACTATTTCTTCTTCTCTCTCTCCCTCCCTCCCTCCCTCTCTCTCCCTCCCTCCCCCACCTCATTTTCCTTCTCCTCTTATTATATTTATACCCTACTTCTTCCTCTTCTTTTTCCGCTTCTCATTCTCCATCTCACTCTCCTCTTCCCCCGTCTTCTTCGTCTGTTGCTGTTACTACCACCACTCCTTCCTCTTCTCCTTTCCTCTTCTTCTTCTTCTTCCTCTCCTCTTTCTTCTTCTTTCTCCTCCTACTTCTTCCCCCTTCTTCTTCATCTTCCTTCTCCCCCTTCTTCTTCATCTTCCTCCTCCCCCTTCTTCTTCTTCATTATCATCTTCCACCTCCTCGTCCTCCTTCTTCTTCTTCTTCTACCACTTCGATGAACATGTTCGATACTTCCTAGATACTTGCCTACAACGCCGGAGGGCCTGGGTTCAAATCTGCATCAAGTCGCATGTGTAAAACTGACCCGGTCTCCCAGGTGGACCCGGTCTCACACGTGTACCATGAAACGTCTCTGGAAGTAAAGGCGGCCGGCGTGCTAATGACCACATCAACCCGACCAGCGCCGGCCGCTCTAAAACACACGGGACGGGCACCCTACACGCCTTCAGGGCTATACAAATGTCCTTGACTTTATGAGGGGCCTTCAAATGAACACCTTAGAAGTCTGATATAAATGACAGTAACCATGCCATTGTCTTGTATACTGCCAATATTGTTGTTAAGAATGTCAAAAGTGTTAAGGATGTCAAGACGGTTAAGAACGTAACATCACGGTGGAGACGAACACGGTAACGTCATAATGATAGTTTAAAGATGGCCGTTCCACTTTTGACATACACACAGAGGGGCAGCGTTCTGTTATCTGTTTATCAGTGAAGGGGTGAAACCTATAGAAATGCATCGGCGAATGAAGGTCCAGTATGGTGATGCATACTTGTCAGTTCAGCAAGTGTATGAGTGGAGTGGGAAATTTCAATTCAAAACTGCGTGACTTCTTTGAAAAGATACAGCAGGTGGTGCATGAGTGATTACACACCCAACCACCAGGAATCCAAGCACTGTATCGGCGCTGGGGAACTTGCATTGAACAGTTCACTTCCAACAATGATACATGTGTTCTTATTTTTTTTCAGAATATATTTTGGTCAAAGTGGTTACAAATACCCTTTGAGGACATTATGCCACCATTCTGTAGAAGACTGCCCGATCTCACTACTAAAGAGACTAGAGGGGAGTGCGGTATCATTAGACACCAATGGCGGTTTAAAACATGCCCAGACTCTCAACCACTTTCCAATAAACTCCGATGTTTGAGAGAAGATATTTCGGCCCCTTCAACTGTCGAGTTTTTCGGTTATAATTGGGGCCCTTATGGTGTATCTACTACTGTTTGCGTAGACAGGGCTGCGATTTCGCGTCCTGACGTCCACAACCACTCCGCCCCCTTGTATTTATGGAGCTGGGCTAGAGAATCTCACGGAGTCACCATGAGTCTATCAGGATATCGTGGGAACTGCCGCATGACAGCAGACACACCTCAGCCAGCCCACCAACAGAAACATCGCTATTGCTGCAGTAATATCAAGCGTGACCGACATTGATGGTTCTCCAGCAACTGACACTTCTGGGTTTTACTTAAATGGGTTTAAAAGGCGAGAGGCTCGACTTCATTGCACCAGGTTTGATCCCATATGGTTCGGCCACTTTCCGCCGGGCGTCCTTCCGATAGCGTCGCACAAAGCACGAACGCCGTAGCTCCGGCGATGACCCCTAGGAGTATCCAAGAAAACTGCACCCGTGAATCGAACGTTGTAGTCCGAAATCGAACCCACAACCTTCGGAGCGCGAGGCAGACGTAACCACTTCGTCAAGGAGACCCCGGGGCTTACGTTAGCACAATGGAGCCAACTAGGTGATCAAACGTCCAATGTTCAGTACTGTAGTATATACTTGAAGAAGAGACTAGTAGAAACGCTAGTAAACAATACAGTAGATGACCCTTCTACGTGCTGTAAGGAGCCTTGGGCATGCGGTCTAGACCAGTGGTTCTCAACCGGTGGGGAATTCCCCCCTAGGGGGGAATTTTAGGGTTTCCAGGGGGGAATGAAGACCATTTCAAGATCGCGTTAATACAAGAACCGATTACTTGATATTGTTTTTCCTTTCATACTTTACTTTTATGTACGTCTCATCCTTCTAAAATTCATTTTATAAAGTAAGTAGACCCACAAATCATGTTTTATGTGGATGTCTAGACTTGTTTTAGTATATGCTATTAAATTTACCTTCCATTTTTACGTATACTGTGTAGGGGTGGGGGGATTTTTAGATAGGAAATATGAAAGGGGGGGATGACGTTCTGAAAATACGGCGAAGGGGGGCACGGGCCAAATTTTTTATAGGAAAGGGGGGGGGGGGTGGGGGGGAAATGACGTTCTGAAAATATGGTGAAGGGGGGCACGGGCCAAAAAAAGTTGAGAACCACTGGTCTAGACCATACATATCTTTAGACCAGTCGGCGCTAGGTAGGTGAAGTCACTATCACTCGGTAGCCTTTACTTCTCGGTAACTATTTTTTGGGAAATAGAAAGAAAGAACGAAAGAAAGAAAGAAAGAAAGAAAGAAAGAAAGAAAGAAAGAAAGGAAGAAGAAGAAGAAGAAGAAGAAGAAGAAGAAGAAGAAGAAGAAGAAGAAGAAGAAGAAGAAGAAGAAGAAGAAGAAGAAGAAGAAGAAGAAGAAGAAGAAGAAGAAGAAGAATGCAACTTCCAGACAACGAAGTCTTCATGAAGGAAACGCCGACGCTCCACGGCCTCCACCATTTAAACACCATACAGTAATGCAGCTACTAATGCCGTGGGTGGGGGGGGGGGGGCGCGAGCGGGGCGGGAAAGGCGCGTGGGAGACAGCCATGATGGAACATATCGCTTTCAACATTTCATCTCATATATCTGTATGTTGAGTATTTGCAGCTTGTCCACACATACCAACTATGTGAATTCATTGGGATGTCGCCATTTCTGACGATTCTTTTGTACGAGTCCTGGTTTTTAACCCGCTGGCAGGGAAGTGTGAACAAGCCAAAATAAATCACGCATCATTATCTTTCGTGAGATATTTTATTCTGTAGCGATTCACGTACATTGTTCCTAGAATTATAAACTTTACATGTTTGCCTAAGAAGTTTCATGTGATGGGCTTGTGTTGTGATAGTGCCATTACATTGTATATGCCTGAATGCACGAGGGAGGGGGGGGGAGGAGGAGGGTGAAGATTGTGGGCCCGTCTTTCTTTCACTTTCGCAGGCGACGAGTTCAGATGTCGACCGTGCGCATAACATTATCGGCGCTGTTCGCTATTAACTTTGCTAACGCGCCCGCTATTTTGTCCTAAGCTGTGAGGAAACAACAGCGGCGTTTCCCGCATCATCCTCATGCACATCTGTTGTCGAATGTCGCTGTCATCACAGACTGCCGACAAGAATCTCCATCTCTGGTCATACTGAGGAGGCGTGCCTTGTGTGGCATGATGCTTTCACTGTCAATGCTCCACTGAAATCGGAGGCTGATGTGCTGTACTGTTCTGTGGGCACAGCTGGTGAGGTCAGGTTGGAGAAGATGTCTTTCTCAGGTTTTAGGAGAGGATCATACTGTTTTTCCTTAGGTCTGTAGAACTCTGCCTAAAGTCCAGGATTTTTTGAAGATCTGCAGCAGCATAGTATAGCATTACTGGGTTGTTCCATATTTTGTAAAATTGTCCAGCATGATTTGCATCATCATCATCATCATCTTCATCATTATCATGTGTCTTGTGGACAAGCATGGGCGGTCATGATTCGCCATCTCACGTGATCACCAGAGTGATGGATCAGCTGTGTTCTTGTCTCGACCATGCCCTTTTCCGCTCAATCTTGCCAGTTGTCACCAAGTTCTCCAATTTATTTCTTCTCATAACGCGTCCAAAAATTGTGACTGTCTACGTCTAATTTCTCTAACCAGTGTACGGTTTTCATTTGTTTCTTGTAGGACTTGGTCATTGGTTTTTGTGCCTGCCCATGGTATTCTTTACATTTTCCACAGAAACCACATTTTTACTGCCATTGGATTTATTTCAGCTTGTCTGCTCATTGTCCACAATCACATCCATACACAAGTACAGATTCTATGTAGCACTTAAACACTCCTTTTTCTCGTTGCAATTGACATCTGTGTATTTGTCAGTATGTTTTCCATCTTGCAAAAGGCTTGCATCAGATCTATTTAAATCAGAAGGAGGCGTTGTATTCAGTCCCCCCAATCAATCCCAACGACACAAAAACATGTTTGTATATGTTCAACATTTCAGGTATAGCGTCCTACTCCTAAATATATTTGGGGGGACCACTGCGTAAGCTATTTTTAAAATTGAATTTGCATACATGAGTATGATGACGGTTAGTTATCCCATGTAGCACACGATGCTCTCTCTGTCAGACACAGTGATTCCCTTGGGGATTCCATTAACGTAGTTAACTTGAGTGTACCTGTTGTTGGATTGCCAAGACTCCTGTCTATTTCACTTTTCACATTGGACAGTGGGGAGCATTTTGTGTGATATTTGCTGGCACGGGAATGGAGCATAATGGGGACGACCCGTTGCCGTGGAAGTTGGAACCTCGACTAACTAACTAACTAACTTGATTCGATGTTTTAGAAGTATATTTTACATCGCACTCATACAACGGTGATTTACCCTTGACTTCCGCCGGTGTGTGTATGGTTTGACTCCGAAAAGTCGGTCTACAAAAACCAGACCCTGCAAAGATGAGAGGTGACGTACGGCGCCTCTTACTCGCCGATGGCCATGTCATGTTTTGAGGTATGTTAATTTGTTATAAGGCACCACCACCAACAACCTCGCCTCCTCTCAACATCCAGGTCATTGTCGGTCCCCGGTCGCTTATTCAACAACTTCTGTATCTAGCGGCAACTGCCCCCGTCCGCCACCCGATGTACGTGCCGAATAGTAGCAGTACAGGCTCCTTCCTACCTTAGAAAACAAAACATGCTTTTATCCCTAGTCTAGCGTGACCTCTCCGTGACCATCAAGATAATCAGCTAATGCGTGACAATGGCGTCTATTTAACAGTACTGAGCCTTCAGCAGACGTCTGTCTACTTCACCGTTTGTTGTCGACAAAGCAAGACATGCAAAGCGAATTAATTACAAAGTCTGGGTAACTTGCAACAGATGGCAACCCTGTTCATATGTACTTGCTAGGAGCATGACGGAATCGATAAGCAATGAACGATGTGAACTCGACAATTCAACTGCAGTACTGGCGCAACGGTAATGATGGTATCGAGTAGGTCTCATTATCAAATGTGACCGTATCCTGCCCGCCTGCTAGAAGAGGTACGCGAAAAGATGTATAATACAAGGCACAAGACACTTAACGTGATGAGGTGAATACACGTATGAGTGCAGTGTCTGTTCATAGAATGGGCATAATGGACAAAGAATTTAAAAAAAGGTAAAGTTACTTAAAACCAAATGGCTCGTGGCGTTATTGACCCCTTGAACCCCGCAACAGCCACTTTCCGGTCTAGAGGTATTTTTATAATCATTCTCGCGGTATTCAATCACACATGCGTCCAGTACAAAACACGGAAACAGATGAGTAACTTCATATATATATATATATATATATATATATATATATATATATATATATATATATATGTGTGTGTGTGTGTGTGTGTGTGTGTGTGTGTGTGTGTGTGTGTGTGTGTGTGTGTGTGTGTGTGTGTGTGTGTGTGTGTGTGTGTGTGTGTGTGTGTGTGTGTGTGTGTGTGTGTGTGTGTGTGTGTGTGTGTGTGTGCGTGCGTGCGCGCGCGCGGCGTGCGTGACTTGCCAACTGGCATCTCTCCACATATGCGTCCTTTGTGAAGTGGGTCAATTCTATTGCTGGTATTATTCATGTCAGGTTTTAGTCAGATACGACTGAGGTACCGTATGACACTTGACGGTACTACCTGCTTTCTGTTAGTTATGCAACGAATGTTGGTAGGCTATCACCAAACCCGACAATCCACATTGTACCAACGGCTTCGGCGGAGGTGGCAACTGGGATGGTACAAGCTTTACCCTAGTGCAAAGAAAGGCAACCTAAAGGCTAAATGTCATGACAGGGTGGACCAGGCCCTAAGCCTTGGTCGGTAACTGGCCTAGGATTGAAGGTAGACAGAGTATTGCTTTGCTGATCCGGCAGCTTCTGCAGCTGGCCTTGTTCCAGACGTATTGGTGTTACCTTTCCTCTCGATTAAACTAGGCAGGCCGATAGAGGGATCATGCTGTATGGGCAACACATGGTCTCTAAATTCAGCCCAGGCTTTGTGCTATGGAGATGTGTATTCCATTTTACAATCTAACGCCTGTCAAGACGGTCAGTCAGTCATTATCCATACCAGCATTTATCTCGGTCTTTATCTGATCATGCAGATCTTTCCAATCGTCACGATGTCTTCGAGTGCCCATCTTCTCATTACATGACAAAGAAAACTGACTCTTTTCGGATTGTTGTATATAATGGTCTACTTTAATTAGCCTCTTCCAGGCCATCGGTGTTAGTTACACCGGCATTCCAAGGTATTCACAACTGTTGTCTCAGAAACCACATCTCCAAGCTATGTCTTATCTGCCTGTTCGCATTCCAAAATTTACTGTCACACGGCAGAAGGTGTTCAGTGTAACATTTCATTACTCTCTCTATACTCATTTCCCATTTCCCCTTTCCCAATCGTCTGTTACGCGAATACATTCTACCATAGTTGTTACCTTACTTTTGTCACATAGTTGTATTACTGTAACTAACTCTTTCAACTACGCATATTTGGCCCGTAGTACTATGCGGCGCTGAAACATGGACTAAGCGACAGCGATGAAAAGAAGCGTGACGCTTTTGAATTGTGTTTTCGCAGAATGCAAAGAATAAGCTCAGTAATAAAGGGATCAGGGGTCAGCATGGCATAATGGATAATAGAGCGCTCGTTCTTAATCATCCGATGCGCTGAGGTCGAAGTAGCGGGTTCAACCCCTGCACCTGTCGCTTGGATTAAATTGTTGATTTCTCATCCTTGACTTGGGGACGTAAATTACAAGTACCTCGGAAGTCGAAGTGAATTCGCCTGATGGTGAGAAACACTGGTAATAGGGAAAGCTAATCCAAACGCAAAAATCAGTCAGTTGGACTAGAAGTAGTAGCACATGTATGGACTACACTTGAGTTCAAAGCGAGGGAACGCAAAATAAAGAAATAGACCGAGGACACATTAGTGTAATCAATAGGAGGTTGCATTGATAATGTCATGAGTATGGTCTGACGACGTTCCATGCCTGCGTTCGTCGTCCGCTAATTGAGGGAAAGACTGATAACCTATTTCCCCCGTGCACGCAGGCCTACAATATGTGATGGCCCAAGCACACCACAGACCCACAGAAGGTCCGTGCTTCGAGACATGTTTTCTTAAATAAAGGGATCACATAATGACATTCTCAAAGACCCTGAGGAGATCAGCCATTTTTTATGGGTCTCTCTGTGGTGAAGGGCTTACGAAGGCAATTCGTAATCTCGCATACCGCGTTCCAAACAGCTGCGAGACATTTGGGAGCAGATCGCCATGCGTTGGTTTCCCCATACAAAGATATGAGTGTCGGTCGTTCAGAAAGCAATGGCAAACTACTGACGTAAACTTTCCCAGGAATCACAAAAAGCCAAAAATACTAGAGCTGACTGCTACGTCATGTACATGATATACAACTAACTCTTTTAAGTCCCCCTATGTGCCTTTCGGCCCGTTGTGGTCCTCCCGTCTGCCAGTGTTAGTGGATAGCGATTTGATGGTTCGGGTTTGGAGCTTGAATGACCTGTACCCTGGCCAGATCAAGTGCAGATAAATCCACACTTTGATCTTAGCCAAAGGGTTGAGATGGGACACCACTGAACACCACACAATGAATGGTTATCTCGACTTGGTCACAATATGCGACTGAATGAGTTCATCTTGGTCAGGCTACTGTAGCCAGTCTCCAGGCGTCCTTCACTGCACGCGACATGTGCGTGGTGAATTATTAACGGCCTACTTGCTGGCGTGATTACCCGAATTGCCTTGTGGCTGGTGTGAAGACGAGGCTGACTTAAGGAGCCACAATCATCATCGTCATATGCAATGCCAGCACGTATGCACCTCCACGCATCTCGGTCCCTTAGATCAATTGTATTGATGATGTGCTTCCGTGCCTCTGTCTTAGGGCATCCAACATAATCATCATCATGACCATGTCTCTCTCTTGTCCCTTTCTACCGTGTATATGGTAACTACAGCTTTCAACATTTATCTTTTATGAATTGTTATGTTGTCTAGTGTGTCTTTAACTACTGAACGTAAACTTGCCAAGACATCAAAAACAGCAGTAAAATGCAGGTGTTGACGGTGATGTCCTGTAAAACGATATGCAAAACTAAAAAGTGTCTACTTCTATGGGGTCAATCAATACTCTTGAATGTACTTATCCACGGGCAGACAGCGCCCGTTGACCTTGGATGGAATCTGTCTAGAGCAGTGGTTCTCAACTTTTTTTGGCCCGTGCCCCCCCCCCCTTCACCATATTTTCAGAACGTCATTCCCCCCTTTCGTATTTCCCACCTAAAAATCCCGCCCCGCCCCTACACAATATACGTAATAATGGAAGCTAAATTTAATAGCACATACTAAAACAAGTCTAGATGTCTACATAAAACGTGATTTGTGGGTCTACTAACTTTATAAAATGAATTTTAGAAGGGTGAGACGTACAGAACCGTACAGTATGAAGGGAAAAACAATATCAAATAATCGGTTCTTGTATTAACGCGATCTTGAAATTATCTTAATCCCCCCCCCCCCCGGAAACCCTAAATCCCCCCCCCCGGGAGGGAGGGATTCCTCACCGGTTGAGAACCACTGGTCTAGAGGAAGCAAACCGTACGCCGACCTCTGCGACGCATGATTAGGTGCAGCACACTCCCCTCAAAAAAGGAACGCATAAGTACCAAGTGTTTGTAAAGTCTCACTACACCTTGCATGTAGAACAATTTTGAAAAATGAAGTGCATGACATCATCAAAAAATTTGCTCCTTGTTCCATCGTGAAGCAATATGCAGCGAATCGCTATCGTCTGCTGGAGTAATTCTTTGTACTCAAAACAGAATGGTGTTACCAAGGGAAGAACCCATTTTTTGGGGGGTGGGGGTGGGGTGTTTGAACGGGTGTTTCGAAATGGCGGTAGATACACACGGATGGTTGTTCAAAGTTGTATAGAAAGATTTCCTGATAAACAACCTACTCATTTCATTACGGTTAGAGATTTGTTGAATAAGTTATAATGAATACTTCATTGGTACTTTCCAGCTTCCCCCAAAAACAGCGTTTGACCATGGCAGTGACTATTGTAACTCATTTAATGAATTTTTAGTACATTTTTTATGACATGTGCTTAATTTTTCAAAACTGTTCTACATACGAAGTGTAGTGAGACTTTACAAACACCTTGTAGAAGAAATATCTTAGTGTGACGATATCATAGAACCATCATTTGAAATAACAACAATGTAAGGCTTGGTTCCCGCAAGAAGCGGAAGTAGTTGGTCTCTGGACATCACATGACAATAATGGGGACAGGGAATTTGGTCAAAGATGGAGAATATCTCTGGCAGGCCATGGTGAGAGCAACATCCTGCAGAGAACATGCTACACGATTATACTGATCTCGGTTTGATCGAAGCCTTGCTTATAATGTGCACATAGACCAGGTGATAACAAAGGCCAAGCGGGGTTTGGCAGCGATGCGAGCAGCGCCATCTATGTCTTCTGTACGAGGGGCTGGTCATGTCTGTTTTGGAGTATGCAATGGCAATCTTGACTCTCAGCCATAAGCAGATAGAAAGGATGGAAAGGATACAGAATTAAGCTATGCGCATTATTCTAGGATGTACAAGAGATACAGCATGCAGGGCGATGCGCTACCTTCTTGATTTTCTAACCATTGAAGAGAGAATACAAGTTTGCAGGGCACGCGCCTACCTCAGAATTAACGCAAACACACAACATCCACTGCATAGTGAAATTAGGAAGGTGAAGGGCAGCAGAAAGAATGGAAGATAATAGGGAAACAAAACTCGCTTACACTCAGGAAATAAATGACCGTAGACCCCGAGGTAGACCAAGAAGGCGGTGGAGAGATAATACATGTACAGACCTACAAGCACTTGGAATCAACGACTGGCAAGAGAAGGTCCACCAGAGAGACGAATGGAGACGGATTGTATTTGCAGCAAAGAACCTCAATGGCTCGGAACGCTGAAGAAGAAGAAGAGAAGAAGAAGGGCAGCAGGTTAAAAAGAGGACGGTCGTGGATGGGTCAAGCCGAAGACATTCTTCAACAGGTGTGTTCACTTGAGGACTTAGAACCTGGCGAGGAGTGGGTGCAAGTGCCAACAGACTTCTGCACATCCTTTTCAGTTTGCATCCAACTAGATAGTAAATGCAGACAAGAAAATCCGGCTGCTGTTGAGGCTGAAGTACAAGCGTTGATTTTCGAGAATTCGCTAGACGGTGACGCGGTCATCTACACAGATGGGTCGGTCGTCCGACATGTGAGAAGCTCATGGGCCTTTACAGCTCGGGCCGGAGGGAGAATTGTGAAGGAGGACTCTGGTGCTTTCACTGAAACCACAAGTAGCCTGACCATGGAAGTCAAGGCAGTAAGTAAAGCAATAACATGGCTCGAGACACAGACATTCACCAGGGCTTGTTTCCTTAGCGACTCAATGAACATGATCAAGAGGATAGAGGAGGGGTCGATCCGAAGAGAATGGTTGCTGCCTCTGAAGCGGTCTCGGCTGGCAAAGATTAGTTTCATCTTCGTGCCAGGGCATGCGGGAGTACAAGGAAATGAGCGGGCTGACAAGCTCGCAGGTGAGGCTACTGTGGAGGGCGGACGCGCCATGGACCAGGCTGACATTCTGAATGCTCTACGTGATGTGAGACTTTTGCGAGAACCAAGTGATGACTGTGAATCTACAACAATGGCCAGACTGCTAGAGCAGCAAATTAAAAGAGGGGTGGCCAAACAAGAACACTACGCAGGAAGCCAAAGAAGATTGATAAACCAACACAGAACTGGCGTCGTTAGCCGCTACACGCTGCGGGATTTGCTGAGGAGGGGATCCGAGCACTTATGGACTGAATGGTTCGATGTGCAACGAGGATGATCTGTCGACTAACTAACTAACTGATCTCGTCTGGTGGCTGGGGGTGGACGGGGGACATGTGTAGAAACGTTCTTCCATAAACTTGTTTTATTGTCGATGCATAGTCCTGTATCGCTTTTATATTTTTGCTAACTCTCCCTCCCTCTCTCCCCAATTCAATCCCTTTGTCTCTCATTCACTCTTGTCTCCCTCCTCACACTAATTTTTTCTCCCTCTACCCCTCACTCCCTCCATATCTTTCTCCCTCTACCAGCCCAATCACTTCTCTCTTCCAATCTCTGTCTCTTTCAATCTTTCACTGTCCCCTATCCCACTCGTGTCCTCCTCTCTCTCTCTCTCTCTCTCTCTCTCTCTCTCTCTCTCTCTCTCTCTCTCTCTCTCTCTCTCTCTCTCTCTCTCTCTCACAATAACACACACACACACACACACACAAAAGAACGGATATTTTGTATGCAACCCTTTCTATATTGCTTGGACTGGTATATCTGACATTCATACAGTAAACGCAATATTATTTTCATTAACTAGCATAGCATGGTGTTTCATGACAGAGAGAGAGAGAGAGAGAGAGAGAGAGAGAGAGAGAGAGAGAGAGAGAGAGAGAGAGAGAGAGAGAGAGAGAGAGAGAGAGGGGGGGGGCGAGAAAGAGAAGGGGGAGAGAAGCAGAGAGAGAGAGAGACGGGAGAGAGAAGCAGAGTGAAAAAGTAGGGGCGGTGAAACAGAGAACCAGCGAGGGGTTAGAGAGAAAGAGAATGAGATAGGTTTATAAAGAAACAGAAAGGCAGTGCGAGAAAGTGAGGATTCATCTTGGAAAAGAAAAACAAAAGCATTGATAGAATGAGAGAGAGAGAGAGAGAGAGAGAGAGAGAGAGAGAGAGAGAGAGAGAGAGAGAGAGAGAGAGAGGGAGGGGGGGGAGGGGGATGGTGGTTGTGGGGGTAGACAGACGGTGGGGCAAAGAGAGAAAGTTAGGAGCCAGAAAGAGGAAGACAGAAAAATGACAGAAGAAAAGAAAACAGAGAAACAATGCCATCAAACACCGACAACCACTATTCCCGAATATAAACGTAATCAAAAGAGACAACAGACAGAGATGACAAACAGTACACTACAAGAAATAAAGTACCACCATCTCGTGGCCTGTAATCAGTGGAGCAGAAACCGTGTCTTAGGAAAAGGGACCAGAGAAACTAAACTTTACAGTAATGGAATGGGACAAACAACGAGGCTTGAGTAAACTGCAGAACGGCGTGTACAGTATAACATCATAACATCTGTGGGGAGATGCTTTGAAAAGATTAGAACAAGAATCGCCATGGCGAAGGCAGCCTTTTGCAAGATGAAAAACATACAGACCAAGAAAAAGATGTCTGTTGCTACGAGAAAAAAAGTGTTGAAGTGCTACAAAGAACCTGTGCTTTTGTATGGATGTGAAGTGTGGACAATGAGCAGACAAGCTGAAAAACATCTGATGGCTGTGGAAATGTGATTTCTGGGGAGAATGCAAAGAATACCTTGGACAGACAGAAAAACCAATGACCAAGTCCTACAAAAAACAAATGAAAACCGTAAACTGATTAGAGAAATTAGACGTAGACAGTGACATTTTTTTGGTCACGTTATGAGAAGAAATAAATTGGAGAACTTGCTGACAACTGGCAAGATCGAGGGGAAGAGAACAAGGGGAGGGCAGAGAAGTAACTACCTGGATGATTTGGCCACGCTGTATAGTCAAGACAAGAACACTTAGGGTGATCGAGTGAGATGGCAAAACATGACCGCCCACGCTAACCGGCATGGCACATGAGGATGATGATGATGTATAGTACCAGAGAAACGGCAATGTTGAAAGCCAGAAGTGTATGTATCAGTCACAGAAAACACACCGAGCATTTGTGGACTGCAGGAACAAGTTATCTATTATTTAATATTGTGTAGGACGCAGATGAGAATGGTGACGACAGGCGTACTTCGGGCAGAATGGCAAGCACCCATTCAACAATCACAAACACCTGCTGATCCTTCCATGTCCTCCCCTATTATTCACCTGTTTCTAATTTTTTTTTTCTGCTCGGCGTGTTTATAGGTTTTCTATTTCATTTTGTTTTTGGCGTTCGCTCCCTTTGAACTTAAGCGTAGTCCATAGACACTACTAGTAGCACTGGACTGAGTTTTGTGTGTGGATTAGCTTTCCCTATTACCAGTGTCTCTCGCCATCAGGAAACCTACTCTGACTTCAGAGGTACTTATAATTTACATCCTCAAGTCAAGGATTCTGTTTCATTTGTCATGTGGGTTCTGATAAAGAGACTTTCTAGTTCTACTTTTCTCTGGTTTCCTCAAAGTATGACCTATCCATTGTCAGAATCTTTACCTCATGACTTGAATGGATGGAATCTCTCTGCCATTGGCACCTTGCCGTCTTGACAGACGATAGTTTGTGCTTTAAAAAGGCATAATAACTTTTAACTATGGCGGTAGCGAGTGTGACTGATAAGGCCAATTTGCGCTGTAAATGTCCGTTCACAGTGGGTGCATGTGAACACGTGGTCATTTCCACCATCATGCACCATCTTACGTCTCAAACGCTTGGTGTGTGACTTTTCTGCAATAATTTTCTCCTTTGACTTTATTCCATTTCTGATATTTGCCCTCCATGCAACACGTTCAGCGGCGACTTGCTCCCAATGTGCATTATCAATGCCTGTATCAATCATGTCGCGCTTACACACATCTTTGTATCGTAGTAGAGGCCGACCCTGAGATCTCTTACCCATCTGTAATTCACCAAAAAAGATATCCTTTGGTATTCTACCATCATCCATCCTCCTAAGATGTCCTATCCATCTAAGTCTACGAAGACTGAGCATGGAATAAACTGTCACACAACCTGATCTTTCCAATACTTCAGTATTTGTGATTTTGTCTTGCCACTTAATACCAAGAATTCTTCGCAGACACCGCATATGAAAGCTGTTTAAATTGTTCTCTTGGTGTGAGTAAGTTGTCCAGGTTTCACTGCCATAGAGAAGAGTACTAAGGACACAGGCTTGGAATCTCTCTAGGTGGTCCACATCAAGAGTGATTCCGTGAATTTTGTATGCAGTGCTTTTACATCTGTCCGCGGTTGTCTGTAGCAGGAACTGCATGTTCATGAATTAACTGGGTTGTCTTATGCAGTAATATATGGCTGCTGGTTTTCTTGTGACTGCCACTTCCACAGAGGATGAACTGTATTTTTTGTGGCAGACCTTTGTGTTGGCATTCTGGCAGCGGCATTATGCATAGTATAACTGTGCGGGCTGTTGGTTTATCGAGATTCCTATCTGTCCCACTTTTCACATGGGGCAGTGAGGAGCATTTTGTGTGATATTCACTGGCACAGGAACGGAGCATAATGGTGTGACTCTTTGCCGTGAATTTGGAACCGCGACTAACTAACTAACTAACTAACTAACTAACTCACTCACTCACTAACTAACTGTCATACCATTTTATCCCACCTATCCTGAGCAAGCACCAGTTGCTGAATGTTTCTAGTTTATCAGTAATTGTTTTAGTCATTGTCCATGTTTCTGATCCATACAGCAATACTGATTAATATCAGTGTCAGACTTCATAAAAACATCACGGAAAATGGATCCGGTGACAGATCATGACTGAGATCAGACAATGTAACACAGAAAGCAGTATCGCTCACATGGGACAAAAGGGCAACAGATGACTAAACAGCATAACTGAGGCAGTGATCATTAAAATATTTGAGGCATGTACTAAAGCAGGTTTCAGAACTCTATAAACTGGTGCGGAGAGATGAGGAGGAGGAGAAGTAGAGGAGAATGGGTGTGTTGTAGCTTCAATGGCATTACAATGGTGTAGAGGAAGGAGGAGGAAATAGAGTAGAATGGCTGTGTTGGCAGCAACAATGGCATTACACTGGTGTGGAGAGATGAGGAGGAAGAGGAAGTAGAGAAGAATGGCTGTGTTGGCAGCAACAATGACATTACAGTGGTGTAAAGAGATGAGGAGGAAGTAGAGGACAATGGATGTGTTGGCAGTAACAAAGGCATTACTGTGGTGTAGAGAGATGAGGAGGAGGAAGTAGAGGAGAATGGATGTGTTGGCAGTAACAATGGCATTACTGTGGTGTAGAGAGATGAGGAGGAGGAAGTAGAGGAGAATGGATGTGTTGGCAGCAAAAATGGAATTACACTGGTTTGGTGTTACAACACTATACCCATACGTGCATATTAAGTGATTCATTGGACATGATTCCAGTGAAATTCATACCAGAAAAATTTCATAACAGAAACTACACAGCAGATAAAGGCAAATTTCAAGCATATGGAAGGAGGAGGAGGAGGAGGAGGAGGAGGAGGAGGAGGAGGAGGAGGAGGAGGAGGCGAACGAGGAGGAGAAGGACTGGGCATTATCCAGAAAGATGACGAAGGGTTCACGCACAAATGCAAATCTATGAAAAGGTCCACAATTCGCAAATTTGCGTTTATCTTTGTATCAGGACATACAGGCTTTCTGGGCAATGAAAGAGCAGATAGACTGACCAGCACTGCCTCAATATCAGAGAGACAACTAATTGACTGAGCTCACGTATTCACAAAGAAGACCTTTAGAGAGTTTGGCAGAAACAAGATCTTCCAACTGAATGAAGCAGCATCAATAGTTAGTGAACAAGAAATGAAGAAAACCTGGCTGCTAAATCCAACCAATCATAAACGAGTCTACAGATAAGGAAACAAGAGTAATCCACACAACCAAGATGGAAGGAGGCTCTTCTAGAAGAAGTTGCAGAGAAAGCCACAAACAGTGTGGATCACTGACTGACTTCCTTACACGGATGGAGGAGGGGTAGAGTTAAGTTAGTTGCATATCCTTTACAGGATGTCGCAGTCAACCCCAGCATTTTTTTTTACTGTTTGTGATTTCTTGGCAAGTTTACATTCAATAGTTTGCCATTGCTTTCAGAATGACCAGCGCTGATACCACTGTATGAACATCAGCGCAAGGCAGTCAGCTTCCAAATCGCCCGCAGCTGTGTTTCATTAGTGGTATGCAGGATTACAAACTGTGTACGTAACTCTTTGCTACAGCACCGGCAGGGAAGGAAGGGGGGGGGGGGGGTGTATAATTACTATGGGTAGGATATGGATGAAGCTGCAGGACATAGCAAGAGTGAGTTGGTTGAAGGAAAACAAAATGTTCGTTTGGACCAGACATGGTACACAATCAAATTAACACATATTATCCTGTAAATATCTATTCACTGAGCACTGGCATTGTGGAAGATACATGAAACACAACAAATAACACAATGACGCTAGTATGACAATATATCCTGCTTCTGTCTAATTGGGAGGTCACATGTGGCGATATATTATTCTTCGTCAATGAATCAGTTAAAGTCTCAGGTACAGTAATCTCGTTCATCACGGATGCTGAATTAGCCTCAAAGCAAATGACTACTGAATAAGAACAGGAAATATTACAGTAACAACATAACGATAGTCCCATAGCAGATATTGCCATTTGGGTGTCAAGTATTAGGTCTTCATATATTCTAGGCCATGACATGAGGTGAGGTGGTCAGTTCCTGTCCTCATCGCCTCTGCTTCCCAGACATTTCCCAGAAAATTTTGAAAATTGTCTGCAGGAGAGAACAATCATGGAAGGGTATATGCCCAGGAGGAGAGGAAGAGGAAGATAACAGAGAAGATGGGTGCAGGATGTGGCAGATGATCTCTAGATGGGTGTATCGGACGCGGGACATCTTGCTTATGACCGAGAAGTTTTCCAGAAGGTTGTTATGGGAGCGAGGTTCTGCAAAGGACATGCTACTGAATGAATGAATGAATGAATGAATGAATGAATGAATGAATGAATGAATGACCCATGAGGCGGGGTTGATGGGGTTGATGGGGTCGACCCGAGCCGTACTGCTCAGAAAAAACAATCCTATCTCTGCTAACTAAGAATTGTGAACATGGACCCCTGTCTTACAGGCATGTGCACTAGCCACTATGGCTCTAATCACTAATGTGACAATACTGAAACAAAATCTGAGATTGCGTAAACCGCAGACAAGTGATAAATTGTCCAGCACCGGGTCTACCCCCACGCAGTTATTAATAGCAGGTTAGAGGTCATTGTGGCCGAAAGGAAAGAGTGCTGGCTCCTAAACTTCTGGTGTGCTGATGCTGAGGTAGCAGGTTCAACCCCTAAACAGGTCAGTTTGACTAAAATGTTGACTTCTCGTCCTGGACTTGGGGACGTAAATTACAAGTACCTCTGAAGTCAGAGTGGGTTCGCCTGATGGCGAGAGACTATAACACTACAACTGTTATAAGACGAGACATCCGGTCGCTAACATGGCGGTTAGGCGTTGAACCGTTAACGCCTGTGGCGTGTTTATGCTTGCAGCTACGGTTTGCAATCGCATTTTCCTCATGTTGGACTGGTAGTACATGTTTCCGTGGCCTTGCTACTGAGTGAGTGTGTGGGCAACACTGTGAGCTTGAAATTCGCAGGGAATGCTTTTACATCTGTCCTGTACAGTGACCTGCATGTTTGGAACAATGGCTACCGACTGTTGCTGAATTGACTGAGTTGCCTTTTTGGTTCACGAGTGCATTTTTCAGGAGACTCCCGGGAGTCGGCGCTGAAGCTGCGGAGTTCGTGCTTTATGCGACACTTTCGGTGGCGGCATTATGCACAGTGTACCTATGCGGGCTGTTGGATTGCCGAGACTCCTGCCTATTCCACTTCTCACATTTGACAGTGGGGAGAATTTTGTGTGATATTCACTGACACAGGAACGGAGCATAATGGGGACGACCCGTTGCCGTGAAGTTGGAACCTCAACTAACTGACTAACTAACTGACTGTTATAAGACGTCATGCCAGGGTTCATGCAGGGAAGCAAGATAACAAAAGTAGATTATTAAATTGGGTTTTCCATAAAAGAGGCTGGGCAGAACGCACCAAAGGGCACAGATATGACGTAGAGAGAAAGCTGAGTAAAACGTAGATTGGTAACCAAAATAAGCTAGAAAAACAATTTTGATTTTGGTTCCAACCTGAGAAGACGTGTGGCTAACATCAGAAGAAATGTAATAAAGGACATGCCTTCCGAAGTTTACCAATGAACGGAATGAATGAAACAAGTCGGCATGGGAAGCTTAAAAATAACTAGAAGACGAAATCTGGCAACCCAACCAGCATCTGATTCTTTTGTAAAATACTTTTGTATGAAATTTTGTATTGTCAACCAAGTATGAAGAAAGAAACCCAGAGAAGAACTGAATAAATTAATAGAACCAATAAAAATGAAAGAGTTGCTTTGAGGTCTGTGTTTGCAAGCTGGCCTTCTATTCTATTTCGCATTTCGGTTGAAAAACGTTGCGGCACAAGCAATTTATAAAAAGATAATATATCTGGCCATGGTACACCATTGGACCGACACAAAGCTTTCCCTTGCACGCCCTTGTCACTACAACCGGGCCACAGAGGGGTGACGAGGTTGTGTCCTGTGACAGGACACTGGTAATTGGGAAAGCTAATCCCCACCAAAAATAAATCCAGTGCACTAGAGGAAGTAGCACATGTATGGACTACACTTGAGTTCAAAGCGAGCGAGCGAACGCAAGAAAAAACAAGTTAGCAGATTAATTAGCATCTAGAATGCCAGTAGTTGGGACAGTCACATTGACGGACGGACACAGACAGACAGAGACAGACAGACAGACAGACAGCCTTACAAAATGCATGCGCACATGAGAAGATTTAAGAGTAAAAACAAAAGCAGGTTAAGGGTTTATAAAATAAGGCAAAGCTGAGATTTTGTGAAATATAATCATGTTGTAGGTCAGTAAAACTCGAGACCAGTGAGAACCGCTAAAAGTAAACAAGAGAAGATAATGGATTAGTAAAATAAGCCACAGTTGAGAAATAGTAAGATAAAATTAAGGTTAGTAAAATAAGAAAGTTGAGAATTAGTAAAATAGAGTTGAGGGTTGGTAAAATAAGAAAGTCGAGAATTAGTAAAATAAAGTTGAGAGTTGGTAAATTAAGAAAGTTGAGAACTAGTAAAATGCAAAAATTGAGGGTTTGTGAAAAAAGAAAGACAAGAATTAGTAAAATAAGAAAGTTGAGAGTTAGTAAAATAAAGTTGAGGATTGGTGAAATAAGGGTAGACAAAGACACACACACACACAGAAAAGACCGAGCAACACTAACCTGCTTGTCCTTGAGTTGTGAGACAAACTGACCTAGGGCAGCCGCATCCTGTCGCTGTGCTGCCATATTGGCCTATTTACTTAATCTGTAATAAGAAAATGTGCGTAAAACTCCTAATCAATGCCACCATTTTACACATGCATTTTTATTTACAAACAACAGCTGTAGGCTTAGCATTTGGTTATTGCCAACAATGAGTAGGAGGTCTTACTGTTCACAGGAAAAATTACGGAGTAGGAGAGAGAGAGAGAGAGAGAGAGAGAGAGAGAGAGAGAGAGAGAGAGAGAGAGAGAGAGAGAGAGAGAGAGAGAGAGATGGGTAGAGAAAATGGGTAGACAGAAGAGGGAAATTTGGTTCTCTCTCTCTCTCTCTCTCTCTCTCTCTCTCTCTCTCTCTCTCTCTCTCTCTCTCTCATGTGTGTGTGCAAGCATGCGTGCGTGCGTGTGAGTGAGTGTGTTAACATTCATTTATAGTACATTTTATGACTTCACTTACTCGTGCATGTGTATGCGTGATATGTGTATATATACTGTAACAATCCCAATCTTTGATCTTGATTTATATACATCACTACCCCCTATGGACAACAATCACCTTCAAATTAATAAGGGTAAAATGGTGGGCAATTGCTATTTGCAGCTGACTCAGTCACAGGATTATTAATCTGAGCCAGGGATGGACCCTAATATAACTTCTCCTTGAGCTTGAGCAGGGTAGGGATAATGGTAGAATCCAATCTTAATCTTGACTTGCAAGACTGCTAGGGTATGGGTTGATAAGTAGTTGGGCTTTGAGTAACTGTAAGTGCTTACAACTCACCACCCTATGAATGACTTATCATTATCATCACGTGCCATGCTGGCTGGCATAGGCGTTCATGACTCTCCACAGATCTCGGTCTTTGGTTTTCTGACTCTGCTGTTG
Organism: Cepaea hortensis; assembly: GCA_963921405.1. Lineage (NCBI taxonomy): Eukaryota > Metazoa > Mollusca > Gastropoda > Stylommatophora > Helicidae > Cepaea > Cepaea hortensis. The sequence continues at coordinate 53,860,187 of OY992879.1, forward strand.
ATATTCCTACATGCCGCCGCTGCAATCCATCCAGCATCATTTCTCTTTGTCTGCCTCTGCCTCTCTTCCCCTCGATCTTTCCAGTTGACACGATGTTCTCCACTGCCTCTCTTCACATCACATGACCAAAATGAGCTGTTTGCCTCTTTCTTATTGTTGTATATAATGTTCTAGTTTCATTAGCCTCTTTCAAGCAGTCGTTGTTAGTTACTTTGGCAGTCCAAGGAATTTGCAACATTCATCTCAGGAACCACATTTAGGTTGCTTCCAATCTCTTCCTAATTTGTTCATTTACATTCCAAGATTCACAGCCATACAGCAAAACAGGTTCTATATAGCACCTGTGCACTCTCTTTCTTACATTCAATGATAGTGACTTATTGCATAAGATATTCTTCATTTTCTGAAATGCAACCTTTGCTTGCCCTATTCTGCTCTTAATCTCTGTTGTGCATCACCCATCTGATGTTATAAATGCCCCTAGATATTTAAAACTATCCACTTGGTGAAGAATTTTCCCTTCTATTTCACATTTGGGTGTCATCTTTTTTATATCACCATTGTTACTGTTTTCTTAATATTCAAGGAGAGTCATTTCTTTGCACTCTCTGTCTAATGATTGTTGTATATCTTTTGCATTTTCAACCATCAATACTGTGTCATCTGCATAGCGTATATTGTTTATATTATAAACTCCAATTATTATTCCTGGCTTCTCTTTAATCTCTCTCATTATTACTTCGCTATAGAGGGAGAAGAAATCCGGTGACTAAACACATCCCTGTCATACTCAAAGCCTTATTTGTTCATAATTTCCTTCTTTATTTCCCATTTTAATTGCTGCTACTTGGTTCCAGTAAACATATTTTACTATTCTGAGACTCTTTCCTATCAATGTTGATATCTTCCAATATTTTAATCCTTTCATCATGTTTTACTTTGATTTATTTGGTTGTTTCGGGATTTGAGATTTAAATATTGAGCACAACCCACTACTGGCAACGCTGATCCTATTGTGGTATGAACGTAAGGCCCATCCGCGTCAATGTGGAAGCACTAGACTCGAGTTTTGCTCTCATTTGAGCTCGTCAGTAGTGAATATCCTTGACCGGATCCAGAAACAAACCCCGGATCACTGGCGTGTGAAGCGGGTGTGTAACCACTAGACCACGTGGCACACTTGGTCACACCCAGCGTGTGCCGCGTGGTCTAATGTTTTACTTTATCAGATGCTTTAGTATAATCTATGAAGCACAAACATATGTCTTTCTGTGTCTCTACTGATCTTTCTATTAGCGTTCGTAATATATATATTGCATTGTTTGTATACTTTCCTTCCACAAATCCATACTGTTCTTCACCAATTTCCATTTTTATTTTTTGTTCTCGTTCTTCTCATAGTTCTGAGTAGAAACTTCCATCCATCCATCATGTGCCATGCCGGAAAGCGTGGGCGGTCATGACTCGCCATTTCACTCGATCACCAGTGTCGTGGATCAGCTCAGTGTTCCTGTCCCGTCCATGCCATGTGGCCAAGCCATCCAGGTATTTTCCTCTCGGCCTTCCTCTTGGTCTGTTCCCTTCGATCTTGCCAGTTGTCACCAAGTTCTCCAATCCATTTCTTCTCATAACATGTCCAAAAAATTTTGACTGTCTACGTCTAATCTCTCCAATCAGCTTACGATGTTCATTTGTCTCCTGTAGTACTTGGTCATTGGTTTTTCTTTGCATTTTCCTCAGAAACCACATTTCCACAGCCATCAGATGTTTTTCAGCTTGACTGCTCATTGTCCAAGTTTCACATCCATACAACAGCACAGGCTCTATGTATCCTCTCAACACTCTTTTTCTCGTATCAATTGACATCTTTTTATTGGTCAGAATGTTTTTCATCTTGCTAAAGCCTACTTTCGCCATGGTGATTCTTGTTCTAATCTCTTCAAGGCATCTCCCATCAGATGTTATGACTGTTCCAAGATAATTGTACCGATTCACTTGTTGAAGAATATTTCCATTTACTTGTATATTACATTGTGGCACTTCTTTCTTCCTAGTGACGACCATAACCTGAGTCTTTTTACAATTTAATTCTAATCCCAGTTGCTCACTATGTACAACAACCGCATCTACTAATTGTTGCAGGTCCTGCGCATTGTCTGCAATTAATACTGTATCATCTGCATATCTAATGTTATTGATGTTTTTTCCACCAATGCTGATTCCATTTATATCCTCTACATTTCTGAAAATATTTTCACTGTATAGGGAAAAAAGATCTGGAGACATCACACATCCCTGCCTAACACCTCTCTTAATTGGCTGATACTGTCCCACTTCATTATCAATCCTTATTGCAGCTTGTTGTTTCCAATATATGTTTTTTATAAGTTTAATGTCTTTCCCATCAATTTGTAGATCTGCAAGCATATCCACCATGTTGACATATCTAACTCTATCAACAGCTTTTGTATAGTCAATAAAGCTAAGATGTATATCCTTGTTTACTTCTATAGCACGTTCAATAACTGTTCGCAGCATATACACAGCATTTACTGTACCCTTTCCTTCTACAAACCCGCATTGTTCTTCCTCTATTTCAGGTTGTATCTTCTTCCTCACTCTTTGCATGATAATTCTTAGCAAAATCTTTGTGATGTGACTCATTATACTAATTGTTCTATGTTGATCACATTCCAAGGTTCCTGATTTCTTTGGGATTGCAATAAATACAGAGTTACATAATTCAGGAGGTATATCTCATGTATCATATAATGTGTTCAGCAGTCTGGTGACTTGCTCTAGTCCAAATTCTTCTAGAGCTCTAATCATTTCTGTTGTGATGTTATCTGCACCGGGGGCCTTGCCAGCTTTCATATGCTTAAGAATATTTTGAACCTCCATCTCCAAAATTGGCGGTCCTTCACTATTAAATCTAATATCATACTGTTCGTCTCTGTTATCATCATAAAGGTGTTTCACATAATCTGTCCATACATGTAGAATCTGGTCTTTTTCTATTATGATTTTGCCATCTTTAGTTTTTAGACACCCTGTTGATGTACTTATTCTTTTATTAGTAAGTTCCTGAATTCTTTTGTGCACTAATTTGGTATTTTGACTGTTGTGTTGGTTTTCAATTTCTAAGCACTTTTCCTCAAGCCATGCTTCTTTTGCCTCCTTACATAATATTCTGACTTGTCTGTGAATTTCTTCATATTTGACAGAATTATTTTTGTTGAGTCTTCTTGTTTCCATGAGGTGTAAAATTTCTTCAGTCATCCATTTCATACGACCCACCTTCTTTAATTTTGGAATAGTTGTTTCTGCAGCCACATTGATTGAATTCTTCAACGTTTCCCATTGATCATCCACATTCTGGAATAGGATCTCTAGATCAGACAATATTTAAAATCTGTTCTGTACTTCTATGTTGAATTTGTTTTGTATTTCCTTGTCATTACTCAATGTACACAAATCATATTTAGTGTTTCCTGTTATATACTTGACTTTCTTCAACTTTATCCCCAATGTTCCTGTGAGTAATCTGTGGTCACTATAACAATCAGCACTGGGAACTGTTTTTGCTACTGTTAGCGCGTTTCTAAATTTTCTGCTAATGAGAATGTCAATCTGGTTTCTAATCCTGCTATCAGGACTCCTCCATGTCCATAATATTCTAGGGTGTTGCTTAAACCAGGTGTTTCCTACAATCATTTCCTGTTCTTTTGCCCACTCTACGAGTCTGTATCCTCTTTCATTTCTCTCTCCTAAACCATAGTTTCCTACTGTGTATCTATCCCCTTGATTTCCTACTTTTGCATTGAAGTCCCTTATTATGATGTTTATTTCTGAATTTTTACATTTCTATAAGGCAGACTCTATGTCATTATAAAATTCTTCTACACTATCTTCACTGGATTTTCCTGTTGGGGCATATACTTGAATAATACTTATGCTAAAAGGTCTGCCACTTAATTTAACTAGTAGAACTCTTGTCCGACACGGCCCAATATCCTTGAACAGATTTTGATGTTTTCCGGTCCAAAATAATTGCCACTCCCCTATGACGATCTTCACCTCCAGAATAAATCATCTTGAAATTTTCATCTATCTTGATGCCTGCTCCTGTCCATCTCGTTTCGCACATACCTAAAATATTAATTTTTTCCCTTTCAATTTCTTGTTTTATGTTCTCTAATTTTTCGTCGTCGTTTAACGTCCTAACGTTCCAAGTTGCTAATTTTAACGTCTCTGTCCTTGTCTTGCAATGATCAGTCTTTAAGCGAATCATGATGTACTAGGCACTTTTAAAGAGGTAGTTTGCCATTGCTTTCCTCTATGGCAGTGACCTTACTGGTCGGAGACCGCAGCCATTGACTCAAGAAGAGCTCCTCTGCCTGCTGTCGTGAAACTCGAGACCATGACCAACCAATATCTGTCGGCTGCCCTCAAAATTTCATCCACCACCTGCCTTCCGTGGCTTCTTTTGAGAACTTCCAATCAAAGAACACAAAATAACATCACATAATCCACAGGAAAACACTATTCACAGGAAATCCATAGGAAATCACACAAAATCCAAAGGAAAACACTAAATAGCGTCCCTCCGAAAAGTAACGCGTCATTTTGTCGCCATCTTAGACCGGAAGTAGAAACTTACTGACATAGTTTATGAGGTTAATCTTACAAAAATCTTCACATTCAAATGCTCCTGGTCTTTTTGGTCTAGCTATAAGTACAGATTTCAGCATATCGCGTGGTAGATAATCACTGCTGTAAGTATCATTCAACATTTTGGTTAATCTATCTACTCCAAATTCTCCCATTACTTTAAATTCTTCAATTGTGATTCCATCTGACCCAACTGTTTTTTCCTTTCTTCATATGCTTGAAAGTGTCAGCAACTTCTTATTTTAGAACAGGTGTACCTTCTAAGTTACTTTCTTCTGTTAATTCTGCCCTTTCTCCATCATATAATTCTCGTATATACTCATTCCACCTCTTCATTATGGCATCCTCCTCCAGTAATAATTTTCCTGTTTTTGATTTTAAACACTGTAGATACAATTGCTGCATGGGCAAATAGATGGTGTATCAGCATAAACACTGACAAGTGCAGCACCACTCTATTTACCCTCTCTCCAAAACAAAAGGCAGGGATCATCCAGATAAATGGAACACCCCTAAGAGAAGATAAAGAACCAACATACCTTGGAGTAACATTTGATGGCAGGCTGACGTGGAGAAAGCACATCAGCAAAAGCCAAAAGGAAAATAGCCATCCTGAGAAAGCTAAGTGGAACCACTTGGGGAGCCAGTGGGAAAATACTTAGCAAAGTTTATCAACAGAGCATACGACCACACCTGGAAAACGGGTCAACTGAGTGGTGTTCGGCATCAAAAACCACACAACAAGAGCTGGACAAGGTGCAAAATCAAGCACTTAGAGTCACCACAGGAGGGATGAGATCAACCCCTATAGTGGAAATGGAGAAGGTGGGGAGGACACAAGCATTGAGAGAGTGCAGAGATACGAAAAAGCTAATACAAGCAAAAAAGTTCCTCAGCTTGCCAGGCCACCCTATGAAGAACAGATTTGAAAACCTAGCTATGGGGCGATTGAAAAGAAGTAGTTTTATCCACCAGGCCAAACGCATCAGCAGAGAAACCACCGATCTGCCCACAGTTGGTATCCCCATAACAACTATTCCAGAGCAAACTCCATGGAAAGATAAACATAGACTATCATTACAAATCCAGACAAAAGTGAGAGGAATATTTGACAAGGAAGAACAGAACAGTGTGCAGCGCAGAATAGCCACTCTCAGCTTCCTTGATGAAGAATATTCACAGTCTACACAGATGGGTCAGCACAAAATACGTTTGAAATGGAGGAGCAGGAGTGTACATAGAATACCCAAATAATACTAGGGAAACAGCCACAGTACCGATAGGAAAGTACTGCCATAACTATGATGCTGAAATTGAGGCAATTAAGATAGCAACAGAGAAATTACTAAATACCAGCAATGGTACATAACTTGTGGTGCTATTGACAGATGCAAAATCTGTACTCGAGGTGCTCTTGCCTGGGAAATTGCCAGTACTAAGGACACTACTTTCTGAACTTAGCAGTCAGCATAAAGTCACCATACAGTGGATACCATCCCACTGTGGAGTACCCGGAAACGACAGAGCTGATCAATTGGCTAAGGAAGGAGCCAAAAAAGAACAGCCTGATGTACCCGTTACATACCACCAAAAGAAAAGAATGATCAAATCAGTCAGAAAGCCACCAAAACCTGCTCAAGATGTTAGTTAGTTAGTCTTTCCTCTTGAGCCTAAGGCGGCGCATAGGGCAGAAGTCCTGTCTCTCCATGCCTGGCGGTTCGCTGCTACCTTGGATATTTACTTGGCCATTGAATGAGCCTTCTCTAATGATGGTTCTACGCAGGGTCTCTCTTGGTCTTCCCCGTTTTCTTTTCCCTACCGGTGACCATATGATGGCTTCGTACAAGAGTCTTGTCCATTCTGAGTACATGGCCAATGTAGTTCCAACGGCGTCTTCTTATGAAATTGGATACTGTATCTTGCTTTGTCTCTTGTCTTATTTGCGAATTGGTTCTGAAGTCTGTCCAGTGGATGCTCAAGATGACTACCACGTTATGGACAGACCAGAACAAGTCATTATTCTGCGCCTCAAAACCGGACACAATAGATTACGCAACCACATGTATACAAAATTCAAGATTGGTGAAACAGCCATGTGCACATGTGGATTGGACCACAAAATTTTGACTGCCTACATTTAGTTTCTCTAATTAATTTATGATTTTCATTTGTTTCTTGTAGGACTTGGTCATTGGTTTTTCTGTCTGTCCATGGTATTCTTTGCATTTTCCTCAGAAACCACATTTCCACAGCCATCAGATGTTTTTCAGCCAGTTTGCTCATCGTCCATGCTTCACAACCATACATAAGCACAGGTTCTATGTAGCACCTCAACACTATTTTTCTCATTGCAAATGACATATTTTTATTGGTCAGTATGTTTTCCATCTTGCAAAAGGCTACCTTCACCATGGCTATTCTTGTTCTAATTTATTCAAGACATTTCCTATTAGATGTTATGACTGTTCCGAGATAATTGTACTGAGTTATACCTCTCCATAACAAAAAATCAATGTGGCTGCAGAAACAACTATTCCAAAATTAAAGAAGGTGGGTCGTAAGAAATGGATGACAGAGGAAATTTTACACTTAATGGAAACAAGAAGACTCAACAAAAATAATCCTGCCAAATATGAAGAAATTCACAGACAAGTCAGAATATTATATAGGAAGGCAAAAGAATCATGGCTTGAGGAAAAGTGCTTAGAAATTAAAAAACAACACAACAGTCAAAATACCAAATTAGTGCACAAAAGAGTTCAGGAACTTACTAATAAAAGAACAAGTACATCAACAGGCTGTCTAAAAACTAAAGATGGCAAAGTCATAATAGAAAAAGATCAGATTCTACATGTATGGACAGATTATGTGAAAGACCTGTATAATGATAACAGAGAGGAACAGTATGCTATTAGATTTAATAATGAAGGACCAGCAATTTTAAAGATGGAGGTTCAAAATGTTCTTAAGCATATGAAAGCTGGCAAGGCCCCCGGTGCAGATAACATCACAACAGAAATGATTAGAGCTCTAGAAGAATTTGGACTAGAGCAAGTCACTAGACTGCTGAACACATTATATGATACTGGAGATATACCTTCTGAATTATGTAATTCTGTATTTATTGCAATCCCGAAGAAATCAGGAGCCTTAGAATGTGATCAACATAGAACAATTAGTATAATGAGTCACATCACAAAGATTTTGTTACGAATTATCATGCAAAGAGTGAGGAAGAAAATACAACCTGAAATAGGGGAAGAACAATGTGGTTTTGTAGAAGGAAAGGGTACAGTAAATGCTGTGTATATGCTGCGAACAGTTATTGAACGTGCTTTAGAAGTAAACAAGGATATACATCTTTGCTTTATTGACTACACAAAGGCTTTTGATAGAGTTAGACATGTCAACATTGTGGATATGCTTGCAGATCTACAAATTGATGGGAAAGACATTAGACTTACAAAAAACATATATTGGAAACAACAAGCTGCCATAAGGATTGATAATGAAGTAGGACAATACCAACCTATTAAGAGAGGTGTTAGGCAGGGATGTGTAATGTCTCCAGATCTTTTTTCCCTATACAGTGAAAATATTTTCAGAAATGTAGAAGACCTAAATGGAATCAGCATTGGAGGACGAAACATAAATAACATTAGATATGCAGATGATACAGTATTGATTGCAGACAATGCACAGGATCTGCAACAATTAGTAGACGCTGTGGTTGTACACAGTGAGCAGCTGGGGTTGGAATTAAATTGTAGGAAGACACAGGTTATGGTCGTCACTAGGAAGAACGAAGTACCACAATGTAATATACAAGTAAATGGGAATATTCTTCAACAAGTGAATCGGTTCAATTATCTCGGAACAGTCATAACATCTGATGGCAGATGCCTTGAAGAGATTAGAACAAGAATCGCCATTGCGAAAGTAGCCTTTAGCAAGATGAAAAACATTCTGACCAATAAAATGATGTCAATTGAAACGAGAAAAAGAGTGTTGAGGGGATACATAGAGCCTGTTCTTTTGTATGGATGTGAAACTTGGACAATGTGCAGTCAAGCAGAAAAACATCTGATGGCTGCAGAAATGTGGTTTCTGAGGAAAATGCAAAGAATACCATGGACAGACAGAAAAACCAATGAACAAGTACTACAAGAGACAAATGAAAATCGTAGATTGATTAGTGAAATTAGACGTAGACAGTCAAAATTTTTTGGACATGTTATGAGAAGAAATGGACTGGAGAACTTAGTGACAGCTGGCAAGATCGAAGGGAACAGACCAAGAGGAAGACCGAGAGGAAAATACCTGGATGGCTTGGCCACATGGCATGGACGAGACAGGAACACTGAGCTGATCCACGACTCTGGTGATCGAGTGAAATGGCGAATCATGACCGCCCACGCTTTCCGGCATGGCACATGATTGATTGATTGATAACAAAAAGCCTGGGCTGAATTTAGGGTACATGAGTTACCCATGCAGCATGATCCCTCTCTCTGCCTGTCTAGCTTACTCCAGAGGAAAGTAACACCAATACATCTGGAACAAGACAAGCTGCAGAAGCTAACTGTCCGCCTGTCTGAGCTTCCATCCTAGACCAATTGTCGACCAAAGTTTAGGGCCTGGCCTGTGTGCCCTGCCATGACATTTAGTATTTAGGTTGCATTTCCTCGCTCTAAGGTAAGGCTTGTACCCTCCCAATTGCACTCCTCCGCCCGAAGCCATTGGCACAATGTGGGGTGTTGGGTTTGGTGATCGCCACCCAACATTTGACGCTAACAGAAAGCAAGTAGTATCCACTACTGTCATATGGTAGCTGTCATATCTGACTAAGAACTGACACATTGTTTATTATATATCAAATAAAATTAAGGGGCTTGCAAAGGGAAAACTGTATTGATAATTTAAGTACAATTTGATTTATATACCCATCGCAATTACCTGAAGTTAAAATAAGATGATTTACCATCACATGGTACTTAATCAGATATTTATGTGGTTCTTGGAAAAATGTCCCAGCCCCAAAATGAGATGGAACCTGGTACTATCAGACCCAAAGCAGGACACCGCAACTTCTCTGCCACTGGATCTGATCTGAGTGACCTCAACTTCCTTTCTATATACAATATAGTACTTCCTATGAGTGTCGTTCAATTTAACTAAGTGTTACATTCTCCTGCTATCCAAACAAGGAAGTGCTGACAAACCTAGGTATGGATACTGAGACACAATCCACACTAAAAATACTAAAATTAATCTATTTAATTTTATAAATAACTGTCATAAATACGAACAAAATAAAATTGACGGAAATCCCACCGCCTTCCCTCAGAATTCCCAGTGACTAACTACTTAATTGAATTCATATTTTGAAAAGTGACCAAACACAGCAGAATTCCAATATATTTGAAATTACCGGCTTCACAGCACCGCGCGAATACGATAAACACGATAATTTAAAGGGACAGGGATTGTAAATTGTTCATCTTGCCGTCTCAAATAAAACACTGTTCAAAAGTGAACTTCAACTTGCCATCATAAAATAAAATCGCTAAAAATGTCCGGTCGCTGTTTTGATAAAGGGCGTCTGCTCAAGTACATAAACCAACAAACAGATGAACATGGTTTCTCTATCATAAAACACAAACCTGGTGTTTAACTATCCTTAAAGAAGTGTCCCTACTTGCATATTTACCTGTCCGACTATACATCTGCTATGTTTAATACATCCACGACCTTTCCCGTGACCCAGATCGCTGTCGTGTGCAAGTTTGTCAAGCTGGGAGGCTGGGACATACCTGTGTGCTGTGTTTACCTGGGCCAGGGGAGTATGCCGTGTATTCAACGGCAAGCATCCAGGGAGTGACTCATTGTCGATGCGGTTTGAATACGTGGTAATTGTAATCCTGTCGCAGCTACTGGAGATCGACATACCGTCTTGATGCAGATAAACACAGAACAGTTGACCAGGGGTCTCGCCATTTACAGAGCACTCTTTCGCTATAGGGCAGCGGCGGTAGCGGAATTGTTATAGTGCGTTCACAAATGTTTGCCTTTATTCAGGTTTTTTTTTTTCAAAGTATCTGTTGCATCTTTGTGAAATTGTTCATGCCGTCTTATATTTACTCCCACCCTAGGAATATGTCTCTGATAGGTCCAAAGGCAACTTAAATCATGGATAGCGGCGAAATTTCTTTGATGTAATACATTTCATCATATGCACTTCATCGCTGACTCGTAAATTATATACCGCATATTTAGATATCTTCATTGAGATCTGATGTACAATCACCAGAAGAAAAAAAAACTGTGTTGGATGGACATAATAAGGTATATGCTAAATCTCATCATTTTCTCTCAGTTTGTTAATGAGTTCTGGATTTTTATACGGGGGAAAACATTTGTGAACGCACTACAAGACAATTGCATGCCGGCACGGTAGTCATGGGTTCCAACCTGGATTGGGGCTGATGTTTGAAACTGGCCTGGCCTCTCAGGTCTCAGGTCGACTCGGCCTAAAATGGGGGTACGTGGGAATGTCCCGGGAAACAAAGGCGACAAACGTGATACCGACTACACCGCCCACTCCCGGGACACAAAGGTGACCGACGAGATACCGACTACACCGCCCACTCACGGGAAACAAGGGTGACCGACGTGATACCGACTACACCGCCCACTCCGGGGAACCGACGTGATACCGACTACATCGCCCACTCCCGGGAAACAAGGGTGACCGACGTGATACCGACTACACCGCCCACTCCCGGGAACCGACGTGATACCGACTACACCGCCCACTCCCGGGAAACAAAGGTGACCGACGTGATACCGACTACACCGCCCACTCCCGGGAACCGACGTGATACCGACTACACCGCCCACTCCCGGGAAACAAAGGCGACCGACGTGATACCGACTACACCGCCCACTCCCGGGAAACAAAGGCGACTGGCGTGATACCGACTACACCGCCCACTCCCGGGAAACACGGGCGACCGAAGTGATACCGACTACACCGCCCACTCCCGGGAACCGACGTGATACCGACTACACTGCCCACTCCCGGGAAACAAAGGTGACCGACGTGATACCGACTACACCGCCCACTCCCGGGAAACAAGGGCGACCGACGTGATACCGACTACACCGCACACTCCCGGGAACCGACGTGATACCGACTACACCGCCCACTCCCGGGAAACAAAGGTGACCGACGTGATACCGACTACACCGCCCACTCCCGGGAAACAAAGGTGACCGACGTAATACCGACTACACAGCCCACTCCCGGGAACCGACGTGATACCGACTACACCGCCCACTCCCGGGAAACAAAGGTGACCGACGTGATACCGACTACACCGCCCACTCCCGGGAAACAAAGGTGACCGACGTGATACCGACTACACAGCCCACTCCCGGGAACCGACGTGATACCGACTACACCACCCACTCCCGGGAACCGACGTGATACCGACTACACCACCCACTCCCGGGAAACAAAGTTGATCGACGTGATACCGACTACACCGCCCACTCCCGGGAAACAAAGGTGACCGACGTGATACCGACTACACCGCCCACTCCCGGGAACCGACGTGATACCGACTACACCACCCACTCCCGGGAACCGACGTGATACCGACTACACCACCCACTCCCGGGAAACAAAGTTGATCGACGTGATACCGACTACACCGCCCACTCCCGGGAAACAAAGGTGACCGACGTGATACCGACTACACCGCCGACTCCCGGGAAACAAAGGCGACCGACGTGATACCGACTACACCGCCCACTCCCAGGAAACAAAGGTGACCGACGCGATACCGACTACACCATCCGCTCCCGGGAAACAAAGGTGACCGACGTGATACCGACTACACCGCCCACTCCCGGGAAACAAAGGTGACCGACGTGATACCGACTATACCGCCCACTCCCGGGAACCGACGTGATACTGGCTACACCGCCCACTCCCGGGAACCGACGTGATACCGACTACACCACCCACTCCCGGGAAACAAAGGCGACCGACGTGATACCGACTACACCGCCCACTCCCGGGAAACAAAGGTGACCGACGTGATACCGACTACACCGCCCACTCCCGGGAAACAAAGGCGACCGACGTGATACCGACTACACCGCCCACTCCCGGGAAACAAAGATGACCGACGTGATACCGACTACACCGCCCACCGAGTGCCGTTTGGGCCATACACATTTTGGCATGTTTCCTGTACGTCTGATAAGACGTGTGAAAGGGTCCTTTACTTTTGTTTTTAAACGAAGAATTAATAGTAGAAAGTTGAAACTAGGCAACTCGTAGGTCCTCATATTTGCACAGAACGTGTGAAGTATGCACTTGTTTCTTCAACGGCTTCTCAAGCTTTGATGCACGGCAGAACCACTGCTCCAAGGATGTGTCAGAACAATGGAGAAGTTTCAGCTACGTAAATACTTCGGTGTTCGCTTGTGTTTGCTTACAGCTGAAGTCTAAGACCGCAGCGCCCACCGTCATCTGTGATCGTGCACTTCTAAAGCTGATCTTTGCCTGTTTATACAGTGCAGGAGCATGCTTCAATTATCTTATTTAATCAATGATAGTGAACATAGTTGGAACTTTCCATCAAGACATGCTGGAGTGTTGAGAGACGAGCAGGAGGATACACTGGCTGGGTCTGCGCCGCTGGGCGAGCTATAGGTGATTGATAAGGCAGTCGTGGTCGGGGCCCTGTGGGATCATTGTATAGTGTGAGGTAAGTGATACATCACATGGCCTGGAGAGAATGGTTCAGCCGGGAGTGAACAGGGGATCGGTGCTCCAAGTAAATGGCCAGACGGACACATAATCAGACTGAAACTGATACCATTAGTATTGGGACTCTTCGCTGGCTGTTGCAGACGAGGACCGAGCACCTATGAGATGTCGGTTCTTGACATAACTCCCCTTTTAAGTACTTATACATTCATTTAAGTGTGCGTCTTCACAATTAAGATTGATTGCAATGGGTCGCTTACACATTGATTGTATCGCTTTGGTTGCATACATTGACAAGATAGCTGCTAATTACAATCTTGGTGTTAATTTCCTACGTGCATCGCTGTTTACCTGTGCCTCGCCAGCCTTTGATTTTTCCCTCCAGTAGTTTGTATACCAGCGCCATGTCTTTTATTGTGACCAAAATAGCTGACGTGTCTCTTTTTATTACCTACTAGCTGACCCGGCCCGGCTTCGCCCAGTCCTTGGTGGGGAGCATCTCATTTAATTCATATAATTAGTCATATAAGCTCCCGTTCCCGTTACCGACTGTCTGTCTGTCTGTCTGTCTGTCTGTCTGTCTGTCTGTCTGTCTGTCTGACCCGGCATCGCCCAGTCCTTGGTGAGGAGCATCTCATTTAATTCATATAAGTAGTCATATAAGTTCCCGTTCCCGTTACCGACTATCTGTCTGTCTGTCTGTCTGTCTGTCTGTCTGTCTGTCTGTCTGTCCGTCCCTCCCTCTCTGTCTGTCTGTCTGCCTGTCTGTCTAATCATTTATTGGTTGCAGTTAGAACAACCTTAGATAAACGAAGACCAACTTACAAAAAGCATTTGAAAGAGCACTTGAAAGATCTTTACATCTTCCCCCAACAATTAACTTGGGTAAATGGAGCGGCGGCAGCAGCATCAGCAGAAGAAGGAAAAGGAGGAGTAGACAACTGCAGCGAAAAGGTGGGTCTGTCTATCTATCTGACCCGGCGTGACTTCGCCCAGCTCCTGGAGTGTAGCGTCTCATTAAATTCATACAACAAAAAAAGTAACTTAAAAAAATGCCCTTCTACACACCATTTATTATTTTTAATGAAAACGCTTTCTAATCACCTGCATGACTACAGTAACTTCTTAAGCAAAAAAAGATGAGTTACAATGTTATGCATTGTGCATTATTTTTATGAAAACTTTGAAAATGCCTTACAGATTGTATCATTATTTATTATAACTCATATGCCGGTACATAACTATGGACAAAGAGTTTATAAATCTTTGAAAACGATGCCACAATATGACTATAAGTTATACAGAAAAGTTATGCCCCTTGAAATAACTTTTATAGAGTTAGGTCCCCTGAGATATATTAAATTATGATGAAAAGTGAAAAATGAAATAATACTGGGTAAGCATGCGATTTCACACTAAAAAAATATGACAGTGGACTGCACTGGAATGAAAGAAAGGCGTGTAGAAAATTTCATCTCAATCGGATGGGCCGTTCGCGAGCGCACAAAGGACAGACGGACAGACAGACAGACAGACAGACGGAGATCCTAATTTATATATAAGACTAGCTGACCCTGCCCGGCTTCGCCCAGACCCTGGTGGGGAGCATCTCATTTAATTCATATAAGTAGTCATATAAGTTCTCGTTCCCGTTACCGACTGACTATCTGTCTGTCTGTCTGTCTGTCTGTCTGTCTGTCTGTCTGACCCGGCCCGGCATTGCCCAGCTCCTGGTGTGGAGCATCTCATTTAATTCATATAAGTAGTCATATAAGTTCCCGTCTGTCTATCTGTCTGTCTATCTGTCTGTCTATCTGTCTGCCTGACCCTGCCCGGCTTCGCCCAGTCCCTGGTGGGAAGCATCTCATTTAATTCATATAAGTAGTCATATAAGTTCCCGTTCCCGTTACCGACTATCTGTCTGTCTGTCTGTCTGTCTGTCTGTCTGTCTGACCTGGCCCGGCATCGCACAGCTCCTGGTGTGAAGCATCTCATTTAATTTATATAAGTAGTCATATAAGTTCCTGTTCCCGACTGTCTATCTGTCTGTCTGTCTGTCTATCTGTCTGCCTGACCCTGTCCGGCTTCATTAAATTCATAAAGAACGTTCTTCCACACACCATCCATTATTTTTAATGAAAACTCTTTCTAATCACCTGCATGACTACAGTAACTTCTTAAGCAAAAAAAGATGAGTTACAATGTTATGCATTGTGCATTATTTTTATGAAAACTTTGAAAATGCCTTACAGATTGTATCATTATTTATTATAACTCATATGCCGGTACATAACTATGGACAAAGAGTTTATAAATCTTTGAAAACGATGCCACAATATGACTATAAGTTATACAGAAAAGTTATGCCCCTTGAAATAACTTTTACAGAGTTAGGTCCCCTGAAATATATGAAATTATGATGAAAAATGAAAAATGAAATAATACTGAGTAAGCAGGCGATTTCACACTAACAAAATATCACAGTGGGCTGCACTGGAATGAAAGAAAGGCGTGTAGAAAATTTCATCTCAATCGGATGGGCCGTTCGCGAGCGCACAAAGGACAGACGGACATACAGACAGACAGACAGACAGACAGACAGACGGACGGAGATCCTAATTTATATATAAGATTAATAATACCATCTCAAGCACATTGCTACAACGGCTCCACGTGCGGATTAACTTTTCATCGTAGACCGGCGCCCGGTTTATGAAATCAACGCCTTCCCAGCAATCTTTATATAGATATTGTACAGGTACATTAAAGGTACGTTTGACAGTAAACACGAGCCTAGTTTCGCATGGGTTGCCCTGTAAAGGGTTGCACACCCAATGTAATCGCACGGGTATAAATACCCGCTCTCGCTCTCAAACAGACTTATCAGAGCGGAAATACAAGGTATGTAGGTGCCAGGAAAGTGTTGAACAACTACTGGATATATTCAATTGCATGAAGCATTTATGTTGGTGTCCCTCCGCCTTCCTGCTCATCCACCTGTTGTCCGTTCGTAATTCCGTCCGCCCGTCTGTCGTCCGCCCAACCCTGCCCGAATGTCATCCGTCCAACTCCACCTTTCTGTCCTTCTGCCTAACAGCCTGTCTGTTTGCCTGCCTAACAGCCTGTAAGTCTGTCTGGGTGTTTGTACACATGGGACTTCCTATTTTGTTGGCTCTTATCAGAGAAGGCCATACGTGTGTTCCGCTACCCATGGGTCAGGGGAAGTATAGCAACTTTGGGCTTCTAATTTTGTAGCACAATCGTCTAAAAGGGGGCTATTACCCAGTCACTTCTTCTACTACAGGTAGATGACATACTTCAAAGTCGCTCGTCCCTAAGGAAACAGCCTTCTAGTCCTTCTAATTTTTCCTCGATAACTTCCACCCTCTTCTTCCCCTTCTTCTTCTTCTTCCCGGCTTCTTCCTCCTTCTTCCTACTTCTTTTTTCTTCCTCCTTCTTCCGTCTTCTTCCTTTTTCTTCCTCTTTCTTCCTTATTCTTCCATCTTTTTCCTTCTTCATCCTACCTTCTTCCTCTTTTTTCTTCCTTCTTCTTCCTCCTCCTTCCTGCTCCTTATTCCTTCATCTTCTTCCTCCTTCTTTTTCCTCCTTCATCATCCTTCTTCCTCCTTCTTTATTCTTCCTCCTTCTTATGCATTCTCATCTTTCATATTACGAGGTATCATTTTGTATGCCATTTGATTGTCCTGTAACATGCCATTTCGTATTTTTTTTTTCTCTGTATTCTCATCTTTCATATTATCATTTTGTATGCCACTTAATTTTATCATGTATAATATAACATTACTGTGATGTGAGTGAGAGAGTTAGTGAGTGGGAGAGAGAGCGAGAGAGAGAAAGAGAGAGAGAGAGAAAGAGAGAGAGAGAGAGAGAGAGATAGAGAGAGAGAGAGAGAGAGAGAGAGAGAGAGAGAGAGAGAGAGAGAGAGAGAGAGAGAGAGAGAGAGTTGAATTGCATCACTAATTTATAAGCTACACAATGTATATGTACAATTTTTTCTCCACTTCTTATAAAATTTTTGCGAGAATGCTCACGACAATCATCAGTGTCTCAACTGTGTGTAAAGTGTGAGAGTTTGTTCTTATTAGTTTCAGTGATCATGTATGTGTGTAGATGTGAGGATGTTTGTGTGGGTTTGTATGAGAGGGATGTGTGTGGGGGATGTGTGTGGGGGGTGTGGAGATTGTATGTGTGGAGGGGTTGTATCTGGGGGATGTGTGTGGGTTGATGGGTGATGTGTGGATGGGTGAAGGGATGTGTAGTCGGTGAGGGATGTATGTGTGTGTGAGGGATGTGTGTGTGTGTGTGTGTGGGGGGGGGGATATTTGGGAGGATTATTGGAAGTATGTGGGTGTTGGTGGGTTGGGGGTGTGGGTAGGGAATGTGTATTTGAGTGGGTGAATGGGTGTGTAGGAGATTGTGTGGGTTGGGGGATGGGTGTGTAATGGTTGTGGGGGATGAGTGTGTGGGGGGAGGGGTGTCTGTGAATGGGATATGTCTGTGTGGGTGGGAGTGTGTGAGTGTGGATGAGGTAAGTGTGAGTGGGTGGAGGATGTATGTGTGGGTGGTGAGGATGTTTGTAGGTGGGGGATGTGTGGGTGGGTGGGTGGGGAGATGTGTGAGTGGGTGAGAGATGTGTGGGCGGGGATGTGTACGAGGAATGCATGTGGCGGATGTGTGTGTGGGGGGGATGTGTTTATGGGTGAAGTTTTGTGTGGGAGGGGAGATGTGTAAGAGGTGGGGGAGGTGTGGAATGTGCAGGTGGATGATGGATGTATGTGAGGATGGGGGATGTGTGTTTGGCTGGGTGGTTGGGGTGAGTGTGGGTGGGAGGGTAGATGAGAGATGCATGTGTTGATGGGCGGGTGGGTGATGTGTGGGTGTGAGTGGTTGATGGATGAGTACGTGAGTGGGTGGGTGTGTGTGTGAGAGAGGAGTGTATGGGTTGTGCAGGTGGATGATGGTAGTATGTGAGGATGAGGGATGTGTGTTTGGGTGGGTGGTTGGGGTGTGTGTGGGTGGGAGGGTAGATGAGAGATGCATGTGTTGATGGGCGGGTGGGTGATGTGTGGGTGTGAGTGGTTGATGGATGAGTACGTGAGTGGGTGGATGTGTGTGAGAGATGAGTGTATAGTAGGGGGATGTGTGTGTTTGTGGGAAGATGTGTGTGTGCGGCGGATGTGTGTGGGTGGGGTATATGTGGGTGGTGGGGTGTGTGTGGGTGGGAGGTGTGTGTTTTTGGGTGTTTATGTGTAGGGGATATGTGTGGGCAGGTGGGGAGATGTGTTTGTGGGTGGGGATGTGTGTATAGGTGGGGGATGTGTAGTTGAGAGGTGGCGGATATTGGGTGAGTGAGTGGGTGTAGGTTGGTTGTTGTGTGTGTGTGGGTGGGTGGGGAAAATTGTGAGGGTGTGGGATGTATGTGTGGATAGGTGCGGGATGTGTGGGTTGACGGGGGTATGTGTGTGTGGTTTTGTGATGTGTGTTTTGCTGGGTGGTTGCGGGTGTGTGGGTGGGTGGTGGAGAATATCTGGGTGGGTGTGTGCGTGTCGGTTATGGGATGGGTGGGGGATGTATGTGTGGGTGAGGAAATGTGTGTAGGTGGGGGATCAGTGGGTGGGTGGCGGCATGTATGTTTGCCTGAGTCTGTGTGAGTGCGTGGATTTATGTGTGGGTGGGTGGGGGTGTGGTGGGTGGGGAATGTGTGAGTGGCTGAGGGATGTGTGGGTGGCTGCGGGGTGTAGGGGTTGATGGGGGATGTGTCTCACAACATTGCAATATGCACTGTTTATGTTTACAACTTTCATTTTACAATGTTTTTTTTTCCCCATGTGAATGTACCATGCGTAATATGCATTGTTTATGCTTACAGAATCCATTTGACAATGTTTTTTCCCCCCTATGTAAATGTAACATACACATTTGATGAATGAAAGATGAGTGATCGAAAGGGCCGAATGTAAGACGTGCCCAATTTGTTACCCTTTTAAAATAGAGTTTGTTCGTTCGTTGTTCGTTCTTCCTTCTCCTCCTCCTAGTCCTCCTCCTCCTCCTCCTCCTTCTTCTTCGTCTTCTTCTTCTTCTTCTTCTTCTTCTTCTTCTTCTTCTTCTTCTTCTTCTTCTTCTTCTTCTTCTTCTTCTTCTTCTTCTTCTTCTTCTTCTTCATTCCGGCTTCTTCCTCCTTCTTCCTCCTACCTCCTTCCCCATTTTTCTTTCTTCGTCTTCTTTCTTCGTCCTCCTTCTTCTTCCTCTTTCATCTTCCTCCTTCATCCTCCTTCCTCCTTCTCCTTCTTCCTTATTCTTCATCCTTCTTCTTCACATTTACAGGGTTGTGTCCCTGTGTCTAAGAATGGTTGGCAACCCAGTCTTGCGGACTACATGATGTACACACACCCATTAGCCCAGGGGCGGGCAGCGTTCAACCCCCGGGCCGTATAAGGCCCGCGAAATTATTTATTATGGCCCTACCTAGGCAATCGCATGCGGGACTCGGAAATTAATAAATCTGAGAGCTTTTTTTTTTTTTTTTTTTCCATGGCAACATAAGTTTATTAACTGGATCAACATAACAAAAAAAAAAAAGAGAGAGAGAAAAGAAAAATCACAACAGAAATGAGGTTCCTGAGAAGAATACTCAACGTATCAAGAAGAGAATAGATCAGAAATAAAGAAATCAGGACTAAAGTGGGGGTTAAAGCAGCACTAGATTTTATTAGAAAGCAGCAAGTTCAAATGGTTTGGCCATGCAAGTAGGTTACCTGTCAACAGCATACCACAACAAGCAGTGATGTACAGACCAGATGGAAACAGAGGAAGAGGCCGACCACGTAAACGTTGGACGGAGGGAATAGCAGAGTCCATGGGAATATCGATATATGAAGCCCATAATCGGGCACTCTCACGATGTTTATACTTCACCTCGACACCGCAAGGTACAAGAGGAACATGATGAGATGATGATGAGATGGGATATGGATGTTCGTCCATCACGAATGATGAGGACCATTCATTCATTGCATCTTTTGATTTGATGAAGAACGAATGACTTGCGCTTTAGTTTGGATTATAGTGAGGAAGTGGTTGCGCAACTCCGTCGACCTCACTCTCTCGTCTGCGACCATCTGGTTCCAGTGGCGAGCATGGCAAGACGACTGGAGACGGACACAGATGCAGTGGACGTTAGGCTGCCACAGGCCAGTTATCCCTGTATAATGGCTCTCAAATACAAATGGTAGCCTAGAGCCTCGTGCAAACGGCCCTTCCGTCAATTCCTTTAATTTTCAGCTTTAAGACAAAGGTAGTGACAAGCGACAAGCGTATGAATACTGATAGGATCAACCAGATATCTATCGGACAGACGGACTATTCGCGCACACGCAGGCCAAGAATAGCATCGCTAAAGCGCGCCCTCCCGGTACAAGGTGATACATGCAAAACCACTGGACGCCTACCGACGAGATTTCAAGCTACGCCGGCAGGACTGGCCGAAAAGCTATACCAGCTTACTGACTGCAGGCCCACTACAGAGAGAGAGAGAGAGAGAGAGAGAGAGAGAGAGAGAGAGAGAGAGAGAGAGAGAGAGAGAGAGAGAGAAGAGAGAGAGAGAAGAGAGAGAGAGAGGGAGAGAGAGAGAGATCTTTTGCTCGCTCAAACCACGACCCTGGTTGCACGATGCGGTTACATTCTCGAAACGCCTGCCTCGCTAACTTGCGTTGGCTGGGAAGATCCCATTTTGGTGCACCTCACACAGCCATCCGAGACAACGAACGCTAAACGCGGGACTGATCTTGCGAACCAGACCTGCCCTCACTGAGATGAGATAAGAATATAACAACATACATTTTCAGGAACAAACAGGGAACGCCCATTGTGGGATATCCAGGACACGTACTAGTACATAACGAGAGAGACACGTATGCATTTGCATTCCCTGCGAATGATGCTATAAATATCCAAAATTCATTCATTCATTCATTCATTCATTCATTCATTCAGTAGCATGTCCTTTGCAGAACTTCTCTCCCATAACAACCTTCCGGGAAAACCCCTCGATCATAAGCAAGATGTCCCGCTTCCGATGCACCCATCTGGAGATCATCAGCTACATCCTGCGCCCATTTTCTCTTTGGCTTTCCTCTTCCTCCCTTCCAAGGCATATACCCATCCATTATTGTTCTCTCTAAACTTTCGTGACGTTTCAAGTGACCAAAATATTTCAACTTTCTTTGTTTTATTGTCTTTAATACTCAAACTTCTTCAATATGCAAATACCACTGACCAAAAAAAAAAATAGTTCTCGACCCGCACATTAGTAAGTAAAATGGAGAAGTGAACTCGAGGCACATAAACCAATATATACAAGATAGCTGTACCAGAATAGAGCAATATCATAAGGCTGGAAGACATTATGAAATGTTCAAGGAAATGAAGTTATTGACATGAAATGTTCAACCTCAATTAAATGTTATCTGTGACAAGTTGGGAAATACCTTAACAGAATCTAAACGAATTATAGAAAGATGGCAAGAATACTGCAGTGGAATGTATGATATGAATAACAGTGAGGATATGAATGAGATAAATGAACCAATGACAGCAGAGACAGAACTTGAACCCTCACTGGATGGAATTGCATGTGCAGTAAAGGACCTGAAGAATTGTAAATCATCTGGATGTGATGAGATACCAGCTGAACTAGTTAAAGCAGGAGGAGAAAAAAAGTATCAAAAGCTATAACGCATTATGTAAAAAGATATGAAAATATGGTATATGGCCAAAAGTTTCGAAGAGAACTATATTCATTCCAATACCAAAAAAGGGAAACCTGAAATTATGCAACAGCTATAGAACTGTTGCCCTGATCAGTCATGCAAGTAAAATTCTACTAAAAATCATAATGGGAAGACTTAGTAAGAAAATGGAAGAAGAAACGCTAAGTATCAATTATCATCTTTATCCATTAAACATTTGCCACTATGGAAAGTTATCACGACGTTGGTGAACCTCGGAATTGGCTACATCAACGAAGAACTTACCTTACCCAGCTCATCATTGGCTGTGAAATAGTGTAGTAACAGAACATTGTGTACGAACGTTGTTTTCTGTCTAGAATGTGCACTGACACATTAGTGAATCTTTGAATGAGAGATTTGACCTTCATCAATCTGATAGCTTAGGAAGGGTCATCTAACTATATTGTTTCAGTAATTTCTGAGATTGGTTTTGTTATCCTTTTTAAATGACAATATTTGGTAATGTATGTTTATAATAATTTTAATATGCAGATCACCGATCTTCCCGTAACCCATAAATTGTCCACATATATGGTTTGAATTACATCAAAGTGTTTGAGTCTATTCATTGTTGACGTTTGTTTCAGCTGTTTATTACAGTTGATAAATGGCACTGTTTATAAATTCGTTAGAGATCAGAGTGAGGATGGATAACCACACACCTTTCCTTCTAGACTGAGCAGACTCCTCTGTTGGGGTCTGTAGTAAATTTCCAGCATCTCTACGCCTTCTATAGGAACCTATCTATCTTTATTTAGTGTTGGACGTGTACCCTTTTCTGTCGTGTTCAATGCTTGGAGGTTCGTGAGCCATTTAAAGGTTTCCTTAAGAGGACTGATTCCGGATAATAACCCATCCCATCCGGGATACCCCTAGTTACATCAGTATTATTTTGTTACCTCCATGTGTGGTGCCGAATGTTGGACAGACCATCATCTCATTATCTCGAAAATAAACATGCACATCTAACCACCACGGCGTCCTCAAGGGGCAAAAATGAAAAAAAAACTAAAAGCTGTCGTTTGAAAATATGCTGGAAGACCGCCTCAAGCCCACTGCTGCAGCTAAACGGGATACGAAAACAGAGTGGAGAGTCCTAAAGGACATAATTTACAACACTGCTATGGGAATCCTGGGTCCAGCTTCTTGGGTGAAGCAAGGATGTGTCCTGGCACCAACACTGTTCAGCCTCATGATTTCAGCTATGCTGACGAATGCCTTCGAGAAAAACGACATTGGAATAGACATCAACTATCCACAACACAGACTGGTATAGAAAACCTAATAGCCTCAACCCAATTGAATAGTGAAAATCACAACTTATGTCTTAACATAGCAAAAATAAAGACAATGCATACAGATAAAACTACCATGGAGAAAGAAATATATGTTAATGAGGAAAAATTGGAGGTGGTGGAAAATTTTGAATATCTTGGGTCATTGATTACCAACAACGGTGACACTATGACAACTTCAAAGACTAGAACGACTGAATAAATTATGGAATGGGACAGACAGAACTACAAAAATTAGATTTTTAAGGGCATGCATCTTTCCCATTGCAACATACACCTGTGAGACCAGGACACTTACTAAACAAGCTGAACAGCGCATAAATGCCTTTGAATATAAATGTTATAGACGAGTTCTAAGAATATCTTGGGTAAAGAAAAGAACAAATGCATCCATACTTCAAGAGCTGAATATTGAAGAAGGCTGGCTATTAAAGGCGATAAAACAAAGAAAATTGAAATATTTTGGTCACTCGAAACGTCACGAAAGTTTGGAGAGAACAATAATGGAGGGGTATATGCTTGGGAAGAGAAGAAGAGGAAGGCCAAAGAGAAGATGGGTGCAGGATATGGCGGATGATCTCCAGATGGGTGTATCGGACGCGGGACATCTTGCTTATGATCGAGAGGTTTTCCGAAAGGTTGTTATGGGAGCGAGGTTCTGCAAAGGACATGCTACTGAATGAATGAATGAACCGCATGGATGGAAAGTTGTTCAATCTCAATCTTGGCAGCACTGTGTCACAAGCTGCCACAATTGATGACGAAGTGAATGCAAGAATCTCCAAGGCTAGCGCGGCCTTTGGCAGACTGTACAAGAATGTATGGGACAGAAATGGAATAAGCCTGCAAACAAAGCTGAACATCTACAAAGCAGTTGTATTATCCACACGGCTATATGCTTGTGAAACGTGGACTGTTTATCAGCGACATGCTAGGAAATTAAACCACTTCCACACAGTCTAGGAAGCTATTGAAGATTAAATGGCAAGGCAAAATCCCAGACACTGAAGTTCTAAAAAGAGCGTCCATGCCCAGTATCCACACCCTACTAAAGAAGAATCAGATTCGCTGGGCTGGTCACTTAACTCGCATGCCTGATCACAGGCTCCATAAATGATTTATTTTTTTTTTTAACGGCGAGCTGCATTGTGCTCCCAACGCTTTAGAGACACTGAAAATCTCACTGAAAGCTTTTGGAATTTATCCTGACAATTGGGAGACTGCTGCCAAAGACCGAAATTCGCGGCGTACATCATTACACAAGGGTGCAGTCACTTGTGAAGCAACCAGGACTGCAAGAGCTGTGAAGAAAAGGCTGTTCAGAAAAACCACTGCAGGAGATCCTCCTCCTGGAACGTAAAGCATTCTTTGTCCACATTGTCAAAGAACATTTCGAGCCAAAATAGGCCTTATCAGCCATCTTAGAACTCACGGCCCCAAACTTTCAACCACAATGGATTAAATGAACGGTCATCATCATTCTTGATGGACAAAAAACATTATATTTTTAGCACCTCACTTGCCCCAATAGGAAATAAAGAGCGAAAGAAGAAAGCCACTGCAAATTAAATACCTGATATGCCGAAGTGTGCCATAACTTGAGGTGTACAACAATTTCGTGCAAACAAATAGTCATCTTTATCTATCGACAATCTTTATTTTATGTTTCCACTCTCATTTCTATATTCATCATCATCAAGTGCTATGGCAGCTGCCTTAGACTTTCATGTCTCTCCGCAGATCTCGGTCTTTGGTGTTCTGGATCAACTGCTAATGATATTCCCCCATGCCATCGTCTCAATCCATCCAGCATTATTTCTCTTGGTCGGCTTCTGCCTCTCTTCCCCTTGATCTTTCCAGTCGTCACGATGTTCTCCAATGCCTCTCTTCTCATCACATGACAAAAAAATAAAAAAGCTGCTTGATTCTTTCTTATTGTTGTATACAATGTTATAGTTTCTTTAGCCTGTTTCAGGCATTCGTCGTTAGTTACTCTGGCAGTCCAAGAAATTCACAACATTCGTCTTAGGAACCACATCTCTGTTGCTTCCAATCTCGTCCTAATTTGTTCATTTACATTTCTCTATTACATCAAATAATTGGGAGGGGTGGTGAGGGGATTTTAAAAAAATAAAAAATAAAAGTCAAGACAAACATTTCTGAGTAAATCGGCATCCTGTGGCAGATTTTGAGTAATATTATCATGGTGGTAGTGCTGTTGGGATATGGTGGTAGTGCAGTTGGGTATATGGTGGTAGTGCTGTTGGGTATATGGTGGTAGTGCTTTTGGGTATATGGTGGTGGTGCTGTTTGGGTATATGGTGGTAGTGCTGTTGGCTATATGGTGGTAGTGCTGTTCGGTATATGGTGGTAACATTGTTGGGTATATGGTGGTAGTGCTGTTCGATATATGGTGGTAACATTATTGGGTATATGGTGGTAGTGCTATTGGGTATATGGTGGTAGTGCTGTTGGGTATATGGTGGTAGTGCTGTTGGGTATATTGTGGTAGTGCTGCTGTTGGGTATATGGTGGTAGTGCTGTTGGGTATATGGTGGTAGTGCTGTTGGCTATATGGTGGTAGTGCTGTTCGGTATATGGTGGTAACATTGTTGGGTATATGGTGGTAGTGCTGTTCGATATATGGTGGTAACATTATTGGGTATATGGTGGTAGTGCTGTTGGGTATATTGTGGTAGTGCTGCTGTTGGGTATACACTGTAGTGCTGTTGCGTATATGATGGTGGTGCTGTTGGATATATGGTAGTAGTGCTGCTAGGTATATGGTGGTATTGGTGTTGGGTATATGGTGGTATTGATGTTGGGTATAATGCTGTTGAGTATATGGTGGTAGTGCTGTTTGGTATATGGTGGTGGTGATGTTGTGTATGGTGGTAGTGCTGTGTATATGGTGGTAGCGCTGTGTATATGGTGGTAGTGCTGTTGGGTATATGGTGGTTTTGATGTTGGGTATAGTGCTGTTGGGTTTTGTCTGAGTCCTAATAGATATTATATTATACTTTCATTAGCCATTCTCAGACAATCGTTGTTAGTTACTCCTTATCGTCCATGTTTCTGTTGGGAGGCTACCGCTTATATTCCCCGTCGCATCATCATCATAAACTACAACAATAAGAATAAATATGAAATACATTCTCAATATGATTACACGAGGACATGCAGGAAACTGCCCTGGAGAACTAGGATAGAAGGGCTTGGAGTTTGAGTTGATTGACGGCCTGGGCATCAACGGGAGGTGAAGGGTGAAAGAAGCAGCAAACTGTGATTAATATTGAAGTGCACAAATACTGGAATAATTACTTGTACTTTTTTCTAGTCTTACCTGTTTACTTAAGTTAAAAGTCCATGGTTGCAGCAATCAGTTTCAATCACATGAACAATAATCCACACAAATAAAACTCAACAACTCCAATAAAAACAGCAGACGCCACCAATGTCGGGTTCACTGAATGCACATTTTAAAACCAGCAGCACACGGCGCGCACGATGTGCACACACGACGTGTGTTCATGTTGACGGACAGATTATCATTAGGACCCCACAAGGTATCTGCTACTTCCACCTCGGTGTCATCCCGTACCTGGGGGTCATTTCTGTTAAGCGTGTATCACGTGCTGTAGTTGAAATACCGATCACAGTAAACACGTCGTAAGTGGGGGAGCTGAGATAGACACTGTTTGTACCTAGTACTGTACTTCATTGTATGGTGAATTCGGTCGCATCACTTTACATTCCGTAGATTCTTTTATACTGGGTCGTTACAATCTACGTTACTGTATCAACAACTACCACCAACATGCTACTACTACAACTGTTACTAATATTACAACAAAAAGAAGAAGAAGAAGAAGAACAACAACAACAACAACAACAACTACTACTACTACTACTACTACTACTACTACTACTACTACTACTACTACTACTACTACTACTGCTGCTGCTGCTGCTGCTACTGCTGCTGCTACTACTACTTATACTACTACTACTACTACTACTACTACTACTACTACTACTACTACTACTACTACTAACTACTACTACTACTACTACTACTACTACTACTACTACTACTACCACCCAGGGGCGTCACTAGGGGGGTGCGGGGGGTGCGGGCCGCACCGGGTGACACCATCAAGGGGTGACACCAAAATAAAAAAAATTGCAAATTTGACAAAGCAGACATAGCAAAATAACAAAAATTTAACTTTGTCCGAGTTTGTCGAAGTTCTTTATTTATGTTTTACCTGAAGTATTGAAGTTATATTGTTCAATTTGTTTTCTTTCTTATGTCCTTATTAACTTTTTGACTTATTTTACAAACATTACTATATGCGATTATATATGGTACAGGAACACTCGGAAGAAGACCATGGTGAAAGTCTAGAGGGGTGACACCAAGAGTTTACCGCACTGGGTGACACCAACCCCAGTGACGCCACTGCTACCACCACTACTACTACTACTACTACTACTACTACTACTACTACTACTATCATTAGATCAACAACTACAACCATCACTTCAACAACTACTACTACTGCTGCTGCTACTACTAATACCATTACAGCAACAGCAATCACAACAACCCTACTACAACTGCTACTACTGCTGCTACTACGACTACTACTACTACTACTACCACTACTACTGCTACTGCTACTACTACTTCTACTACTACTACTACTACTACTACTACTACTATTACTACTACTACTACTACTACTACTACTACTACTACTACTACTACTACTACTACTACTACTGCTGCTACTACTAATACCATTACAGCAACAACAATCACCAACAACCCTACTACTACTGCTACTACTGCTGCTACTACTACTACTACTACTACTACTACTACTACTACTACTACTACTACCACTACTACTGCTACTACTACTACTACTACTACTACTACTACTACTACTACTATTACTACTACTACTACTACTACTACTACTGCTGCTGCTGCTACCTGCTACTACTACTACTGCTACTACTACTACTACTACTACTACTACTACTACTACTACTACTACTACTACTACTACTACTACTTTTTTCATATCCATTACATGACATCGCTGTCAACATCAGAATTGTGTTGCTGTTGTGATCTCTTGGCAAGTTTACGTTCAATAGTTTGCCATTGCATTCTGAACGACCGGCTCCCATACCAATTCGTTTAAAACCGAGCGCAACGAGGTCTGCTGCCAAATCGCGCACAGCTGTGTTTTGAACTCGGGTAAGCGGTATTAAGAACCACGCGCTTAGCACCTTCGCTGGGGAGACCTACTACTACTACTACTACTACTACCACTACTACTACTACTACTACTACTACTACTACTAATAATAATAATAATAATAATAATAATAATAATAATAATAATAATAATTAGCAGCAGCAGCAGCAGCTTCGTTCAACTTAAAAGTCAAATTAAACGTAATTGATTCGGTAATCATTCAATCCCATCTTTTCCCCATCTTGTAATCTCAATAAATATTTTACGACTCAAGCAATACACCAGTGTTCCTTCATTGGTTACGTTATTACTGCAAGCTCCTTGTCATGTGTTGACAACATCAACACATCTTTGGCATTCGTAACCGTTGACCTCTAACCTGTATGTAGCGTGTTACGGTGTCTAGAAAACTTGTAGAGCCGGTTTAATTTTGCAAGTCGTTTGTCATGAGGATATGTAGTGAAGGACACGCGTCAATCTAAGAGTATGCTCGCATGTACCGAGGTTGTAGATGAATAATAGTTTTAATATATGGATAAGACCGCTCGTTCTTAAACATCCGGTTTGCAGATCCTAGGGAGCGGGTTCAACCCTACACCGGTCATTTGGACTAGAATGTTGACTTCTCGTCCTTGACTTTAGGACGTAAATTACAAGTACCTCTGATGTCGGAGTGGGTTCGCCTGATGGCAAGGGACAATGGTGATAGGAAAAGCTCATCCACACACTAAATCTAGTCCAGTGCACTAGAAGTAACGTGTATGGACTATACATGAGTTCGAGCGCAAAATAAATAAATAAATAAATAAATAAATAAATAAATAAATAAATAAATAAATAAATAAATAAATAAATATTCATCTGTTGTTTTATAAGATGAAATCCGCAATCTTTTGACACGCGAACACAAACGGTGGTAAATGAAAAACAGCAAGGGTTCCTTTCACACGACATATGGGGCTAGACTGAAATATGAATAAAATTAGTGCAACTTTGGTAAAGCTGTGGAAATTTAAACAATATAAAATAACACAAAGTAATGCAGCTTTACAGAGCAGAATTACGAACAATACAAGGACGTCGCGGTGACTAGCCTTCATCAGCAAACAAATATATACACAAAACACAACATATAGTCACGGAGAAGACCATCCAGTAATTACATTAAGGCATACGAACGGAATGAGAAGAATTAAAAAGATGAACAAAGAAGAACAATGAACAGAAATGTGATTATAAGAGAGAAGGTGGACTCCTTCACCGTTCACCGCCCCTTCCATTTCATCCCCTTCACCTCTCCACCTTCATCTTGTTATAATTCTCATCCCGTTCTTAAGCCTTAACGTAGTCACTGGAGGGTCTTCTCCGTGATTATTTGTGGGGCTAGATCGAGCGTTTTAAAGACCAAACGGTTCTAAGTGGGAAGGGTAGTCGATATCAAGCCCACCGACTTTACTTCCGGGTCGACCCGGGAACACAGGTCAACTGTTTGAAAGTTCTAAACGGTCCTGATGCTGATTAAACCCAAGCCCACCGGCGCGGCTATCCACCACGCCACATCGGCTACACGCTGTAGACAGTAGAACTGGTCTTTTTTTTTTAAAGTTATCATAGGGATAGTTATCAAACGCGTTGATCGTTTAAGACGTATTTAGCCACAACAAGGATACAGATAAGTAACCTTAATATTTTCATGTAGTGTTTTTCAAGTAGTTGTGTCGGTTTGTGTTTGTTTATTTTGTGCTGACGAAGGCTTTAGCCGCAATGTCCATTTTGTTTCTTGTAATCGTGTTCTTCTTTCTCCGTAATCCCGTATATCCACGTGTGAGGAAAGTAACCTGCGCGAGAATCGTTAGCGGTTCTCGCCGTATTGGTAACTAACGGGGTATGTGAGCACGCCGCTCAGAAAGCAATGGCGAACTACTGAGCGTAATCTTGCCAAGAAATCAACAATCAGCTGAAAGATGTCCTGTAATATATATATATATATACTAGCTGACCCTGCCCGGCTTCGCCCAGACCCTGGTGGGGAGCATCTCATTTAATGCATATAAGTTCTCGTTCCCGTTACCGACTATCTGTCTGTCTGTCTGTCTGTCTGTCTGTCTGTCTGTCTGTCTGTCTGTCTGACCCGGCCCGGCATTGCCCAGCTCCTGGTGTGGAGCATCTCATTTAATTCATATAAGTAGTCATATAAGTTCCCGTCTGTCTATCTATCTGCCTGACCCGGCCCGGCTTCGCCCAGTCCTTGGTGGGGAGCATCTCATTTAATTCATATAATTAGTCATATAAGCTCCCGTTCCCGTTACCGACTATCTGTCTGTCTGTCTGTCTGTCTGTCTGTCTGTCTGTCTGACCCGGCATCGCCCAGTCCTTGGTGGGGAGCATCTCATTTAATTCATATAAGTAGTCATATAAGTTCCCGTTCCCGTTACCGACTATCTGTCTGTCTGTCTGTCTGTCTGTCTGTCTGTCTGTCTGTCTGTCTGTCTGTCTGTCTGTCTGTCTGTCCGTCCCTCCCTCTCTGTCTGTCTGTCTGCCTGTCTGTCTAATCATTTATTGGTTGCAGTTAGAACAACCTTAGATAAACGAAGACCAACTTACAAAAAGCATTTGAAAGAGCACTTGAAAGATCTTTACATCTTCCCCCAACAATTAACTTGGGTAAATGGAGCGGCGGCAGCAGCATCAGCAGAAGAAGGAAAAGGAGGAGTAGACAACTGCAGCGAAAAGGTGGGTCTGTCTATCTATCTGACCCGGCGTGACTTCGCCCAGCTCCTGCAGTGTAGCGTCTCATTAAATTCATACAACAAAAAAAGTAACTTAAAAAAATGCCCTTCTACACACCATCCATTATTTTTAATGAAAACGCTTTCTAATCACCTGCATGACTACAGTAACTTCTTAAGCAAAAAAAAGATGAGTTACAATGTTATGCATTGTGCATTATTTTTATGAAAACTTTGAAAATGCCTTACAGATTGTATCATTATTTATTATAACTCATATGCCGGTACATAACTATGGACAAAGAGTTTATAAATCTTTGAAAACGATGCCACAATATGACTATAAGTTATACAGAAAAGTTATGCCCCTTGAAATAACTTTTATAGAGTTAGGTCCCCTGAGATATATTAAATTATGATGAAAAGTGAAAAATGAAATAATACTGGGTAAGCATGCGATTTCACACTAAAAAAATATGACAGTGGGCTGCACTGGAATGAAAGGAAGGCGTGTAGAAAATTTCATCTCAATCGGATGGGCCGTTCGCGAGCGCACAAAGGACAGACGGACATACAGACAGACAGACAGACAGACAGACAGACAGACGGAGATCCTAATTTATATATAAGATATATATATATATATATATATATATATATATATATATATATATATATATATATATATATATATATATATATATATACATGCCGATTTCCTGGCCTAGAGGTTAGCGACTTTTCTCCGTAATCTCGTATACACTCGTAAGTAACGTGACGACGGTGAGAATCAGCAGTGGTTCGAATCGCGTCGTTAACTTACGGGGTATGTGAGCCGGCCGCTCAGAAAGCAATGGCAAACTACTGAACGTAATCTTGCCAAGAAATCAACAATCAGCCAAAATATGCTGATGTTGACGGCGATGTCCTGTAAAAGATATGCAAAACACACACACACACACACACACACACACACATATATATATATATATATATATATATATATATATATATATATATATATATATATATATATATATATATATATATATATATATATATATGACATACTGCCACTGCCAGTAAACAGATTACAGTAAAACTATCAAGGACATGCAACATTTCTGTGGCAACATACGGATGATAATCTTGAATCATTTCTCAATTATTAAGGAAGAAAATCGATGCGTTTTAACTGACGTATTACAGAAGGTTCTGAGAATACCATGGACCTTTCTGTTATTCTACAAGATCTGAACATGGAAGAAAACTGGTTCATGTATAGCATCGTATCTCTGAAACTACATACTTTAGCCATATTATACGGCACAGTGTCTTAGAAAACACAGCGGTGGAAGGCATGGTTCCTGCAAGATGAGGTATAGGTCGACTAGCGCGATGCAGACACTTTGGGCAGGAGAACTGGCAGGGGGTGGAGACTCTTTCCGTGACTGTGATGATACGCTGCAACTATACTGCTACATGATGATGATGATGATGATGATGATGATGATGATGATGATGATGATGATGATGATGATGATGATGATTGCCACATGACGGCACGCGCCACCAAATATAAAAAAGGAGAAAACAGGATTTTCCCCATACAGTCACAAAAGTGGACGGCAATACGAGAAACCAAGGAGAATGTGGACAACGTCAGAAGACGGCAACGGGAGACGCTGTGAGTTTGTGATTCCGAAAGGACGTGTCTTCGGAAGGCTCTGTGTGAAGGTGACACCTGGATGCGGTGATTTCGGGATGAAGCAGCTGGGAGTCCGGAGAGGAATTTGTTGAGGACGATCCAACAGTGGAAAGACCGGGAATGGAAACCTAGATTTTTTATCCAAGCGTCTGAACGGAGGAATGCATGATTAGGCTTCAAGGTGCAACGTAGCGGACTGGGAGCTCATAGGTAGATATTATTTAAGTGAGCGCGGACCCTATCTATAGGGGTCAGCTTACATATCTGCGAGGGTTTGTCCTTTGTTTGTCTGCGGCAGATTAAACTTCTGAAAACGTTTGCACGACTTGAATATGCCATTTTCATGTTCCGGTTCAGGTGAGGAAGAACATGTTTGTTGTTCCGATGTTTTGTTGACGAGTTCGCTTAGAATACCTTGAGTGTCCAGTCGCATTTGATTTGGCCGGCAAGGCACTTCGAGGCAATGATGATGATGGTGATGATGATGACTGCCACATAGCAAACATAGCGGGCACGCCAACAGAGGACATATAAACAGGATAAAGGGATTTGTCCTAAGAATGCACCAAAGTGGATAGTGAACAAGGAAACTAAGGGAGACAAGGGACGTCACAAGACAACTAAGAAACAGACGTTGTGGAGCCGTGCTAGCAAGCTGTGGTGTTTTCCCAAAATTCTGTGTCAAGTGGATATCTGGATGCAATGATACATTGATCTGCAACAGGACGAGGAATTTGTTGATAAGAAGCCATGGATGGAGGAACTGGGAACAGAAACCTAGGCGGATTCGGAACGAACATAACGGCAAGCATCTGACGGAATTGGAAAATGGAAAATAGGCCGTCAAGGTGAACGGGACAGATTTATTTGGGAGCATTTCGTAGAAATTTTCAGTAGATGTCGACCCTGCGTCAAGGGTGCTCTATGTTGCTACATGAATTGTAACTTGCAAGTCTGTAAAGCAGAATTAAATGTGTGGAACTGTTCACTGCGTGCTTTTATTTCATATTTCCAAAGTTCAGGTGAGAGCAGTTAACGTTCAAACTTAACGAGTTGTTAATGCTTGGTTGTGGATTTCATATTGAATTATTACTGGATCTACATTAAGGCAAAGATGATGGTGATGATGATGATGATGATGATGGTGATGATGATGATGATGATGATGATGATGATGATGATGATGATGATGATGATGATGATGATGATGATGATGGCTGCAAGGGCAGCATTTACCAAGATGAAGACATTCTCCTTACAATTTAACTTTGTCAATCCTAGTGAGAACATAACTGACCCAATCCTGATGTACGGAAGCGAATCGTGGACAATTAGCAGACATTGAGGAATTAAGTAGAAGTTGCGGATGTAATGTTTTATAGAAGAATGATGGGAACACCGTTGACAGATAGAAAGAGCAATGAAGATATATTTACAGACATTAAATCACAAAGAGAACTGGCTGCTTGCATCAGGAACAGACAATCCTCAGCCTTTATGCATGTCATGAAAAAGGGGGGGGGGGAAGCTGGGGTATGTCGTCACAATGGGAACGATGGAGGCGAGGAGCGGCAGGGGGGGGGGGGGTACCAAGAGAGAGAATGCACGAAGAAACATCGGTATTGGAAAAGATTGGCAGCACACGAGAGATAAGGCTGTGAACAGACATGATCACCGACACCAGAAGGCTCAGACTATAAGAAATAGAAGAAATAGAAGGGGTCCTCCGAAGTCGGAGAGTGTCTGCCTGTACGGCGAGGAACCACCAGTCTGCACACCAATAAGCCAGACATGGGACAACGGATACTCACGCAAACCTCAGGTCCTGTATGACATCACATTGATGTTGGACAACAGGATGTCTTCATCCGACATACAGGACGTCACGTTGGAGCTCAAGCCAACGAACACAAGCAAGCAAGCAAGCAAGCAAGCAAGCAAATAGAAGGGGGAGGAAAAGAAGAGGAAGGGGGAGGAGGAGGAGGAGGAGGAGGAAGAAGAAGAAGAAGAAGAAGAAGAAGAAGAAGAAGAAGAAGAAGAAGAAGAAGAAGAAGAAGAAGAAGAAGAAGAAGAACGGCAAACAAAAAGATATCATTGGAAGCAATGGACAAGAGAAACACTGAAAGCTATATAAGGTATAAGGGAGGACATTTAAAAGAAAAAAATCGTATACAGTAGACCTCTTTCTTGTTTGTTCGCATATCCTTTACAGGACATCGCTGTCAATATCAGCATCTTTCAGCTGATTGTTGATTTCTTGGCAAGATTAGGCTCAGTAGTTTGCCATTGCTTTCTGAGCGACCGGCTCACATACCCTAAGCTACCGACGCGGAGAGAACCGCTACCAATTCTCGCGCACGTCACGTTCATCACGAGAGTATACGGGATTACGGAGAAAGTCGTGTAATCCCTAGACCAGGGAGACCGGCAGTAGACCTCTACATAGGGTAAATGTAAAAATGATAAAACCACCCACAAATGAATATTTATAGCAAGTGTGATTCTGAATACACACATTTGTATGCTCGACGTAGCTACGAAGTTACTGCACTGTGCTGAGATTCTCCTTATGTGATCAATAGAAGGAGACTGATACCATTATGGAAAAACTCATGAGCAAATGAAAGTGATCCTTGATTTATAAAAAGAAAACAATCCGAAATCAAAGGACACTCGTTCTGTCCGTAAAGTGTTGTCATTTGTAGCGCTGTCTTCATATTTCCCGCCTTTTGTCAATTTTTTTTTTCCATACGGTGTTGAATCTCTTTTATGTCCAAGTTATTTTATGTTGATGTCAGTCAGGAATGCACTCTTCATTCTCAACATTCCGGTGGCTTCTTTGTTCGCTTCTGTTCCCGTGGCATTCCTCCCTTTCTTCTATACCGGGCATTGTTCTCACTACCATTTTGCTTATTATTACTCTCTGAGCTTAATGTTCCTCCCAATCTCTCTCTCACTCACTCTCTCTCTCTCTCTCTCTCTCTCTCTCTCTCTCTCTCTCTCTCTCTCTCTCACTCTCACTCTCTCTCTCTCTCTCCAATCCCTCTCGTCTGAACACATACACGCACACCCCAATTCATCTCGTCTGAACACACAAACACCCCCACACACACGCGCTTTCCCATCTCCCCTCTCTGAAATGTTTTTACAAAATGGGCAAATGCTACCGTTCCGACGCAATGTGCATTGTCTAAATGTGTAAACGCCACCATTTAAAATGAGGATCGACTTCATTGCAATGAATTGTATCCCCCATGGCTCGGTCTCTTTCGGTAGGACGTCCTGCTGAAAGTGTCGTATAAAGCACGAACGTCGTAGCTGCAGTGACGACCCCCCCCCCTCCCATGATTATGGGTGCAGAATAACCACTTTGCCACGGAGACCCCAAGCAGAGACTAGAGGACACGAAGACAATGTGAACATTAAAGCTGCAGTCACCAGCCGGAGATTAAACGTATTGCTGAAGGAGTGTGTCCAGCTGTCAAAGACTTTTAACCTGTACACTTTGATCGACACCTCATCTAATTACGCAACTAATCAATATATACAAATAAGATTACATGTCACAACTCTACGGAAGCAAACGGGAGCCTCTTCCACACCCTGAGGCGTGTTGCATATATGGTGCTAACCCATATTTAAACAGACACATTGCTACTCGAATGGTGATGTGGTGCACAATAATGCCGGCCCCCTCTTACTTCCCACAACTATCCCATATTCCCAGTTGGTGTTAATTCGACCTGCGAGTCCAGGTCACTAGAAAAACTCCGCTTGGATGAGAATTCCAACATGTGACCAACTGATCAGCAGTCAAGCCTCCCCAACAATATTCGCCTGATTGTTTTCTCCTTCTGTCTTACATGTCACAATGAAACATGGGTCTTCTACTTACTCATATCGAGCCGTTTGTAAGCCCGTATAAGATTGATTGGATTTTGAGACAAAGTTTTCTGCAGGATGATTTAGCCAATCTCACGCCATCCTTCCTTAATCGTCTCTTACGACACACTACCAAGCAGAAGTACTATTGTTTGCTTGCCTTTTGGAACCGACAACCCACAAGGGCAATGTGAAGGTACCATATTTCATCATTACATAACAATCATACTTTTCAAGGGACGATACGTGCAATATGTCAGAATATTAAATATTGCCGCGGTTATTTCCCTTGCCAAATAATTGGAAGGATTAAAAATAGGTACCCAGTAAGAATGCATCTAATTAGATTTATATAAGACTATTAATGGAACGTGATATGTATAGCAATTGCAGAGCACAGCTATGGTCACCAGAAACCTCAATCCACTCAAAATAGCATCCACGTTTATTTGCTCCTGATAAACGACACAACAAGAACAATGGGATGAGGAGGAGGTCGAGCAGATCAAGAAGAAGAAGAGGAGGAGGAGTTGGAGGAGCTGGGAAAAACAAAACAGAAGAAGAAGAAGAAGAAGAAGAAGAAGAAGAAGAAGAAGAAGAAGAAGAAGAAGAAGAAGAAGAAGAAGAAGAAGAAGAAGAAGAAACAGGTGAGTTCTAATATGCTGATTCTGCCAGATGTTGTAGAATGTACGCGGGTGTGTCTCGCAAACTGAAATACAGCGGCCAGAATAAACATCACAAGTAGGGCTGGGAGAGGGGGCGTGGCAGAGAGATGACGGTAAGTGCCACAAGCTAAGGATGGCCAGGGGTCGATCCCAGCATAGAAATTGGAATGCTTCCATGAACCACTGGTGTATAAAGATATCACACCACATCTGAGCTATTGGGTAGTGCGCACGAACGAACGAACTTTATTTTCAAAGGGTTAAGAATTGGGCACGCAGGTCCGCCTAACATTCTGCCCTTCTGTCACTTCCTTGCATACATTATTTGATCCATACATCTCTTGAGGCTAATGGAGAACAACAACAACAATTATAAGACATGCAATATAAAAGCATAGAACATGTACTGTTGTATGGATGTAAAGCGTGGACAACCAGCAGACAAGCTGAAAAATATCTGTTGGCTGAGAAAATGTGGTTTCTGAGGAAAATGCAAAGAATACTACGGACAGACAGAAAAACCAATGACCAAACCCTACAAGAAACAAATGAAAATCGTACACTGATTAGAGAAATTAGACGTAGACAG
The DNA here is from genome assembly GCA_963921405.1 of Cepaea hortensis. Taxonomy (NCBI): domain Eukaryota; kingdom Metazoa; phylum Mollusca; class Gastropoda; order Stylommatophora; family Helicidae; genus Cepaea; species Cepaea hortensis. The sequence continues at coordinate 53,898,591 of OY992879.1, forward strand.
TCAACATTCACGTTATGAGAATAAATTAATTGCAGAACTTGGTGACAACTGGTAAGATCGAGGGGGAATAGAACAAGGGGAAGTAAATACCTGGATGGCTTGGCCACGAGGTATGGCCGAGACAAGAATACTGAGCTGGTCCACGACTCTGGTGATCGAGTGAGATTGCAAAAATGACCGCACATTCTTATCGGATGATGATTTTAACAGCACGGGAAATATGCAAAATCAATACTACATGACTCACTAATATTAATTCTTCCTCTTCTTCTTTCGTTCGCCTGAAATATTTTTATAACTGCAATGTTGTCTCTTGTATGAATCTAAGTCTTTTTTAGTTCACTCAGCGGTCCATAGAGTTTATCTTCCACTGTTGTCTCTCTAGGCCAGGAGGTTCGCCTGGATATGTTGTAGTTTGGGCAATCCTGGAGTATGTGCTCTGCTGTCTGCGACGTCATACCACATGTGCACATGACTGAGTCACCAATCTTGAATTGTGTATACATGTGGTTGCGTAATCTATTGTGTCCTGTTCTGAGGCGCAGAAGAAATTACCTGTTCTGGTCTGTCCATAACGTGGTAGTCGTCTTGAGTAAGGTTTGGTGGCCTTCTGACTGAATTGATCATTCTTTTCTTTTGGTGGTATGTAATGGGCACATCTGGTTGTTCTTCTTTTGCTTCTTCCTTAGCCAATCGATCAGTTCTGTCGTTTCCGGGGACTCCATAGTGGGATGGTATACACTGTATGGTGACCTTACACTGACTGCTAAGTTCAGAAAGTAGTGTCCTTAGAATTAATATTAATGATTGGTTGGCAATTGTTATTAGCTATGGGAAACATACTATTCTACCAAAAGGGTACTGACTGTTATACTGGGGATTTATTATTATTATTATTATTATTATTATTATTATTATTATTATTATTATTATTATTATTATTATTATTACTAAGGGGTAAGGTAATCTGTACTGAGATCGTGTTCGAATAATTTGCAATTATATGTTTAGCCTTTGATTTCTTGTGGAAGATTGTTCCGCAACTGAGATGCAGAGTACGCTAAGCTTGTTTTGTATAAGTCTATCCTAGGCTTCGGGATATGTAATATATTTAGCCGTTTACTGTGTCTAACATTATATTTAAACAATGGCCAATGATATTTTGGGCCATTCCGATGTAGGATTTTGTGAATTAGTTTGACCTTATTGAAAAGTAGGCGTTTTCAGAGTGTAGTAAATGAAGACGTTAATGTAGGCAAGGATTGTCAGTTACGTGTTTACTAAAAATGTAACTTACAGCCCGCTTCTGGAGTGAGTAAATAAGAAACGGTGAAATGCGTTGCATCGTTTCGTCAAGATTGTGGCTAAGCAGATCTGACTTCGACAAGCATGGTTTTGGGTCTTCTTTCCCTAGCCGTTGACTGTCCTCAGTCCGCCTACAAGGTTTGTATCTCTCTTCGCCTGGTTCCTATCTCTTGACCTGTCCGACATGTGAGACTCTATCAGTAGCTTCGCTACCGTCGGCATAGTTCTTCGGAATATTGGAACACGCACGCCACCCCACCGCGACAAGATGGATATACGGTAGAGAAAATAAGGGTGACAAGCAGAAAGTTTAACTACCATTGAAAGTAAGAAAGGGAGTGCTGAAATATAGAGAACCTGTTTTGTTGTATTTTGGGGAATCTTGGAAAGTCAATGAAGACAATAAAAAGAAGAACAACTTAGTAGCAATGGGTATCATTGGCACCTTGCCGTCTTGACAGACGATAGTTTGTGCTTTAAAAAGGCATAATAACTTTTACCTATGGCGGTAGCGCATGTGACTGATAAGGCCAATTCGCGCTGTAAATGTTCGTTCACAGTGGGTGCATGTAAACACATGGTCATTTCCACCATCATGCACCATCTTACGTCTCACACGCTCGGTGTGTGACTTATCTGCAATAATTTTCTCCTTTATCTTTATTCCATTTCTGATCTTTGCCCTCCATGCAACACGTTCAGCGGCGATTTTCCCCCACTGTGCATTATCAATGCCTGTATCAATCATATCCCGCTTACACACATCTTTGTATCCTAGTAGAGGCCGACCCTGAGATCTCTTACCAATCTGCAATTCATCAAAAAAGATGTCCTTTGGTATTCTACCAACATCCATCCTCATAACTTGTCCTATCCATCTTAGTCTGCGAAGACTGAGCATGGAATACACCGTCACACAACCTGATCTTTCCAATACTTCAGTATTTGTGATTTTGTCTTGCCACTTAATACCAAGAATTCTTCGCAGACACCGCATATGAAAGCTGTTTAAACGTTTCTCTTGGTGTGAGTAAGTTGTCCAGGTTTCACTGCCAATCCTAAGGACACAGGCTTGATAGACAAGGACTTTTGTTTTGGCAGTAAGCTTCCTGTTCTCCCAGACTGTTTTTCTTAACCTGTTCATTGTTGTTGCTGCCTTACCAATCCGGATGTTGATTTCCTGATCTAGGGATAATTTGCTATTTACCACTGATCCTAGATATGTAAAATGGTCTACCATCTCTAGTTCGGCGTCGTCAATAAAGATTGATGGTACCCCATGTGCACCTTGTGACATAATCTGTGTCTTCTTTTTGCTAATTGTTAAACCAAATTCAGAACAATCATTGGAGAATGCAGATAGTAGACATTGCAATTCTTCCTCAGAGTGGGTCGTAACTGCAGCTTCATCCGCAAAAAGCAATTCTCTGATCAGTACCCTCCTAATTTTGGTCTTGGCCTTCAATCTCTGAGCATTGTAGAGGCCGCCATCTGAGCGTGAGTTGGACAGTAGCAATGGGTATATAGTTCCTAACAAGAATGTTGCGAATTCTTTGGACTGCCAGAATAACTAACAACGATTGTCTGAAAGAGGCAAATGAAACTAGAACTATAAGACAGAGACAAGCAACTTCCGTTGGTCATGTGATTAGAAGAGAGGCATTGGAGAACATGGTAACAACTAGACAGGTCAACGGAAAAAAGAAACAGAAGCAGACAAAGGGAAATTCTGCTGGGTGGACTGAGGTGGTGGCATGGAGGAATATCATCAGCAGAGCTGATCCAGAACACCAAAGACAGAGATGTGTGGACTGACATGAACGTCTAGGCCAGCTGAAAGAGCACATGATGATGATATTCCTTTCTTTCACAATGTCTTCACTTCCCACAATGCATTTGTCAAAGCGCAGTTTATTACACTGATAAACTCCACAGGTCTGTCAACATTTGCTATTGGTTAGTGGTGTCCCAAAACAATGAGAAACACTGGAGAAAAGACCCTAAACAACTAATACATGTCTAAATTTACTAAACACCGGAAAACTGAGGACAGCTAACTGAAGCTGAAGTCACGGCCTGATAGACAGATAAGATGTTTATCTGTCGTGTTTACCTAGATCGTGTCTCCAGAAACTCGGGCAGACAGCCTGGCAACTTGGGTTAATTAAGTCTGAATCGTGATTTAGATGTTCACGGACTAACTAGTCCGCCAGACACATCACAGGCTAGCGGTCAAGGCCACACAGACACATAACATAATTTCTTCACAATATTTTCTAACATGCCGGCTCCGTGGCCACAGCGTTATGTTGCGTTGGTTTTTTTTTTTTTTACGAAATGGTATGGATGCCGGTCGTTCAGAAAGCAATGGCAAACTACTGAACGTAAACTTGCATGTAAAGGATATGCAACTAATTGTTTTAAAACTAACGTTCTAACATATATGTTCTATATAAAGTAACGGATGTATCAGAACCCCAGCAGGCGAAGAAGTAGTGGTGGAAGAAGAAGAAGAAGAAGAAGAAGAAGAAGAAGAAGAAGAAGAAGAAGAAGAAGAAGCAAAAGCGTTATTTATCAGATAACAGCAGAAAAGAACTTTAGACTTTATAGACTCTACTTTACAGAAAAACAAAGCAGCAACAGTCTATGGTTAATGTGCGATGTTTTACTGGTAGTATAGCATTAGTTGTCATCTTCGCAACAATTTCAGCTGTAATCGACCTTCAGCACTATGCTTTTATCTTTCAGTCTATGGTTAATGTGCGATGTTTTACTGGTAGTATAGCATTAGTTGTCATCTTCGCAACAATTTCAGCTGTAATCGACCTTCAGCACTATGCTTTTATCTTTCAGTCTATGGTTAATGTGCGATGTTTTACTGGTAGTATAGCATTAGTTGTCATCTTCGCAACAATTTCAGCTGTAATCGACCTTCAGCACTATGCTTTTATCTTTCAGTCTATGGTTAATGTGCGATGTTTTACTGGTAGTATAGCATTAGTTGTCATCTTCGCAACAATTTCAGCTGTAATCGACCTTCAGCACTATGCTTTTATCTTTCAGTCTATGGTTAATGTGCAATGTTTTACTGGTAGTATAGCATTAGTTGTCATCTTCGCAACAATTTCAGCTGTAATCGACCTTCAGCACTATGCTTTTATCTTTCAGTCTATGGTTAATGTGCGATGTTTTACTGGTAGTATAGCATTAGTTATCATCTTCGCAACAATTTCAGCTGTAATCGACCTTCAGCACTATGCTTTTATCTTTCAGTCTATGGTTAATGTGCGATGTTTTACTGGTAGTATAGCATTAGTTGTCATCTTCGCAACAATTTCAGCTGTAATCGACCTTCAGCACTATGCTTTTATCTTTCAGTCTATGGTTAATGTGCAATGTTTTACTGGTAGTATAGCATTAGTTGTCATCTTCGCAACAATTTCAGCTGTAATCGACCTTCAGCACTATGCTTTTATCTTTCAGTCTATGGTTAATGTGCGATGTTTTACTGGTAGTATAGCATTAGTTGTCATCTTCGCAACAATTTCAGCTGTAATCGACCTTCAGCACTATGCTTTTATCTTTCAGTCTATGGTTAATGTGCGATGTTTTACTGGTAGTATAGCATTAGTTGTCATCTTCGCAACAATTTCAGCTGTAATCGACCTTCAGCACTATGCTTTTATCTTTCAGTCTATGGTTAATGTGCGATGTTTTACTGGTAGTATAGCATTAGTTGTCATCTTCGCAACAATTTCAGCTGTAATCGACCTTCAGCACTATGCTTTTATCTTTCAGTCTATGGTTAATGTGCGATGTTTTACTGGTAGTATAGCATTAGTTGTAATCTTCGCAACAATTTCAGCTGTAATCGACCTTCAGCACTATGCTTTTATCTTTCAGTCTATGGTTAATGTGCGATGTTTTACTGGTAGTATAGCATTAGTTGTCATCTTCGCAACAATTTCAGCTGTAATCGACCTTCAGCACTATGCTTTTATCTTTCAGTCTATGGTTAATGTGCGATGTTTTACTGGTAGTATAGCATTAGTTGTCATCTTCGCAACAATTTCAGCTGTAATCGACCTTCAGCACTATGCTTTTATCTTTCTTATTTAGCCAAACGCCATGTTTCCTGTACATCTGTTTACGTTATCTTTCTATTTAAACACTTGTCATCATCTGCTTCGTGTGCTTTCCGTCTTTCCGGGTAGCATTGTCTTCATTACCGAATTATTGCTAGACAACTGGACATTCGGAAAGATACACACACACATACAGGGTGTTTGTAAAGTCTCACTACACTTTGTATGTAGTACAAATTTGATGACGTCATCAAAAATGTGCTCCACAGTCCACCGTGAATCATCGCGAAAGGGTGTCGTCTGCTGGAGTTATTCTATGGGGTTTCTTGAAAGGAAATGTTTACAAAAATAATGTACACATAATTGAGGACCTGAAAGAAGCAATCAAAATTACCATTCAAGAAATAACAACAGACAGGTTGCAGAAGGTATTTGACAATATAAAGAGACATGTACAGTCATGTCTTGAAGCCAGTGGTGGACATTTCCAACACCTGTTATAATGAATACTGCAATGGTACTTTCCAGCTTCCCCAAAACAGCGTTAGACCATAGCAGTGACTATTGTAACTAATTTAATGAATATGTTAGCACATATTTTGGTGACATCAAATGTGTTCTACTTACAAAGTGTAGTGAGACTTTACAAACACCCTGTACATCATCAGAACCCAGTAGAGCCAATTAGCGCGACAGGTTACTTCAGAACTGTAATGCAAGTAAGATTTATTATTATACAAATATCCGGGAACGAGTTGTGTCCATATTCCATAGCTGCCGTGTATACTGTCATCTTGCCGTCTTGACAGAAGCTAGTTTGTTACATTGTGCCATCAAACGACATAATAACTATAACCAGACCAGGAATGGAGTTATAACATTCCATAACACAAAGCCTGGGCTGAATTAGAGACCTTGTGTTGCCCGTGCAGCATGATCCCGCTCTCGGCCTGCCTAGTTGACTCCAGATGAAACACCAATACTTCTGGAACAAGACAAGCTGTAGGATCAGCAAAGCAATGTTCTAACAGTCGGAGCCTCGATCCTAGACCAGTATGCGACCAAAACTTACGGCTGTCATGTTGATAGGCTCCCATTTCGCCTTCAATCTCCAGCAAGGCATACTTGTATAGCACGGCAGCAGCCTGATCTTTCATTAGCCCGTCCGCGACTACATCTGTCCGCCTTCTGGCCACTTCCGTTCAATTGTTCCACGGAGAGGAGTTATCGTCTAGGAATCTTGCCTTGTTATATAGACAATTCATAGTTTTAATACCAACAAGAGTGGTCTTTTACGCTAACATAAATTTATTCGTTCCTTAACAAAAGCAATTGTTTATGCACTTTAGCGAAATGATTAGACATTGTCTGTAACATTTATACTGTGGCATATTAAAATTCAAGACCACCAGTGACAGGCGTGGTTCCTGGAGGAAGTGGTTAGAATCGATCAACTTGACTGTATATATAGGACGTTCACATTAAAGACAGATTGAGCACGAACGTTGACTAGCAAGGGAAACTGGCCAAGGATCAGGCGTGTCTCCGGCAGACTGTGATTACAACATCTTTCTCCAAAAGACCTGCTACAAATGACAAATGAATTAAACATTTACAGCAAGACAATCTTTGCCGAGGCCACAACTTGAACAGGCTTGTTTCAATGTAAAACACGACAGCTGTGTTTTATGGTAGAAGCACAATAGTATCGAACGCCACTTGCTTGTGTGCAATAAATACGAATTACAAAGAAGACAACTCACTGAATATACGACCCACCGCAATCTGCATATATCTGTGGAAAATATATTAACTGATTCAGTGACGAAGAATAATTTATCACCAACTGTAACGTCCAATTTGGACAGAAGGATGATCACAAGGATTGAACATGATATTAATGGCTACATTATTACAACTACTGCATGATGATGATGACTATGTCCGTATCGTTGAAGGGAAGAGCTACATCTCACAAGGCTACCCAAACAACACTGGTCTGTTGGAAGGAGGTGCATCGAAGAGTGAATCCAGCAGAGGTCAAGTTGATCACGGACGGGGAGCGAACGTAAGCCTCTGAATTCTGTGCACCGGCTAGAGCCACGACCACTGTTGGGATCTTGTTAAAGGGACTGGCGAAGTAGATATTGTAATCATTCGTCCCCTGGATACACGTGATGGTGTCCGACTGCACGTTTCCTCCCTGAACTCCAGATATACTGTTTTCTAAGATGCTTATCCGTCTCTCCAGGTCAGCTATATACAGCAATAGCTCCTGGGTGCTTGGATAGTTGATTCCAACCTGCACCGTCTCGACGACCTCGGTTGGGTGACTGTCGCTGTTTAGAGCAAAGATCTCGCAGGTATAGACGCCATACTGATGGGCTGAGGGGCTGGACCATGTCAGCTCTAGGTAGCCCTGCTCCCCGGGAGTGTGTGAGTCAGTTGTACCAGAAGCCTTCAGCTTGCCCGGGTCAGCGTGAGTTGTCGGCGGGTCGAAGGTTGTGACAGACGCAATGGTCTCATTGACTCCCGTCACGTGATCTTGTCTGGTAATGACTATGGAAGTGATGTGTGCAATGGCGGCCTGTGTTTGCCGTCTGAGACGTGGGTGGATGATGTCGGCGACTTCTCGTCGACCGACTATCGGCGTCTGGCTGGACGTGGAGTTGTTGCTGACGCTGCATCGGAGGGTCAGTGTCTGGGTTATGCCGGGGTTAATAAAAGATGGCGTGGATTTCAGCAATATTTTGGAGGCTGAGAACAAAAATAATAATATAATATATATTATCTTCTTCAGTCTTAAACAGCTATTATAAAATCCACCCGGTCGGGGGGGGGGGGGGGGGGTTTCAAGGGTTCAACCCGCCTACCCACGCTCCGAAGGTTGGGGTGGAGCGGGGGGCGCGGGGGAGTAAGGGTTCAAGCCACCTGTCCCACGCTCCGAAGGTTGGGATTGGTGGGGGCGGGGTAAGGGTTCAAGTCACCTGTCCCACGCTCCGAAGGTTGGGGTTGGGGTTGGGGTAAAGGTTCAAACCTCGAGCCACCTGTCGCACGCACCGAAGGTTGGGGTGGGTGGGAGTGGGGTAAGGGTTCAAGCCACCTGTCCCACGCTCCGAAGGCTGGGTGTTGGGGTGTGGAAAGGGTTCAAACCACCTGTCCCACGCTCCGAAGGCTGGTGGTTCGTCTATGGACTCCGTTATTTCGTTCGACGGTGTGTTTTTTGGTGTGTGTGAGACCCATGAGGTTCGTCGCTAGAGCTATGTAGTTCTTGCTCTGTGCGAAGCTCTGCTGAAAGAGACCGAGTCGTATGAGATAAAACCTGGTGCAATGAAGTCGATGCTTGTGCCTGTAACCCCCCCCCCACCCACCCACCCACCCCCACCCAACATGTTCTATATGAGCTGTAATATACTCTTAACGATTAAGGATCACGTGAACAAACAAGTCACAGGCATCATGGAAAGAGACTAGCTCATAAAGACAATCTTGTGTGGTCGTATGAAACGTCACGGTGCTTGAGAACAAACAGGGGCAGAAGGCGTGGCTCCCGGAAGAACAGGCAGGGTCAGCCAGCACGAAGAAGGACACACAACACTGAAGATGTCTTGGGCGCAAACATGCATGAGGGGGTGGTGGGATGCCAAAGGACCGCCATCAGCGGTCGAACAGCACGAAGATGGACACACAACACTGAAGATGTCTGGGGCGCGAACATGCATGAGGGGGTGGTGGGATGCCAAAGGACCGCCATCAGTGGTCGAACAGCACGAAGATGGACACACAACACTGAAGATGTCTGGGGCGCGAACATGCATGAGGGGGAGGGAAATGCCAAAGGATCGCCATTATATCTACCGGGTGGGTCGTGATGAGAGTCACGTCCTGCAAGGGACCTGCTACATGGTACACGATGATAGTGAACAAGGACAACTTATCTCTCATCTCATCTCATCATGTTCCTCTTGTACCTTGCGGTGTCGAGGTGAAATATAAACATCGTGAGAGTGCCCGATTATGGGCTTCATATATCGATATTCCCATGGACTCTGCTATTCCCTCCGTCCAACGTTTACGTGGTCGGCCTCTTCCTCTGTTTCCATCTGGTCTGTACATCATTGCTTGTTGTGGTATGCTGCTGACTGGTAACCTACATGGCCAAACCATTTCAATAATAGTTATTCAATTCCATGAACTCCTGAAGTTATTAGCCCCAAATACAGAACTCTCGGCCTTTAAATAATTAAGCGTGAGAGTTTAAAGAGTTAATGGCATGTTATTTGCAGGACATCCTAATCCACCCTATCATTTTTTGTTTGTTTGACATTGACTGGGCGATTTTTTTACGTTCAGTAGATTCCCGTCGCTTTCTAAGCGATCGACGCCCATAACATCGAAACCAGCGCAAGGCGTTCTGATTCCAAATCGACTACAGCTGTTTTCGAACCCCCGACTCGATGTGTCGGGGGTCCGTGAAACGTGCTGACTGTCCTTTGTCACAGCGCCGGCTCACTCTGAGAGCAGGCACTCAAACACCGCCTTTTCACAAGTTCACATTGGCAAGTACATTTCTAGTCTGGACTGGTAAAAGTACTTGTAGCTCGTTGCTTCAGGTTGCCATATAACTCAGATTTCTACCACATATCAACACACAGATTACTACAAGTGACTTGTAGAAGTTTCTTAGTTTCTTAGTTTTAAGACATACGCAAATGTATCAAGAAGAGAGCAAATCAGAAATGAAGAAATCAGGACTAAAGTGGTTATTTATAGCAGTGCTTGATTTTATTAGAAGGCAGCAAGTCAAATGGTTTTGCCACGTAACTAGGCTACCAACTAACAGTATACAACAACAAGCAATGATGTACAGACCAAATGGAAGCAGAAGAAGAGGCCGACCACGTAAGCGATGGGCAGAGGTAATAGCAACGTCCACGGGAATATCGATACATGAAGCCCATAGGCGGGCACTCTCCCGCTGTGTATACTTCACCTCGACACCGCAAGGTACAAGAGGAACAAGATGAGATGAGATGAGATTTGTTGAAATACTGGAATGGAATATGAGACATAATTCATTTGTTCATGTGTCTGGATGTATAATGAGAACATCGAGCATGGATTTGTTTACAAAGTAATAAAGCGGTCTTGAAAGGAATTAACTCACAAAAGGAACAGGTTACTAGCATTAGAAGAGGACACTCCACGTTATTTGGGCATGTCATGAGAAGGGGATAACTGGGGTATGTCTTCAAAATGGGAAAGTTGGAGGGGAGGAGAGACAGAGAGAGAATATGCTGACTAGTTTGAAAATATGACATGAAGGATCATCAGTATCAGATATGACTGACAGTACGCGAGACAGAAGGCCGTGGACAGACATGATCAAAAATGACACACAGCATGGACTATTAGAAGATTGGTAGTACACGAGACAGAAGGCTGAGGACAGGCATGATCACCAACGCCACACGGCACGGACTATTAGAAGATTGGCAACTGGCAAGATTGAGAGGAAAAGAGCAAGGGGAAGGCAGAGAAGTAAATATATGGATGACTTCACACACGTGACATGGTCGAGACAAGAACACTGAGCTGAACCACGACTCTGGTGGTCGCGTGAGACCGCCCGCGCTTATCGTCGTGGCACATGATGATGATTTGTAGGCCTGATCGGCCTGAGAGCACAGGCCAGTGGAGGCAACAGTCCACGCCTCCATGGACATATGAACACGTGACCACCGCTAGAACTACACATGTACTCACCGCTTGAGTGACGGACATCTATAAGTGTCACCAACACATATAGGGCAATTAGTTTACACATGTTGGTTTCCGTCGACAGAGCCAGACCCAGTTATATTCAACATGAAATCAAATCTCCGTGTTACCATTCATTTATATGGTTATGCTATCAGTGATTCTCAAACTTTGTGCTTCTGGCCGTGACGTTTACAATGCTTATGTCGTTCATCAAATCATATAAACGTTTGAGCAGTTAACATGTAGAGCATATCCATAGAAAAGCAATAGACCAACTAGCAATGCCACATGTTACTTACCCAATCAGAAACCAGGCTTAGCCAATCAGAAACGAAGCTAAATCAATCAGAAACGCTTAACCCAGCTAACTACCTCGATTGTATCATTTACCCAATCAGAAACGCTTAACCCAGCTAACTACATAGATTGCATCATTTAACCAATAATAAACGCTTATCCCAGCTAACTACATAGATTGCATCATTTATCCAATCAGAAACGCTTAACCCAGCTAACTACCTAGATTGTATCATTTACCCAATCAGAAACGCTTAACCCAGCTAACTACCTAGATTGTATCATTTACCCAATCAGAAACGCTTAACCCAGCTAACTACCTAGATTGTATCATTTACCCAATCAGAAACGCTTAACGCAGCTAACTACCTAGATTGTATCATTTACCCAATCAGAAACGCTTAACCCAGCTAACTACCTAGATTGTATCATTTATCCAATCAGAAACGCTTAACCCAGCTAACTACCTAGATTGTATCATTTACCCAATCAGAAACGCTTAACATAGCTAACTACCTAGATTGCATCATTTAACCAATAATAAACGCTTATCCCAGCTAACTACATAGATTGCATTATTTATCCAATCAGAAACGCTTAACCTAGCTAACTACCTAGATTAGATCATTTAACCAATCAAAACGCTTAACCCAGCTAACTACTAACCCAGACAGAAACGCACAGCCAGCTAACTATTACGGCCACTCTATTTACCCAACCAGAAAAGCCTAACCCAAGTAACTACTTAGAATGCATCATTTATAAAAATAGAAGTGATTTGATTGATTAATTGATTTAGGAACCGACATCACAGCATTCGGGGCATTCCCATAAGCGCTATAGAAGTGAATGACCATCTAACCAGACACAAAAACCCATGCACACATACATCATACATACACGCGCAAGCCCTCACACACATACACACGCACACGCGCGCACATGCGTACTATGTACCTATCTACTCATATTCATTAACAATGTTGTTATTTGTCCATCAAGAATGATGATAACCATTTGACATAAGCCTGGGTCATTGACATTGAGTTGAGTGACCGGGCAGTAGGAAGAATGGAGATGAGAGTGGGAGACAGTAAAGTGATTGACCTGGCTACGAGGAAAACAATCAACCCTTAGAAATAATGGGGCGGATACGAGTGGAAATCCCCAGGGGGGGATGGGTCGAAAGAGAGTGGTGTGTTGTGTGAAGTGAGGAGACTGGAAGGCCAGTGAGAGAAGAGACCGACTGCGGGTCAGGTCGTTTAAGAGAGAGCTCCGTGTTGTGTTGTTCTTCTAGTTGTGAAGACAGGCCTGAACCCAGAGTGGGTTCTGTATTGAGTGTAGGCCTGAACCCAGAGTGGGTTCTATAGTTGAGCAGTGGCTCCAACCCAATGTGTGGGTTGTATTGTGGGAGATCCAGCCGTGGATAGTAGCTGGATTACCTGTCTTGTGATTGAGATAAGAGCAGGCCGTGAGAAGGCATTGATGTGTGCTGGTTAAATTGTGAGGAGGATATTTATATTCTATGGATGTACATTGTTTCTGGATATATATATATATGTTCCGTCTGTTCGTCTTATTTCTGGAATAAATGATTATGTGCGCCAACGGAATCTTGTTTCATGACTGGTGAAGGTGCACTTCGGGGGTGAGTTGGTTTAAGAGACAGTTAGATATCTCAATTGACACACCTGTCGGATATGGGTTTGATTGATGGCTCAACCCCACAGAGATAAATGATGAAAAATCATTTTTCCCCATGTGATCCTGCCCGTTTAATTAATTTTGTTGTTCTGACTCAATTGTTGAGACCAGAAATAGAGTTTTAGAGAACCAAGGAATACCTTTAGGAAATACTGAAAAAGTTGTACTCCCTTTTATACCCAATTTATTCCCTATGTGGTTCCTTGCCTCTCCTCTACCAACTAATTAATTCTATCTAGGGTAATTTAAAACAATTTGATTATGACAAGTAAAATACAATCAATACATGACATGACCTTATTTTTCTTTGTTGATTTAATACACATAAATATGGATTTTGTAAAGTGCATTCAAAATTACAATTTCCTGTCATAGAAATAAGGACATATACATATACATTAAATATTACAGACTTGATGTGCCCATGATCAGGTAGATAATTAACCGTTTAGATTTTTCGCAGTGGCCTGTAAAGCTAATCTTTTACTGGTCTGGATGATCTGAAAAAAAAGAACTGTCTCCAATCAGGATTCTCCACTTCCAGCTTTGGGAATCACTCTGGCTATCATCAATTGTAGTATTATTTATTGTTCCTGGGTGTAGTAGAACATAAGTTGGCTCTTGTTTTCCTTTGTCTTGGCAGGTACTTATTTTAAATAAAGATTACCTCTCCTATGAGACAAATGGAATGGTTGCAGGTAGATAAGGTTCGACGCTACTCTGTCAAGGGCATCACTCAACCATGTGCTCACTCAACAGGTGCTGCCTTCAAACTTCACCAAGTCAGGTCTGGATTGACATGAATAAGACCACTACCTGAAATTCCATCAATCACATAATTCGAATAATATCAGAAATATGACATTAGGATTTACATGTAAAAGCCTAAGAACATAACCAGGGAAAACAATAAAATGGATCCTGTTCTTTAGAGAAAATAACCTAGAAGAAAGATAGTCATGGTGTTTTCATGTAGTTATCACCAACACAGTTGTTTGCTCTCAATCCAATCTTCCACTATCAAATGTTCAAGGTTTACTAGCAGATGTGCAGTTTCATCATCACCTATGCCTGTCCTCAGGTTTCTAGAAGTAATACCTTGAGTGATTGGGAATTTAGCAATTATGTTGACCATTCTCTTCTGTATCTAGTTTTGTTCTCTACTTCATCTTTTTCTATTCAAGAAAAAGGTCTTATACATTAAGAGCTTTTAAAAGTCAGGTCCCATTTCCATGAGTATTTGCTTATCAACAAGATAAGTACATTTGGTATTATTCTTGTATAGCCTTCAGGTGTATTCTTCTTCATTAAATGCTTCAAGTGAGAAGATTTCTTCCATTCTCATGGATGTAACATTGATTATTATCATCAACATCATCATGGTTTTTATAATAATTGTAATTAAAATCCTTATCATTATTTTCATAATTATTACATTGTTATTACAATCATCATCATTATTATCATGTTTATGACATTAGAAATCATTACATTATTCTAACATTATCATCATAATCATGGTTATATCATTTTCATTAAATTACAGTCATCCTCATCATCTTTGAAATTCATTATTATCATTACAACAGACCATATGTGTTAACATGAACTACAAAGTGGGATTTTGCTTAAATTACACACACAGATGCTGGTGCTATGCGTAATGTATGACATGGCTTGTGTCGTGCTTAGCGCACAAAACTAGATGATAGAGATATGAATGATACTTTATACAAAGTGGTGTTATGCGCCGGAGTGTACTAAATTAGTTTTTAGTTTATGGGGTACACCGAAGCATTTCTCTAGTGATAGGCATGGCATTCCACATCAAAGTTGCTGGCTATCATTAGATTGACTGTTGGCTTATACTCCCTCTTTCTCACTCAGCATGTAACTTCACTCACTCACTCAACTCTGACATCATTCATATGTATGGCTGATAAATTCACTCAGTCCACAGACACATTCATATGGGTATGGGTGATCATATAGGAATCCTTCATTACACATTCTTCATACTGTCATGTAAAGTGGGTACTTATGTGATTTCCAAATGACAACATAACATGTTTACACCATATGGCATCACAATGAGGTCTCACCCATTCATCAGACACAATCATATCTATATGGATGACAATCATGCATATGTAGGTGGTTTACACAGAATACATTCACAGATTCACCCAGAAGGACATTACAAGGGCATCTCATCCTTCAACCTAACTTGTAGTCATGCATGCTGGTGGATTTTATGAAATGATACATTCACATCTGTTTAACAATGATGAACTCACACATGAATCCTCACAGACATGTTATCAACAATGTCATAGTGATCATTGTGATCATTAGACACACTTAGGCAATTCATCCAGGATTTAGCAACATGGAGTCCAGGAGTTATCACATGTTCTCATGAAATACATACAATTTAGGTGATATATCCAATTCATATTCAGGCATTATGAATTAAAATACTTCTTGCATGGCGGTTGGTTACGAACTATTATGAGGCACAAATATTATTATTGCCCATGGTTAACAGCCATGTTTATATATTTGCCTTACCCCAAGTGGCTGTACCATCACACAAATTATGAGACCTGTAGAGCTCTGGCTGGTTCTCATGTGCTCATGAATTAAAAGAAACTATTTGGTTGTCCATGTGCTCATGTAAAAAAATAAATTTACTGACTAATGTGCTCCATCTACTTGACTATACACATTCCACTAAATTCTCTATTAGTGCTGGCACATGTAAACTAGTTTTTAATCTTACCAGTGGGCCATATACTTTATGTCCTTACCACTGTACTAAGAATTCTGAAGTTCCTTAAGTCACTCTAATTCATTGTAGATTCAGTTTCATGCTTAAGAAATAAAATGTATAACATGTGTCTAATGTTTTATACATTAACTAAGTTGCTTAGCTGGGAGAAAATAAACACTGTATTCTTAATTAATAGTTTATCTATAAACTATAACAATTAAATTAACTTCTTCGTTCACCACACGTGTTCAACCGAGTCTACTTACCAACTCTCTTCTGGGAAAATAGGCTCACAACTAACTACAATTTAACTGAATTAAATGTGGTGTTTACCTTATTTATCAGAATGACCTCAACATGTCGACACGTTTCATGATCTGAATGAGATGCAATTTCTCACAGCGATTTCGTAGGCTGAGGATGTTCTTTTCTAATGAATTTTGAAACTCTCTCACTCCTTCCGCTGCTTCAGTTCTTATGTCTCATGCTGGCTGATGTACAAACAGGCCATGTCGCTCTGCGCGCTGCTATTTATACGGTCCTTTCCGAGTTAATGTTTTTCATTCCCAACGGGTATATTAAATCTTGGATCGTACCATTATGGAACAAATAAATCCGTTGCGGTGAACGCCGATTTTTGTCGTCCTGGAAATATTTAATCGTGATGTTACGTTTGTGAAAATCTAATATATCACATGGCTCCCCTCTCAGACTGTTGTTCGCCTGAAGAACAGTAGCTTTGAGCAAGCGTAACAAGCTTATATTTCCTCTAATCCTTTCTTGTCCTTTGATTCTTGTACAGAATCTTCAATAGGATGTCTGCTGAGAAAGTCTGCTCCTACATTCATCTTTCCTGGAACATATTCAACTTGGAATGAATACGGTTGTAGAAGTAACGACCATCTCATTAGTCGAGCGTTTAAGTTTCTGGATGCTGCCAGGAACGTGAGAGGTTGATGATCGCACTGTATTGTGAAGTGTTTCCCATACAGGTACGCCTGAAACTTCTCTACTGCCCAGACTAAAGCTAAACATTCCTTTTCAATGGTAGAATAATTGCGTTCGGCTGAATTCAATTTTCTACTGGCATAGGCAACTGGAAAGAGCATTGATTTATCCTCATCCATTCCTTGTAATAAGGTGGCACCAATTCCTATGTTGCTTGCATCCGTCCTAAGTATCCATGGACGTGTTAGATCTGGTAGATGAAGAACTGGTTTTGCTGTTAAAGCTTTCTTTAACTCCGCGTACGCTTTCTCGCAGTCAGCAGACCAAACAACCTTTTCTGGTTCCCCTTTCCGAGTGAGATTTGTCAACGGAGATGCGAGGGAATTGAAGTTTGGGATGTATCTTTGGTAAAATCCACAGAGAGATACAAAAGATCGAACATCCTTTTTGGTTCTGGGTTGCGGTGCATTTCTTAGTTTCTCCACATTACCATCATGAGGTTGCATTTTTCCTTGAGATATTGTGTGTCCCAAAAAGTCTAATTGCCTGAACCCAATCTGGCACTTCTTTGGTCTTGCAGTCAACCCCACTTCTTTCAGGCGGTTGAACAGTATCTTCAATGTCTCAAGATGTTCCTTGAATGTTTCTGTAGCAATCAGGATGTCATCCATGAAGTTGCTAAGACGTGGATTTTCCAATGGTCCTAAAAGTTTCCTCATCATGCGAGTGAAGACACTAGGTGCATTGCTTAATCCGAAAGGAAGAACGTTAAATTCATAGTGTCCATCAGGAGTGCTGAAGGCTAACCACGGTCTAACTTCCTTTTTCACTGGGATTTGATAATATCCTTTGCTGAGATCTATCTTTGTGAAGTATTTTGCTCTGTTGAGGCTGGTGAAAAGTTGATTCTGATCTGGCAGTGGTTCCGGTTGGAACTCTGTCACCGCATTCAGCTGCCGATAATCAATGCATAATCTATGTTCACCATTGGGTTTCCTCAATAAAACTACACTTGCATTGTAAGGTGATTCAGAAGGTGATATTATCCCAGCTGAAAGCAATTGTTGAATTTCATCTTTGAGAGATTTAGCTTTGGCGTATGGAACAGGGTAGGTTTTGACTCGCGCAGGTGTTGTATCCTTCAACTTCATGTCGAATTCTTCAAGATTTGTTAATCCTGGCTTGTCTGTTAGTATCTCTGCATAATTCTCTAAGCACTCTCGAATCTGCTGCTGCTGATCCGTCGTTAATGTTGAACTAATGTCCACATCTCGATAAGTCTCGTTGAATTGCAGTGGATACTCCACTCCCATTGAGTTTCCATGCTCAACTTCTGTTGCTACGGCCATTGCTATCAAATGTGCTGTCTCGGTGGGGGGGGGGGGGGGGGGGTCTCTCGTTGTACTTCCGTAACAGGTTGAGATGAAAGATTTTCTCTTTCCCCTTTATAGCGATCTTGTAGTTTGTTCTGGAAATTTTCTCCTTTACTACATAAGGTCCTTTCCAACCGATTTGCAACTTGTTTTGACTTGTGGGAAGAAGTAATAGTACTTTTTCTCCCACCAGTAACTCTCTATCTTTCGCTTTCTGGTTGAAATTTAGGGCCATTCTACGTCGTGCTTGTCGTAGGTTGCTTGCGGCTAATTTCCAGCCAAGTTGAAGTCGTTGTTTTAACTCTTCCACATATGCGGATGCAGTCACAACAGTTTCATCAACTGAATCATCAGTCCAGGTACGAAGTAAAGCTTCTAATGGTCCCTTAATTGGACGACCAAACAACAGTGTTGCTGGTGCAATTCCCGTAGATTTGTGTGGTACCTCGCGGTACGCAAAAAGTGCTGCCGGAATGTATGTATCCCACGCCTCTGGTTTTTCTTGAGCTAGTTTCTTCAAGATGGTTATTAGTGTCCCATTAAATCTTTCCACAGCTCCGTTTGAAGCAGGGTGGTATGGAGAAGTACATATCTGCCTAGATTGGAACATTCTAAACACTTCCTCCATCAACTTTCCTTTGAACTGAGATCCGTTGTCAGTCAGGATCCGGATTGGAAATCCTAATCTTGTAAATATTCCAAGTAGAGCTTCTGCTACATGCTTGGAATCACTCGAAGGCATCGGCACAGCTTCCGCCCACATCGAGCATGTGTCTACTAGTGTTAGTATGAATCGATTCCTCTTCTTTGTCAGGGTGAGAGGTCCGACTATGTCCACAGCCACTTTCTCGAATGGTGTGCCAGTGATGGGCATTTCCCCTAATGTCGCTGGTGGTGTCCAGTGCTTTGGGGCTACTCTCTGACATTCTGGGCATGATTTGACATATCGTTGAATGTCCGCGTTTATTCCAGGCCAGTAGTAGTGAGTTGAGATTCGTTGCATGGTTGCGTTGATTCCCATATGTCCGCTAAACGGCATACTATGTCCCATCTCCAGTATTTGTGTTCTGTAAGTAGTTGGAACAACCAGTTGAGAATACTCTTGTCCCAACTTTCCTGCCTTTCTGTGAAGAATTCCATTCTTCATGTAGAGATCACCCTTCCCAGGAGGTGTATGTGATTTTGGCAACTTACGGAAGCACGTCCCAAGTGAACTATCTGTTGCTTGGGCTTGTTTTAAATCTTCGGGCTGAAGATTTGCTGGTGTCGTAGTCGTTGGAGTTTCCTTGGCCTGTTGGCGCGTAGTCACCGCTGATGCTATCATTGGCTGTACTGGTTCTCCTAAAAAGACGTATCGACATCCAAGCATGACAGGGTAGATTGGATCTTCCATGACCGCTGCTCTGATTTCTCCCGTAACATAGCGTGAAGTTATGCTGACCTTGGCAACAGGAAGTGTCATAGGTACGGAACTTTTCAGAAATCCCTGTATTTCGACGGTTTCATCTGTAACTTGCTCTGGGTTTACCAATGAGGCTTGTACAATTGCGTCGAAAAATAAACCTGTATCATAGAGACATTCCACTGTCCATCCATTCAGGTTGACAGATTCTATGACTGGCAGTTTGAAGTTGGTGTTCCGTTGCGTGTCCATATTGGAATAAGCATTCTGGTTCCTTCTCGCTGCTTTAGGTTTTACTGCACAGGCTGTGGTAAGAGGTTGAGGCTTCTTTTTGCAATCCCTTGTGTTATGAGCATGATTTTTACAATGGCTGCAGTAGAGCTTCTTCTCCCACTTGAACTGCTGGTTCTGATTTGTAGTGGTCTTATTTGATCCATTCGATCCATTTGGTTTGCTGGATTTCGGTTCTCCTTTATCTTTGGTCTTCTGAGGGAATTCGCGAGGAAGATTATTGGTATTTCGTTGATTACCTCCCGCCTCTTTCTGCGACTTTTCATATCTCTCTGCCAAAGTAATGATAGACTTCAATCTCTCAGCTCCATTCTGTGTTAAAAATGCTCTCATGTCCTGAGACATTTTCTGTTTGAGTTGATCTATCAGAATCATTTCTTCTAGATCTTGGTAGGTTTCCTCAAATCTAGACATGGTACGCCATTTGTTTAGGTAGGATCTTAGTCTTTCTACGTATTGAGAGAAGTTCTCTCCAGCTTCCTTCCGAGCAGTCCTGAACTGTTTCTTGTAGTTCTCTCCGTCTATCTCGAATCTGGCTAATAAGGCTTGTTTTAGGATGTTATAATTGCCCAACTCCTCCGGTCGTATCCTAGAAAATACTTCGTAAGAAATTCCGCGAAGTCCTTGTGACAATTTAACTGCCCATTTGGTCTCCTCCAGTCCGCACATCACACACATCCTCTCGAATCTTGATAAATAATTTTCGATGATGTCTGTTTGTTCATTGAAAGGTTCCAATGGAAAAGACATGGCGTTCACTTGAACTGAAGCTGCTTCCCCTGGTGGTTCAGCTGAAGATCTACTTTGATCTGTTGAGGGATTCTGTTGGTTCATGATTTCCAGTCGTCGTAACTCGGTTTCATTGTCCAACTTCCTCATTTCCAGTTCATGTTTTTGTCTTCTTTCTTCTTGTTCTCTGTTTGCCTGTCTATCCTTCTCCTTATTTTCATTCTCCGCTTGTAGACGTCTTTCCTCCTTTTCCTTCTCAGCTTGTAGACGTTCATGTTTCTCGAATTCCTCGCTAACATACTGAGCTAACTCCTTACCTGTTAGGTCGCACTGCTTACCAGTCTCCATGAAAAGATTTCTCAGTCTGGCGGTGTCTGCCATTCTTACCTTTTTCTTGTCTTCTCTGAAGGTGAATACGCCTGTATACCTGGAGAATAGACTTTAAGCAAAGCACGTGTGTCTGATTAGAGTTATCTACCTACTTTATCAATATCTAATGATATGATAACTCTGACTAGGTGAATATTACTATCCTAACCTGCTATATTCTACTTTCTAATTAAAGAAATACCCGGACTTAGCCCCCAACTTGTCGGATATGGGTTTGATTGATGGCTCAACCCCACAGAGATAAATGATGAAAAATCATTTTTCCCCATGTGATCCTGCCCGTTTAATTAATTTTGTTGTTCTGACTCAATTGTTGAGACCAGAAATAGAGTTTTAGAGAACCAAGGAATACCTTTAGGAAATACTGAAAAAGTTGTACTCCCTTTTATACCCAATTTATTCCCTATGTGGTTCCTTGCCTCTCCTCTACCAACTAATTAATTCTATCTAGGGTAATTTAAAACAATTTGATTATGACAAGTAAAATACAATCAATACATGACATGACCTTATTTTTCTTTGTTGATTTAATACACATAAATATGGATTTTGTAAAGTGCATTCAAAATTACAATTTCCTGTCATAGAAATAAGGACATATACATATACATTAAATATTACAGACTTGATGTGCCCATGATCAGGTAGATAATTAACCGTTTAGATTTTTCGCAGTGGCCTGTAAAGCTAATCTTTTACTGGTCTGGATGATCTGAAAAAAAGAACTGTCTCCAATCAGGATTCTCCACTTCCAGCTTTGGGAATCACTCTGGCTATCATCAATTGTAGTATTATTTATTGTTCCTGGGTGTAGTAGAACATAAGTTGGCTCTTGTTTTCCTTTGTCTTGGCAGGTACTTATTTTAAATAAAGATTACCTCTCCTATGAGACAAATGGAATGGTTGCAGGTAGATAAGGTTCGACGCTACTCTGTCAAGGGCATCACTCAACCATGTGCTCACTCAACAGGTGCTGCCTTCAAACTTCACCAAGTCAGGTCTGGATTGACATGAATAAGACCACTACCTGAAATTCCATCAATCACATAATTCGAATAATATCAGAAATATGACATTAGGATTTACATGTAAAAGCCTAAGAACATAACCAGGGAAAACAATAAAATGGATCCTGTTCTTTAGAGAAAATAACCTAGAAGAAAGATAGTCATGGTGTTTTCATGTAGTTATCACCAACACAGTTGTTTGCTCTCAATCCAATCTTCCACTATCAAATGTTCAAGGTTTACTAGCAGATGTGCAGTTTCATCATCACCTATGCCTGTCCTCAGGTTTCTAGAAGTAATACCTTGAGTGATTGGGAATTTAGCAATTATGTTGACCATTCTCTTCTGTATCTAGTTTTGTTCTCTACTTCATCTTTTTCTATTCAAGAAAAAGGTCTTATACATTAAGAGCTTTTAAAAGTCAGGTCCCATTTCCATGAGTATTTGCTTATCAACAAGATAAGTACATTTGGTATTATTCTTGTATAGCCTTCAGGTGTATTCTTCTTCATTAAATGCTTCAAGTGAGAAGATTTCTTCCATTCTCATGGATGTAACATTGATTATTATCATCAACATCATCATGGTTTTTATAATAATTGTAATTAAAATCCTTATCATTATTTTCATAATTATTACATTGTTATTACAATCATCATCATTATTATCATGTTTATGACATTAGAAATCATTACATTATTCTAACATTATCATCATAATCATGGTTATATCATTTTCATTAAATTACAGTCATCCTCATCATCTTTGAAATTCATTATTATCATTACAACAGACCATATGTGTTAACATGAACTACAAAGTGGGATTTTGCTTAAATTACACACACAGATGCTGGTGCTATGCGTAATGTATGACATGGCTTGTGTCGTGCTTAGCGCACAAAACTAGATGATAGAGATATGAATGATACTTTATACAAAGTGGTGTTATGCGCCGGAGTGTACTAAATTAGTTTTTAGTTTATGGGGTACACCGAAGCATTTCTCTAGTGATAGGCATGGCATTCCACATCAAAGTTGCTGGCTATCATTAGATTGACTGTTGGCTTATACTCCCTCTTTCTCACTCAGCATGTAACTTCACTCACTCACTCAACTCTGACATCATTCATATGTATGGCTGATAAATTCACTCAGTCCACAGACACATTCATATGGGTATGGGTGATCATATAGGAATCCTTCATCACACATTCTTCATACTGTCATGTAAAGTGGGTACTTATGTGATTTCCAAATGACAACATAACATGTTTACACCATATGGCATCACAATGAGGTCTCACCCATTCATCAGACACAATCATATCTATATGGATGACAATCATGCATATGTAGGTGCTTTACACAGAATACATTCACAGATTCACCCAGAAGGACATTACAAGGGCATCTCATCCTTCAACCTAACTTGTAGTCATGCATGCTGGTGGATTTTATGAAATGATACATTCACATCTGTTTAACAATGATGAACTCACACATGAATCCTCACAGACATGTTATCAACAATGTCATAGTGATCATTGTGATCATTAGACACACTTAGGCAATTCATCCAGGATTTAGCAACATGGAGTCCAGGAGTTATCACATGTTCTCATGAAATACATACAATTTAGGTGATATATCCAATTCATATTCAGGCATTATGAATTAAAATACTTCTTGCATGGCGGTTGGTTACGAACTATTATGAGGCACAAATATTATTATTGCCCATGGTTAACAGCCATGTTTATATATTTGCCTTACCCCAAGTGGCTGTACCATCACACAAATTATGAGACCTGTAGAGCTCTGGCTGGTTCTCATGTGCTCATGAATTAAAAGAAACTATTTGGTTGTCCATGTGCTCATGTAAAAAAATAAATTTACTGACTAATGTGCTCCATCTACTTGACTATACACATTCCACTAAATTCTCTATTAGTGCTGGCACATGTAAACTAGTTTTTAATCTTACCAGTGGGCCATATACTTTATGTCCTTACCACTGTACTAAGAATTCTGAAGTTCCTTAAGTCACTCTAATTCATTGTAGATTCAGTTTCATGCTTAAGAAATAAAATGTATAACATGTGTCTAATGTTTTATACATTAACTAAGTTGCTTAGCTGGGAGAAAATAAACACTGTATTCTTAATTAATAGTTTATCTATAAACTATAACAATTAAATTAACTTCTTCGTTCACCACACGTGTTCAACCGAGTCTACTTACCAACTCTCTTCTGGGAAAATAGGCTCACAACTAACTACAATTTAACTGAATTAAATGTGGTGTTTACCTTATTTATCAGAATGACCTCAACATGTCGACACGTTTCATGATCTGAATGAGATGCAATTTCTCACAGCGATTTCGTAGGCTGAGGGTGTTCTTTTCTAATGAATTTTGAAACTCTCTCACTCCTTCCGCTGCTTCAGTTCTTATGTCTCATGCTGGCTGATGTACAAACAGGCCATGTCGCTCTGCGCGCTGCTATTTATACGGTCCTTTCCGAGTTAATGTTTTTCATTCCCAACGGGTATATTAAATCTTGGATCGTACCATTATGGAACAAATAAATCCGTTGCGGTGAACGCCGATTTTTGTCGTCCTGGAAATATTTAATCGTGATGTTACGTTTGTGAAAATCTAATATATCACAACACCATGAACATCGTTACCTAGACAACGACCATCACACGACTATAACAAGCAAAGAACATCAAGAACATTGATATTATCATCAAGGAGACGTGTGACATCTGGGCGCTCGTCACTTAGTAAGGAGTATCTGAGGGCTACGTCCGATTAAGAACATTATAGACAGTGTTGTCATTCTGAGATGTTTGTGGGCTCTTCGCGGAGAGAGGGTGGACAGCGGAGTGTGTCCACCGTATAAACCCTGAGTTTGTCTCCGTGCGGGAACTGGCTACAGCAGTTCACGTCAAGCCCAATACAGGTGAATTGGAACCAACCATATCGCTAAAGCGAGTGGGGGTGTCAAAAAACAGCGGCAGCACAAAAGTCGGTGATAAAGACACGCCATACAGACTAACCGGGAGAGTCCATTACGGTGACAGGTAAATTTTATACCAGGCAGGAGGGCTGAAACCAGCAGACGCGGCGATGAAAGACCAGTGTTGAATCCAGAGTGGCGAGGGCAGCGTGTGTGTGTGTGTGTGTAGAACATCCGCTGTCGGTGATAATGACAGGATTGGGAACCAAAGATAATTGACAGGTGTGTGTGTGCTGGAGGCAAGCGCACTGTGTTGTTGCAAGTTGACTGGTCAAGATTATTCGACGCAGTAAATAGGACGGGTGGGTACACCAGCGTCCAGGTACTGGGGAAGTACATGTTTGGAAAACAGAGAAAAATTGGCAGTCGCTGATTTGACGGACAGTTGACTGAAGGGGATAGTAACGGTACCCCTACCGCAGCCGGGTGGGGCTGTCAAGTTTGTGTGAAAACTGTTTTACGGAGGAATTTTTCACTGAGAGATAAAGAGAAATTGAGGTGTCCGGCAAGGCCAAGGCCGTGGACAGTGGAAAGTTACTGAGATGTTCCATAGTGGAACTGGATAAACAAGCTGTTTTTGTGTGAAACAAGACTTTATGTTCGGCTTTGTTAAAAGCCCTTTGTGTTCATTACCTTATATTCAGCAAACATTTTGTCAACGATTGATGACGTGGCATCTCCGCGAACATAGTTGCATACAGTTGCCAAAAAGAACTGACTGTACAGAGTGAAAGCGTTGAACATTTATTGCCATTATTTTGATCTTTTCTTTTGGTGAATCTATAACATATATGATACAGCAAAGCGCCATCTCCGCAACGAGAGTAACAACATATCGAAAGAACACTTTGGATAATTATTATTACCGACAACGTTTCCGACAGTTGGAACTTTTGATCACCACGTGAATTCAGGAACCACTCAACAAAACAACAAGTCGCTTTGAAATCTAGCGTCGTAATCATTTCGGAGAATGTAACACTGACATTTCCAGCATATTGTGAAAAACTATTAACAGCAAAATAAGAACTTTTGGCGACGGATTTATGGGCACATGTTTGTCGGCCAACGAGTTGGACATTCTGTTTGCTGCTCATTGTCTTATAAATATTGTTTTCGGTTGTTAAGCTGTTACTTGTATGTGGTCCAGTGTTTGTCAAGAGTAGGAGATTTTTGGGGTGTTTCTCGAGAGTCGGGATACAGCACACAAATATATATTCTTTCTGGTGCTTACGATATTTTTGTAAGAAAAACGTTAATGAGTTGACGTATCGTGCAGGGGCATTGAAATAGTCTTAACCAATATCTAGAGCCGAGTTGTCTGACGTCAGATTTGTGTATATGTTGATGCTATAAATTGTTTTTGTTTCTCTTTCTTTTCGTTATATTTACATATAATATTTGTTGTGTTCGGATATATGTTTTTATTGTGATCTTTCGTCATTTCTGCTGTCTAGTGGTCTTGGTCAATTTATATTTATATTTTACGCGCACTGTGGGTGTCTCTACACAAGCTTGTGGTTGTTACTGTGGTTTATTTTCTGTGTGATCATCGTCTCCGTGTACTCAGCTTGTGAAGTCTAGCGTTGGATAGTCATCACTTAGTGTTATCATCCATTTGTTTGTATATGTATTTATATGTATGTTTAACAATATTTCCAGGGACTTTATGAACTTTTGGTCATAGATATATAGATATAAGGGAGTATAGGTGATACTTCCCCCCTTCACTACCTAGTGCTTATAGCGTGACTGGGTGAGTACAGAGTGATATTTTAGCACTACGAAGTTACGTGCACAAGGAGTGGTAGTGTACGTATTGAAGGCACACAAAGGACTAGTAGCAGAGTCTTTACATTTATAGTTGGCTGACAGACAGCAACGTGTCCGCAAGTACAAGATGCCTACTTTAATGGACTATATTGAAGCAGGTGAACGAATAGGCCTGAAAGGTAAAGAGTTACAGGAGTATGCCGAAGAAAAAGAACAAAAACAGATTGAAAGAGAGGAGAGGCATAATGAACGCGAGGCAAAGCGTCTACAGGAAGAGAAAGAGACGCAAGTAAAACTAGCTGAAATGGAAAACAAACGTCTACAGGAAGTAAAGTTAGCTGAAATAGAAAACAAGCGTCTACAGGAAGCGACACAAGTAAAACTAGCTGAAATAGAAAACAAGCGGCTACAGGAAGAGACACAAGTAAAACTAGCTGAAATCGAGTTAAGAAAACTAGAACTATCTTCGAAAGGTCAAAGTGAGGAAAGCAGAAGACCGTCGCAGTCGTCACAGAGATTAAAACTGCCATACTTTACGGACCGAGACAACCTTGAAGCCTATCTTGACAGATATCAGGCATCAGCGAAAGTGTTAGGAATCCCCGAAGAACAGTATGCTATTAGACTTGGCGAGCTTCTTACGGGGAAGGCACTAGACACCATGTTCAATTTACCTGTAGAAGAAAGGAACAACTACACTATCTTACGTCAACGTTTGCTGACAAAGTTCCAACTAACTGAACATGGATATAGAACAAAGTTTAGACAGTTAGGGCCAGAGACAAATCAAGATTTCACAGATTTTGTTAACACTGTAAAGAATACATTTAACAAATGGATGGAGCTCGCAGAAGTAGGGAAAGATTTTAATAAATTAGTAGATCTAATGTTAAGAGACAAGGTAGTATCTGCATGCAATTCTAATTTAGTGGCGTTCTTTGAGGAGCGTAAGCCAAAGGACATAGACACAATGTCTCAGTTAGGGCAACACTACATGACTGCACATCCTAATGTATCTATTGGGAAACTAATGAGTGAGGAAATAGTCTGTGCAGCGTACACTAAACAGGACCAGAATCCAGTCATCAGACCAAGAGCGAAAAGTGTGGATTCAGCACATAAAGGTGAGCAGCAAGAACTTCAAGATAATGGTTTCCGAGGAAACAATGTTGGTAGAGTAGGGCGGTACCCATATAGAAGAGGGAATTTTCAGAGACGTCCGAATTATGCCGGATGTTGGAATTGTGGGAGCTGGAGACACAATGCAGCACAGTGTGATGCACAACCATCAGATGGACCAACGAACAACACTAAAAGGGAGATTACTTGTTTCAAATGTGGAAAGAAGGGGCATATCAGCCATCAATGTAGGATGAGAGAAACAGAGCACTCAAATGCAGCGCAAGTAATTGAGACGCTGAACAATGAAGATTGTAGTGGGTGCAAACCTCTTTTTGAAAAAGACAGTCAGCCAATCCTAATATGTGGTCATACAGTAAAAGCAGGATCAGCAGTGCATGAAGGAGGAAGTCTGAAGCTGCATCAGGGATTTGTCAATGATAGACCAGCGTTAACAATTAGGGATTCCGGATGTACGTCTATCGGAGTGAGGAGAAGTTTAATAGATCCCTCGAATTATACAGGGAAAAAGATTAGATGCATAACATTCAACGGCACAGTAGAATTCTACCCAGTAGCCATAATAACAGTAAAAACACCATATATCACTGGAAGAGTGACAGCGTGTGTTTTGGACTCACCAGTGGCTGATTTGATCATAGGAAATGTTATAGGAGTTAAAGAGTGTACAGAAGAGGAAGTAGTTTATTGGGACCGAAAATATAGTGTAAGCAGTAATGAGGTAGTTACCACAAAAGAACCTAAATTAGAGAGTATAGCTGAGGTAGAAGAGGCACTTGAAGTAGACACAGGAACTCAGGACAAGGATAGTACAGCTGAGCAGATGAGAATGGATCCCAAATATAGTGCTAGTGAATCCCAGAGACAAGATACTACTCTGAACAAATGTTCCCAAGGGTGTAGGAGAGTAGAACATAGGCAGTCAAAGAAAGGTAGATGGTGCTTCGAGAGGAAGAACAATGTTCTCACTCGCAGGTTTTCAGATAGCAGAACTGCACGTGGGCAAGGAGCAGTACCTTTAGCACACAGAGACCGATATACTAGAACAGCTCAGGATAGTGCATGGGCAGGGCACATAGGCATAAGGCGTAGGCAGCAGAAAGAAAGGTGCCAGATATATGGGCCAAGATTGAATAAAGAGTTCAGACTAAACAGAGACTCAAGTGTAATGGTGCAATATACAGATAGGAAAGTTGAGTCAGGTCAAAAGAGTGTTCGCGACATTACTGACCCAGGGCTAGGGATAGCAAACAGATGTTGTAATTGTAGAGGTACCATGAGTCATGGGTATATGAAAGGTAGACACAGCATCGACAGGAATCAGAGGAGGGTTAATGCAAGAACAGAACCACCTGATATAGGGTCGGTACACAAATAGTAATGTGTGGTCGTGAAGTAGTAAGAGACCTGTGGGTACATAAGTATAATGCTTTTCTATGATGTATTATTATTATTATGTGATGTATTAGTTCATGCATTGATACACAAGATAGATGGTTGTACTTATGTGTGATGAATATAGGAGTGTAATATGAGCATTTGATGTATTATGTAGTGTGGTAGCTAGAGTAAGGTGCAGCCATACTTAGGGCTACCCAGGCTATATGTCTGGGTCACATGTTTAGTAAGTTTTAGTCTCCCAATATTTGAAAACGAAGTTTTCTTTTAAGAGGGGGGTGATGACATAAGCCTGGGTCATTGACATTGAGTTGAGTGACCGGGCAGGAGGAAGAATGGAGATGAGAGTGGGAGACAGTAAAGTGATTGACCTGGCTACGAGGAAAACAATCAACCCTCAGAAATAATGGGGCGGATACGAGTGGAAATCCCCAGGGGGGGATGGGTCGAAAGAGAGTGGTGTGTTGTGTGAAGTGAGGAGACTGGAAGGCCAGTGAGAGAAGAGACCGACTGCGGGTCAGGTCGTTTAAGAGAGAGCTCCGTGTTGTGTTGTTCTTCTAGTTGTGAAGACAGGCCTGAACCCAGAGTGGGTTCTGTATTGAGTGTAGGCCTGAACCCAGAGTGGGTTCTATAGTTGAGCAGTGGCTCCAACCCAATGTGTGGGTTGTATTGTGGGAGATCCAGCGTGGATAGTAGCTGGATTACCTGTCTTGTGATTGAGATAAGAGCAGGCCGTGAGAAGGCATTGATGTGTGCTGGTTAAATTGTGAGGAGGATATTTATATTCTATGGATGTACATTGTTTCTGGATATATATATATGTTCCGTCTGTTCGTCTTATTTCTGGAATAAATGATTATGTGCGCCAACGGAATCTTGTTTCATGACTGGTGAAGGTGCACTTCGGGGGTGAGTTGGTTTAAGAGACAGTTAGATATCTCAATTGACACACCATGAACATCGTTACCTAGACAACGACCATCACACGACTATAACAAGCAAAGAACATCAAGAACATTGATATTATCATCAAGGAGACGTGTGACACCATTCATTTCATCCAGTGGGGTTGAAAGTATGGAGCCGAGAGTTCTAAGATGGCTGATAAGGCCTATTTTGGCTCGAAATGTTCTTTAACAATGTGGGCAAAGAATGCTTGACGTTCCAGGAGGAGGATCTCCTGCAGTGGTTTTTCTGTCCAGCCTGTTCTTCGCAGCTCTTGCAGCCCTGGTTGCTTCACAAGTGACTACACCCTTATGTAATGATGCACGCCACGAATTAAGGTCTTTAGCAGCAATCTCCCAGGTGTCAAGATGAATTCCAAAAGCATTCAGTGAGATTTTCAGAGTGTCTTTTAAAGCGTTTCCTCTGGCCGCCTTGGGAGTGTTTAACCACAACGCAGCTCGCTGTAAAAAAAATTTCGTTTAGGGAGCCTGTGATCTGGCATACCAGTCAAGTGACCAGCCCAGCGAATCTGATTTTTCATTTGTAGCGTGTGGATACTGGGCATGGACGCTCTTTCTAGAACTTCAGTGTCTGGGATCTTGTCTTGTCATTTAATCTTCAATAGCTTCCTAAGGCAGACTGTGTTGAAGTGGTTTAATTTTCTAGCATGTCGCTGATAAACAGTCCACGTTTCACAAGTATATAGCAGTGTGAAACATTAACAAAAGCATATACATATACATAATAGAAACAAGTACACACTTGGGCACTCCTACATTCATTCCCCTACTTATTCACACGTACAAACACGCACACATGGCCGACAAACATTCTTTTGTCTTTCTGTCACAATAAAAAAATAAACAATACACACACAGTAACATAAAAGTGACCCAAAGAACACAGAATGTTCACGAACAGTAGAGTACGCATTGATAAGACTCGTTTAGGGAAGCTCCGTGGCGAAGTGGTCAAGCCGTCTGCCTCGCCTGAAGGTTGTGGGTTCGAATCCGGGCAGTGTCCTTCGGTTCACGAGTGCATTTATTTCGGAGACTCCTGTGGGTCGTCACTGGAGCTACGGAGTTCGTGCTTTGTGCGACGCTTTCCGAGCTGCGGAAAGAGACTGAGCCATATGGGATAACAGCCTGGTGCAATGAAGTTACTCTGTCGACTTTTAAGCGACTTTTTGGTTTTTTTTTAATGACTCGTGTATTTGTTTCGTTGGTATTATCGTGAATTTGTTTCGTTGTTCTTATCATGAATTTGTTTCGTTGTTTTAGCGCGTGCCCGCAAAATGAAGGTTTCCGACAAACAAGTAACCTGCTTTTTTTTTTTTTAAATAAAAATTCTATGAATATCCCTATCTGTGAGAATCCGCCGCGTGTCCTCACGAACTCGGCTGGAGAAAGCCATCTGATTGTATCTGTCTGTTGGCGTGTACCAGATTTCTGTCAGTGTCTGGCTTCTTATTCGACCAGCGTCCGACATGTATCTCTTCTACAGTGTCTGTGCTCTTGGCGCTATCCTTGCCTTGCACGGCTCATTCGGTAAGTAGATGATGTAGCCACTCAGGCTGTGTTTTTGATATTTAAAGTGGTTGTTTTGATATGAGGGCCCTGTGTTTTTTCTTCCTTTTCCATCCATCCACCCACCCATCCACCCACCCATCCATCCATCCATCCATCCACCCATCCATCCATCCATCCATCCATCCATCCATCCATCCATCCATCCATCCACCTATCATCTATCTATCTATCTATCTATCTATCTATCTATCTATCTATCTATCTATCTATCTGTCTGTCTGTCTGTCTGTCTGTCTGTCTGTCTGTCTGTCTTACAGTCTGCCCGACTTGCAGCCTGTCTGACTATCTCGTATATGTATCTGCATACCCGCCTATATATCTATATTTTTGCCTATTGGCAAATTTACCAGCATACCATTTTGTCTTTCTTCCTGCTGATCTGTCTGCTTATCTATCCATGTCTGCCTGTCTGTCTGACCACACAGCTGTCTGTTTATCTGTCCATGTCTGCCTGTCTTTCTGACCACACAGCTGTCTGTTTATCTGTCCATGTCTGCCTGTCTGTCTGACCACACAGCTGTCTGTTTATCTGTCCATGTCTGCCTGTCTGTCTGACCACACAGCTGTCTGTTTATCTGTCCATGTCTGCCTGTCTGTCTGACCATACAGCTGTCTGTTTATCTGTCCATGTCTGCCTGTCTGTCTGACCACACAACTGTCTGTTTATCTGTCCATGTCTGCCTGTCTGTCTGACCACACAGCTGTCTGTTTATCTGTCCATGTCTGCCTGTCTGTCTGACCACACAGCTGTCTGTTTATCTGTCCATGTCTGCCTGTCTGTCTGACCACACAGCTGTCTGTTTATCTGTCCATGTCTGCCTGTCTGTCTGACCACACAGCTGTCTGTTTATCTGTCCATGTCTGCCTGTCTGTCTGACCACACAGCTGTCTGTTTATCTGTCCATGTCTGCCTGTCTGTCTGACCACACAGCTGTCTGTTTATCTGTCCATGTCTGCCTGTCTGTCTGACCACACAGCTGTCTGTTTATCTGTCCATGTCTGCCTGTCTGTCTGACCACACAGCTGTCTGTTTATCTGTCCATGTCTGCCTGTCTGTCTGACCACACAGCTGTCTGTTTATCTGTCCATGTCTGCCTGTCTGTCTGACCACACAGCTGTCTGTTTATCTGCCCGTGCCTGTCTCCCCAAGAGTTCAGTAACTGTTGACGATGACACCCAAACCACCCGTCTACTGAGGTAACAGCGCCATCACTATCTTCACCACTCGGCTGATCTCCCACCCACTGAACAGACATCGCCTGTATATCAAAAGCTGAATGTCTCCATGTCTCTCATATCATTAAAGTAGCACTTAAAAGACGCCTTGGGGTGTCTGGGTGCTGACCCACGACTCTGGTGATCGTGTGAGACGGCGAAACATGACCGCCTACGCTTAACCGCATGGCACATGATGATGTATGGGTGCTTGCCCCATAACTATGTAGACCAATCGCCACTCAATGGGTGATGTGGTAGGTTATATCAAGCCGGTCGACTTTCCTTCCCATAACATTTCCTGATACCCATCTTCAGCTGTGTCGGTCTGGGACTTTCTTTTCTCCTTCCCCCTCATTTTCTTCTGCGATCAACGTTTGCAATGCGTCTATTCCGGCATGGGTCACAAACAGGACAGTTCTGTTGAGGTCTTCACCCCCCCCCCCCCCCCTCATCCCCCCAGAGATTGTCAGAGGGTTCGCTCCAGTCGGCCAGATTTCCTCCCTCAGTTCGGCCAAGTTGGGGCGGTTTGTCGGACGTGCTTTGGGGTTTTCTTGAGTGCCCCATGTTTGCAACATAAGGAATGTGTAAAAATAATGTCCCTATGTTATATTATCTGGCTATTTCTGCTTTAACATTGACCGCTTTTTATAAAGTGATTTGAAATTTCATTAAACAAGTGTTCAATAGTGAATTCTTATGTAGGAATGGTTGGTCTTGTGACGTATGGCTTGATTTGGCAGCTCTTTAGTGTCGATTGTCTTGGGTTCATATATTTTATTATGTGAAAACCTTCAACCAATCGGGGAACTAGGGTATGCCTACCCAGCATGTGAAGACAAGATTCGGCAGACTGCGCGGAAGAAGTCAGTGATGATTCAACGGGCAAGACGGCGTTAACCTGCAAAGCATTGTGGAACGTGATGAGCACAGCAAAGCACGTAGAGCGCCCTGGTCATCTCTTACACCTGTATTCATCTCCAATCGTCTTGATTTGTCTTGCCACTGGACTCAGATGGACTCAGGCGAGAGAGTGTGGTTAACGAATTGCGCAACTCTTCCACACTTTAATCCAATTCAACGCGCAAATCATTCTTCATCCACTGCAAGAGCTGTGAAGAAAAAAAAAAGGCTGGACAGAAAAACCACTGCAGGAGATTCTCCTCCTTGAAGTCAAGCATTCTTTACCCACATTGTCAAAGAACATTTCAAGCCAAAATAGGCCTCGCGTAGGGAGAGGACAACAAAAGCACCCGCCTGCTGGCCCGCTGGTCGTGGGTTCCATCTGCATTGAAGCAGATTCGAATTGCTCAAAGTGACCTCGGGTGCCAGCCTAAAATCTGTAGCAGGAAATGTATTGGGAAGTAAAGGTGGCCGATGTAACATAGGCAGACAAAGAGAAATGATACTGGATGGACTGAGGCGGTGGCGGTGGCATGGACAGAGTTTGGTCCAGAACACCAAGGGCCGAGATCTGTGGAAAGACATGAATCATTAACGTCTCGGCAGTTTGTATGACACGTGATAATGATGATGATGAGTATTGTAAAGAACAGTGTATCGTTTTGTTAATATTGGTTGTGACTTTCTTGTTTGTACAGGTGAGACGCGGGTATACCTGACAGCCTCTCCCAGCCTCATCAGTCCTGGATATACTACAAATCTGAAGGTCAGATGCTCAGTTGGTGCCCACAACGTAGTTAAAGCTGACGTCATCCACGTGACCTCGATTTCTGTACTAAGAACAAACACGAACAGCGGCGCTAATGAGACCGTTGCCACAGTAACCGCGTTCGGGCCGCCAACAGCGCATCTAGATCTGGAAAAACTGAGAGTTACTGGGAACACGACGGGGGCTAGTCCATATCTGGAGCTGACATGGAACAACCCATCAGCGCATCAGGCTGGGGCTTACGTCTGTGAGGTTTTCGGGTTAAACTCGGAGCAACTTCCCGAAACGTTGACCAAATCCCTACAGGTTGGCATCGAAGAGCTTACCACTGAAGAATTGTTGTTGTACATCGCAGATTTAGACAGCAGGGCGCACGCTTTAGAGAACCGCCTCCTAACTGTCCAGGGAGCAAACGTGCAGACGGGGACTGTCGTCTGCATTCAAGGCAGCCATGATTATCCTATAACTTTCAGCGCGCCGTATGACAAAGTACCAACAGTGATCACGGCTATAGCTGGGACACAGAGCAGCGATGGGTTTGTGTATAAACCCACCGTATCATCTCTAAACCCAGGCGGTTTCACTTTACGGTGTACTTCCTTTGAAGCTACCAGTATTGTATGGGTGGCTCTTTAGTACAAACTGTGAAGGAACATGCAAGCAATGCTGAATTTAGACTTCGTGAAGTGCCCAGCTGTAACTATTTGGCATTCGTCTAAATCCAGCACTGCCAACAAGCCACTTAAATGATCGGGAGCTTGAATATTTACAATATACCAATATGTGCGTGAGATGCATTGTAAAGAGAATCTTATGCTTTGATTCAATTTTGAAGACAAAAGATAGTTTGGCGAGGTTCGATGCTTCTCTTATTTTGTGTGTTGTATTTTTGTGTTGTGTTCCTTGTACATCTCGGTGTTTATGTGCAGCACTGTTAACATTTGTGTGTTGATTGTATGTTAATTTATTCGTGGGTAACCTCTGATGCCTTCACATATTTTGATGCCCCACCCAACGTGACTTCATAGAGCTATGCGTCCTACCTCTGATGTATTCACACATCATGATGTCCTACATTTGCTGTATTGCATCCACACATCTTGATGTCCTACCTCTGATGTATTCACACATCTTGATGTCCTACCTCTGATGTATTCACATATCTTGACGTCTTACCTCTGATGTCATCACATCT
Source organism: Cepaea hortensis (assembly GCA_963921405.1). NCBI lineage: Eukaryota > Metazoa > Mollusca > Gastropoda > Stylommatophora > Helicidae > Cepaea > Cepaea hortensis. The sequence goes on from OY992879.1 coordinate 53,934,612, forward strand.
TGATGTCCTACCTCTGATGTTATCATATATCTTGATGTCCTACCTCATATATATTGATGTCCTACCATCATATATCTTGATATCCTACCATCATATATCTTGATGTCCTACCATCATATAACTTGATGTCCTACCATCACCTATCTTGATGTCCTACCATCATATATCTTGATGTCCTACTATCATATATCTTGATGTCCTACCTCTGATATCATATATTTTGATGTCCTACCCCTTTTGTCATCATACATTTTGATGTCCTACCTCTGATGTCATCATATATCATGATGCCCTACCTCTGATGTCCCTACATACCTTGATTTCCTATCTCTGATGTCATCACATATCTTGATGGCGTCTCATCCACCACCTACTACATGCAACAATATTTCACGGGTTCAGCGCATCCAACCACAACAATCCAACAACACGAGTAATAAGATATTTGCAGGCGACAGTGTTGATTCTTGTACGCGTATGAACCTGTTTTCCACAAATCACAGAATCTATTTTTTTTAAACATACCTAGCTTTATTCAATGTTTTATTCTGGGTTTTCGCTCGTCTATTAATACCATCTCATCTCATCTTGTTCCTCTTGTACCTTGCGGTGTAGATGTGAAGCATAAACAGTGGGAGAGTGCCCGTTCATGGGCTTCGTTTATTAATATGCTAGCACAGTGGTTCTCAACCTTTTTTTTTTTTTGACCATGCACCCCTTCACCATTATGTTCACAATGTCATTCCCCCCTTTCGTATTTCCTCCATATAAATCCCCCTCCCCTACACAGTATACGTAAAAATTGAAGGCAAATTTAATAACACATACTAGAACAAGTCTAGACGTCTACATAAAACGTGATTTATGGGTCTACTTACGTTATAAAATGAATTTCAGAAGGGAGTGAAGAACAGAACCAGTAAATTATGGAGGGAAAAACAATATCAAGTAATCGGTTCTTGTATTAACATGATCTTGAAATAATCTTAATTCCCCCTCCCACCCCTGGAAACCCTAAAAATCCCCCCCCCCCGGGGGGTGGGATTTCCCACCGGTTGATAACCACGGTGCTAACATATTTAGGCTGCTTGATTGACCTCAACATTTTCTCCACATTCTACATAAGTTGCTACTTCTGCTACTACTACTACTACCAACGGCAGGACCCGAAGAACGTAGATCTTGTCCCCTTTAGCTGTTCGAAAGCAGACTACTAGTCACTGAAATTATCGTGCTGTGTTTGCCGAAAGGCGCAGGCGATTATGTTCCTCCACAAACATGTTACTTCTAAGATCTTGACACGTTCACCGCTGATCGTTTTCCTGGGTAATGTCGAGCATGTTTTCTTTTTGTAAACATTGGTCAAACCTCAGTAATAAATCAAGTCAATGATAACCTCAGTAATATTAATAAATCAAGTCAATGATAACCTCATCTCCATTGGTAAAACCTCACTTCAAGAATCATAATCATTCACCGATTTAGGTAACAATATAGACCACATTTTTTTAAAGGGAAGGAGGGATATTGGAGCAAATAACGACATCAAAATAAAAATACAGGGTACTTCAATTTTAATTCACCGCAAACAACCGCAAACAAAGAAGAATCCCTTCGAGCCTCATTTGGGTACTTTTGCTTTAATTCACCCCAAACAAACTTCGTGAGTTATATTTAGCGTCACGAGCTATATTTAGCGCCGACGGTGATCTCCCTGTGTTCGGCTGGAGTGCGTGTCAGTGCGTTTCAATTGCCCCACACCACAGTGTTGTTTCTTTGGGGCTGTGGCAACCCGTTTCTGTGTGAGTGTCTGTCTCCCTTCGATTCTCATTTGCATCGGTTCTGCAAATCACTTTCCGGTTAGGGTTAGGATTAGGGTTAGGGTTGTGTGTACCCTACCCCTAACGCTAACCCTAACCCTACCCCCTAACCCTAACCCTAACCGGAAAGTGAAAGAATAGCGCACACGGCCGCATAGAATTGCGCACCGAGCTACGGCGCAACACACGGAAACCCCCTGGATGTTCGGCGCAACACAGGGAAGCCCTGGATGTGACGTCATACCCTGGGATTCCCTTTTGTTTGGGGTGAATAAAAGCAAAAGTACCCTCATTTGCATTGGTCCGGCAATCATTTTCCGGTTTAGTGTTCGGTGGACTGCTAGACCGATCGATGGATGTTTTTAAGTTTTTAGGCCCGTAGGGCCCTCACTGTCGACGACAGTGAGGGCCCTAAGGGCCCAAAACTAAAAAAACACATCCATCGATCGGTCTAGCAGTCCACCGAACACTAAACCGGAAAATGATTGCCGGACCGATGCAAATGAGGCTCGAAGGGATTCTTCTTTGTTGCGGTGAATTATAATTGAAGTACCGAATACAGAAGTCTACGGGATCTTTTAAAACACCAGGAAATTTTTGGAGGTCAGCAGAAATTACACTTAGCACAAAACCTAGAATATTCAATTCTAACGTTAAATCATACCTACGGTGTGTATCAAAAACGGTGAGGACGGCGGAAAAGATCACAAATAAACTACAAACATTCACTAATTAACGCCTATGCAACATAAAATACAACGGTATGACAAAATCACCATTGTGGGGCTCGTGGAGAAAACCAGGCAAATACCAGTGAACCAATAGGTGAAGAAACGACGCTGGAGAGAAAACCCGAGAATAGTATAACTAAACAAGCCTTAGTCTGGGATCCACATAGCAAAAGAAATAGGAAGACCTAAAACCTCACAGAGAAGTGACTTGAGCAATATGGGGAGGCCATGACAGAGAGGCATGGGACAGTTAACAGATATGGGGAGGCATGGGACAGTTAACAGATATGGGGAGGCCATGACAGAGAGGCATGGGACAGTTAACAGATATGGGGAGGCCATGACAGAGAGGCATGGGACAGTTAACAGATATGGGGAGGCCATGACAGAGAGGCATGGGACAGTTAACAGATATGGAGAGGCCATGACAGAGAGGCATGGGACAGTTAACAGATATGGGGAGGCCATGACAGAGGGGCATGGGACAGTTAACAGATATGGGGAGGCCATGACAGAGAGGCATGGGACAGTTAACAGATATGGGGAGGCCATGACAGAGAGGCATGGGGCAGTTAACAGATATGGGGAGGCCATGACAGAGAGGCATGGGACAGTTAACAGATATGGGGAGGCCATGACAGAGGGGCATGGGACTGTTAACAGATATGGGCGCTTGGAGAGAGTTGCTTGAGGGTCTATACCCTAGTTGAGAATAGAGAGCAAAAGAAGAAGCCTCCCTCAGTCTCCAAAACCTCCCATATTCCCGGTTGTCACAATCTTGTCCAGTCCCTCTCGTCTCATAGCTTGTCCAAAAGACTACCTCGTCCTGATGATGGGCAATCTAATGTCTTTGTGAATGGTCTTCTTGCAGTACTGGGATACTGGTCTTCTTATCCATCCATGGCTTTCTACATATAAACCACAGTTCCGTGGCCCCAGTTTCTTTCTACTCTCTTAATTCATTGTCCATTATTTACACGTATACAGTAGTATGGGTAGTATACAACATCCCAATACACAAATTATTGCAGAAAAGTCACACGCCAAGCGTTTGAGACGTAAGATGGTGCATGATGGTGGAAATGACCACGTGTTCAGATGCACCCACTGTGAACGGACATTTACAGCGCAAATTGGCCTTATCAGTCACACTCGCTACCGCCATAGTTAAAAGTTATTATGCCTTTTTAAAGCACAAACTATCGTCTGTCAAGACGGCAAGGTGCCAATGGAATATAACATCCCAATACACACTTTTCCCCCCTCCATGGACAGAGATAAGTGAACACAGAATCTGCTTCTCGTGGAATGCTATCTGTGTTTGGGTTATTCTACATGTTATCACTTAGTTACTTTGTCCATCAGTTAGATAATTCAATCTCTCTATACGTTTCAGTTAATCTGTTTGCCGTCACCCAAAAATCTTTTGCTCCTCCATCCCACCCCGTTATGCCCATATTGTTTTTGTGTTTTTACAGAAATCTTTCTCAGTAGTTGCAATGGACAATAAACATGAACAGTTGACTGGCGAACTAAGAAACGCCTAATGGCAGTGCAGATGTGTATTTTCTTTTTGTTTTGCGTTCGCTCGCTTTGAATTCAATCGTAGTCCATACACACTACTTTTAGTGCTGCTAGACTGAATTTTGCGTGTGGATTTGCTTTCCCTATTAATGGTGTCCTATATAACCAGGAAGAGTTGAAATATGTAACACTGAGATAAATACAACATACGCGCGTGTGCAATCGGAGTAGAGGAAGCAAAGTATGGTAGCGCCGTAAGCTACCGTGCATGTCGTGAGAGGCGATTATCGAAGACTGGCGTGAGAATAGTTACTTCACCCGATAGACAAACTTATCTCAAACTCCACCCAATAGTGAACAAGTCTACAGAAGGCTTGACGTGGTCTGGTTGTGGAGCCTGTGCTGCATTTGACAGATGTAGTAGTAGAAGTAGTAGTAATTACTAATAGTTGTGTAGTCAGTAGTAGTTGTTGTAGTAGTACTAGTTGTGTAGTAGTAGCACTTAAAAAAGTCGCTTAAAAGTCGACAGGGTCGACTTCATTGCACCGGGTTTTATCCCATATGGCTCGGTCTCTTTCCGCAGCACGGAAAACACGAACTCCGTAGCTTTTAGCGACGACCCACAGGAGTCTCCGAAACATTTAACTCGTAAACCGAAGGGCCCGGCCCGGAAGCGAACCCACAACCTTCGGAGCACGAGTCAAACGACTTGACAACTTCGCCACAGAGACTCTTGTGTAGAAGTAGTAATAGTTGTGTAGTCAGTAGTAGTAATGGTAATAATTGTTGTTGTAGCAGCAGCAGCAGCAGTAGTAGTAGTAGTAGTAGTAGTAGTAGTAGTAGTGAAAGCTGGTGGTAGGTAAAGTACATCCTTGTGGCAGAATGTTCCGTTCGGCGGACGCTTCATACTATATCATCGATAAGCGATCTGCTACCAAATCCCCCCGCAGCTGATTTAGGATAATAGTAAAACTCAGGGAACATGACGTTAAGTAATTATGGCATCAGTTATAATTTATAACTGTGTCATTCAATAAAGTCCTCCATCCTGAAACGGCAACCGCCATTTCTAACGGTCGTCGACAGATGTCTCTGACGTCACTCTTTACTCTCTACACCACAATGTTAAGTTTACTTTCTGCATTTACGTGCATCAGTTTTTCTTAATTAAGCACATCATCATCTTGTGCTATACGACAAGCTGTGCTTTCCTATGCTCATCTCCCTCCCTAAATCACCTCTCATATTATGGTCATGTGCCATGCCGAGAAAGGTTGGGCGGTCATGGTTCGCCATCTCACATAATCACCAGAGTCGTGAAACAAGCCTGTGCTCTGGCCCCGATGATGCCATGTGGCCAAGCCATCCTAATGTGTATCTCTCTTGCTCTCACCGCCTTGCTCTCTTGCCGGGGGTTACTGAGTTTTCAGGTTAATTTCTCCTCATAACGTAGCGCACACAAACAATTAAAATAAATAAACAACTGTCTACATCTATTACATTTTTCTTATCTATTTTAGTTTTCATTTGTTTCTTTTAGGACTATCCTTGCATGGTAGTCTTTGCATTTTCCTCAGAAACCATATTTCCACTGCCATTAGATGTTTCTCAGCTATCCTATCCCACAGGAGTTTGCTAGTTTTTGTAAGTGCTTCTTTAGAGTAGCTGCCCAGCTCCACTTCTGCTGGTTGGATCTCTATAGGGGTGGGGGTGTCTTTGAGGCTGCTCAGCATAAGCCTGTGCCCCAATGTACTTATGTGCTTGTGTGACATAGTTTTTCCACAATTGTATGCTTGTGTAACAGTTGTTCCACAACTGTATGCTTGTGTGATAGTTTGTCCACGATTGTATGCATATGTGACATAGTTTGTCCATGTTATGTTATGTGTTATGCTATGTTATGTTGTATGTCCATCAAGAATGATGATGACCATTCATTTCATCCAGTGGGGTTGAAAGTATGGAGCCGTGAGTTCTAAGATGGCTGATAAAGCCTATTTTGGCTCAAAATGTTCTTTGACAATGTGGACAAAGAATACTTGACATTTCTGGAGGAGGATTTCCTGCAGTGGTTTTTTTGTCCTGCCTTTTCTTCGCAGCTCTTGCAGTCCTGGTTGCCTCACACGCGCGTAATGATGCACGCCACGAATTTCGATCTCCGGCTGCATTCTCCCAGGTGTCATGATAAATTCCAAAAGCATCCAGTGAGATTTTCAGAATGTCTTTAAAGCGTTTCCTCTGGCCGCCTTGGAAGCGTTTACCACAATGCAATTCGCCGTAAAAAAATTCGTTTAGGGAGCCTGTGATCTGGCATGCGAGTCAAAGTGACCAGCCCAGCGAATCTGATTCTTCATTAGTAGAATGTGGATACTGGGCATGGACGCTCTTTCTAGGACTTCAGTGTCTGGGATCTTGTCTTGCCATTTAATCTTCAGCAGCTTCCTTAGGCAGATTGTGTGGGAGTGGTTTAATTTTCTAGCGTGTCGCTAATAAACAGTCCAGGTTTCACAAGCATATTGCAGTGTGGATAATACAACTGCTTTGTAGACTTTCAGCTTTGTTTGCAGGCTTATTCCATTTCTATCCCATACATTCTTGTAGTCTGCCAAAGGCCACACTGGCCTTGGAGATTCTTGCATTCACTTCGTCATCGGTTGTGGCAGCTTGTGACACAGTGCTGCCAAGATAGGTGAATTTGTCCACAACACTTAGTCTGTGACCATTCACTTTGGAGCTGGCTGGTACATAACTAGTCTTCTCCAAGTTGATATTGAGCCCAAAGTTGGCACAGGCATGTAAGAAAGCTGAAACATTGTGTTGCATGTCTGCCTCTGAGTTGGCATATAGAGCGCAATCATCAGCAAACAGCTCTCTGACGGTGTCACTGTTAATTTTTGTTTTAGCTTTCAGCCTTCTGCGATTGAATAACTTTCCATCCGTGACATGCTCATTACGTCCCATAACGCTTTGCAGGTAAACGCCGTCTTGCCCGTTGAATCAGGAATGATTTCTTCCACGCAGTCTGCCGAATCCTGTCTTCACATGCTGGGTAGGCATACCCTAATTCACCAATCAGTTTGACCCCAAATCGGCTACTCACGCCTGGTTTAGCCAGCCTGTCACAGCTGTTGTCCGGGGGTGGTCGCTGTCGCATGCTGACAGCTACTAGGAGCCACAGGCATGAGCTGGATATCAGGCTTGGACCAGTGGGGTTTGGTCCCTTGAAAAGGGAGTTGTCCATGATTGCATGCTTGTATGACATTCTCCACGAGATGACAACCTGAAATATCTGGTCTCCTCTCTCGCCTGGGCCAAACACCAGGTACACAGATTGTTTATTTTCCAGTATGTTTACATATCTCAACATTTTGCCCAGAAAGAGAAACAACAAGCAAACAAAATGTGATGTAGTAATATATTCCGTTTATTAACACATGAAATAACAAAACTATACATTGAAAACACACACACGCTGACAATGTATTTTGATTTGTAATGGCGTGTGTGAAGGAAGGATATTGCTAACATCTTGAACAGGATCATGATCTACAGGGATGACTTCAATAAGTGGCATGTCTGGAATGCGTGTACGAGTTCCAACTGAGACATACTCACAGATGAAATCTGCGATGGTAGGAAGGCATTTCCTACAATTTTACACAGGAAATTTCACAATATGATTCTTGTCTGTCTACAGTGTTATTTTTGTTGTTACAAAATAGTGTTAGTAGTAATTACAAGCCGGTCTCCGTGGAGAAGGGGTTATGGACGTGGTTCACAATCCCGCTTACCTTCGTTCGAAACACAGCTGCGCGCAATTTGGCAGCAGACCGCGTTGCGCTTTAACGAATTGGTATGGGAGCTAGTTATTCAGAAAGCAATGGCAAACTACTGAACATAAACTTGCCAAGACATCAACAACAGTAGTAAAATGCTGGTGTTGACGGTGATGTCCTGTAAAAAGGATATGAAAAAACAATAATTGTAAGCCAGCTTTGTGGCGAAGGGGATATGGACGCAGTTTGTATTCCCGCATACCCGTGTTTGAAACACAGCTGTGGGCAATTTGGCAGCAGACTTCTTTTTTTTTTTTTACAAAATGGTATAGGTGGCGGTTGTTCAGAAAGCAATGGCAAACTACTCAAGGTAAACTTGCCAAGATATCACAAACAGCAAAAATAATGCTGGGTTGACTGCGACGTCCTGTAAAGGATAAGCAACTAACATAATTTGACCTAGTAATGATAAAGTGTCTTTTCTGTGCCATATTTATAAGACAATTGGTACTCTGAGGATCATGTGGTCAGCTTCACGCCGATCGCCTTTTCTTCCAAACATTTTCCGGTACCTATTTTAGTCTGGGTCAATCTGGGAGCCCTGCTCAATTTAAAAACACAAAACCACTGGTTTGGCAGATCATGAAATCAAAAGATTGATTTCACTGAGAGATTTACAAACTGGCATAAAAGTACCACAATAATTTTGGACAGATATTTTCAAATGTGTTATTCAATTGCCAGGTTTTCTCACCAGTAGCTTTTACTGTTTGTTTCTTTATGTCTGGTTCATATTTTTATGTACCTGTGACAACCATGCATTATATCAATATAGCCGACCCTTGAAATTTAATGAGTGTGAACAATTATGGTCCAAACATGGGGGAAAATCTGACATAAATTATCAGAAAATGTTCATGGGAATTCTGGCATATATACATACAGACCCCTTTAGGGAAATCCATGGACCCTTGCACTGAATTCTGGGAAAGGGTTGAAGTGATCACCCACAGGTATACACATGTCATAATAACACAATTAACGAACACAAGATTGACAGGAATATTTTACAAGAAGTATGGAGTCTGGTTCCTGGGAGGTATAACCCTCTCGCTGTCCGGGACCGCTCGAAATAGTTTGGCTTCTTTGTGGTCGGAGTCGGAGAAGGACAGGACGGCTGCAATGTTGCCACAACGATAGCAGTAGTTGGGGGCTGACCACACCGTCACCAGCTTCTCATCGAACATGAACTTGTAACCTGCAACCAGCACAAATTATAACATAATGTACCCTGTGAGAACTATAACATGAACATGTGACCTGTAACCAGTACAAGCTATTACATGACCATGTGACCTGTAACCAGTACAAGCTATTACATGACCATGTGACCTGTAACCAGTACAAACTATAACATGAACTTGTGACCTGTAACCAGTACAAACTATAACATGACCATGTGACCTGTAACCAGTACAAACTATAACATGAACTTGCGACCTGTAACCAGTACAAACTATAACATGAACATGTGATCTGTAACCAGTACAAACTATAACATGAACATGTGACCTGTAACCAGTACAAACTATAACATGAACATGTGACCTGTAACCAGCACAAACTGTAACATGAACATGTGACCTGTAACCAGTACAAACTATAACATGAACATGTGACCTGTAACCAGTACAAACTATAACATGAACATGTGACCTGTAACCAGTACAAACTGTAACATGAACATGTGACCTGTAACCAGTACAAACTGTAACATGAACATGTGACCTGTAACCAGTACAAACTATAACATGAACATGTGATCTGTAACCAGTACAAACTATAACATGAACATGTGATCTGTAACCAGTACAAACTATAACATGAACATGTGACCTGTAACCAGTACAAACTGTAACATGAACATGTGACCTGTAACCAGTACAAACTGTAACATGAACATGTGACCTGTAACCAGTACAAACTGTAACATGAACATGTGACCTGTAACCAGTACAAACTATAACTTGAACATGTGACCTGTAACCAGTACAAACTATAACATGAACATGTGACCTGTAACCAGTACAAACTATAACATGAAATTGCCTGAAACTAATACAGATTATATCATGAATTTGCGGCCTACAACTGGAACAAATTACAACATGAACTAGTGGCCTACAACTAGAGCAAATTAAAACTTAAAGACTTTTTGTCAGGCAAAAAAAAAAAAAATATAACACAAAATTGTTGTCGGGCAACTGACAATGTAAAAGATAATGTCACAATTACATAAGAACATATGTATGACATTCAATTAAACTAACAAGAGAAGAGGATGAGCAGCAGCAGAAGAAGAAAAGAAGGAGAAGCAGAAGAAGAAGCAGATAGAGACAGAGAAGAGGGAGGAGAAAGAAGGAGGAGAAGAAAAAAAGAAGCAGAGAATAAGAAGAAGAAATAGAAAGAGAAGAGGAGGAGTGGAAGGAGCAATGGATTAAGAAGAAGCGGATGAGGCAACGGCGGAAAAGAAGAAGCGGTGGAGCAGCAGCTGCAAAAGAAGAAGGAGAAACACAACTAGAACACAGATAAGAAGAACAGACAGCATTTGTGAAGCAACAGAAGCCAGTAGACAGCATCCTGAAGTATGACACCCAACGGATGAAAACTGGTTCACAACACACAGAGAGACTACTCACCTTCGTTGACCAGCTGATGTGCACGACAGATCAACTTGAGGTCGTTGATGTTCATGAACTGAAAATGTAAAAAATCCAGGTTCCTACATGTTTCATGAACATATTCTAACAGTAAACAATAACGATCATGAAATGGTCAATCTCCGCATGAATAGCAGAGACCAAAATCTGTGGAAATACACGAAAGCCTATGTGAGTTGGCATGGCACATGATGATGATGAAATGGTGTATTCGTGGGAAGATCTTGCCTGACAGCTGCAGATGGAGGACTTCACAAATACCAGGTCATGCCAGGATAAGTCAGTGTGCCAGCTCTGTATTTTACCACCTTCCTGACCCAGTGCCAATATTAGAAGGTTGGGTCTGGGTCAATCTCACGTAACATTTGGGAGTCTATGAGCTCTCAACTGCATATCATCGTCAATATCATTGCCATCATCATCTGGTGGAAAGTCATCTCACCAATCATCAGCTTCTCTTCCCTCTCTGCCGCCCTTTATCGCTCGCTGAAGCATGGGTTCATGACTAACCTTAGCAGAAGGAGGAAAATGAGAAGCAGCAGAAGAAAGAGGGGACGTAGCAGCAGCAGTCACAGATAAAAGACAGGAGAAGCATTAAAGGAGAAAGAGTGGAGAAGCAGCAGCAGTCACAGGAGAAAGAGAAGAAGCAGCAGCAGTCACAGGAGGCAGAGAAGAAACAGCAGCAGTCGCAGGAGAAAGAGAAAAAGCAGCAAGAGCAGCAGTCGCAGGAGAAAGAAAGGAGAAGCAGCAACTCGCAGGCGAAAGAGAGGAGAAGAAGCAGTAGTCGCAGATGAAAGAGGGGAGAAGCAGTCGCAGAAGAAAGAGTGGAGAAGCAGCAGCAGTCACAGGAGAAAGAGAAAAAACAGCAGCAGTCAAAGGAGAAATAGAAGCAGTAGCAGCAGAAGAAATAGGAGAAGCAGCAGCAATCGTAGGAGAAAAAGAAGCGGCTACAGTGGCAGCAGAAAGGTTGGAGAAGCAGCAACAGCAGAAGCATCATCAGAAAGAGAAGCAGCAACAGCAGAAGCATCATCAGAAAGAGAAGCAGCATAAGAAACAGCAGCAGCTGCAGCAGGAGAAGCAAATGATGCAGGAAACACATTTTGCTGAAAATCAACAAGGCTGCCGGAGGGAATTTCAAATTATAATCACTTAGATTTAAAACACTAAACTAAATAGCTTTCCCAAGACATTAAAATAATCAAGAATGACCTCATTGGTGACTTTTGCTCCAAACAGCCACCCAGCTCCTCTTGGGCTCATGGCCCATGTATCCACGTCTTCTGGATCTGACCACACCAAGTCTGCCAGAAGTATAAAATAAAACAAACAAGGTTATGTTAAGATCTTGCGGATACAAGAAGCACAAACACATGTACATTCATTCCTTATAAGGATCTCAGGCCAAGTGAGCAGAAATCCCAGTAGGAAAATGAATAAAAAACAATATAACAATAACAAAAGAAAAGTAATAATAAATATGTTATAGCAAACAACGGATGTTCAATGTTTTGACTGTAACAATCTTTGTCTATAACAAAACAAACAAAATCCACGACAATTCAAAAATTACAAGCAATATAATCATATACACAGATAACTCTGTGCTAAGAAGTAGAAGTATCTTGGGGTTCGTAGCGAAGGTTGGTGACCGGTGTTTAGTGTAAGAGAACCTGGCATATGATACCACATCTAGTCTGAGAATGGAGGTTAGATAAGTCACGGTGGCGTACTGGCTGACAGACAAACAGCACACTCATATCATAATTTTAACGGACTTACAAAGTACGATGAGAAAGAGAACTTTCATTCAGATAGTGGTGGGAACGATTAGTAGTGTGACTCTTTGCTGGCTGTTGAACGAGGGGACGGAGCATATATAGGAATGTCCTGAGTGCAGTGATGTCAGTTCTTAGCTCAACTCAACTCAACTACGGTTTCAGACATCTATGTGAGTCATTGTATTTTTCCCAGCCAAAGGAATGATACCTTTTTAAAGATGCTATGTACAGGATGTTTGTAAAGTCTCACTACACTTTGTATGCAGAACAATTTTGAAAAATTAAGTACGTAATGTCATCAAAATATATGCTAACAATTCATTAAATTAGTTTAAATAGCTACGGTCTAACGCTGTTTTGGGGAAGCTGGAAAGTACCAATGAAGTATTCATTATAATTTATTCAACAAATTTCTAACCATAATGCGATTAGGAGGTTGTTTATCAAGAAATCTTGCTATAAATCTTTGAACAACCATCCGTGTGTATCAACCGCCATTTCAAAACATTTGTTCAACCAATAAAATTCTTTCTTCCGTTGATAACACCAGTCTACTCCAGCAGACGACAGCCATTCGCTGCATATTGCTTTACGATGGACCATGGAGCACATTTTTAATGACATCATGCACTTCATTTTTTAAAACTGTTCTATATACAAAGTGTAGTGAGACTTTATAAACACCATGTATATGAACAATTACCTCAGAAGTCGGAGTGGGATCGCTTGAAGCTAATATATATGCAAACATCAGACTAGTGCACTCCCTATGGGGAGCACTACTTGAAGTTGTAGTACTAAGCTTAAGTTCAAAGCGAACAAACCAAAAAATAAAAAATAGAATTGAATTTTTAAATGAGAATGGTGACAACTAGAAATCTTTATAAGAAAAAAGCTAGTGGAAGGCAAAGTGACAAATATCTAGATGACCTGGCACAATCAGGACATAAACATAGATCTTATCCTGTGATGAGTCATAATCATCCAAGCTTTTCAGCATGACACATGATGATAGTGGTCAGCGAGCGAACACATACACACACTCACATAAAAGATAATGATGACAACTGAATACCTCACCACAGAAGGCTCCTATGTGAGGCACACACACACACGCACACACACAATCATGATAATTGAAAACTCGCCACAGAAGGCTCCTATGTGAGGCACACACACACACTCATGATAATTGAATAACTCGCCACAGAAGGCTCCTATGTGAGACACACACACACATACAATCATGATAATTGGATAACTCACCACAGAAGGCTCCTTTGTGAGGTATCTCCTGATTCCTCTCAATTGTTCTAATCTGATCGATGGTTTTGATGTCGGGGGACAGACCTCCATGTACACACAGTATAACCTCATCTATAATCTGTTACAGAAGGAACAATATTTAAAAAGCAATAAGTTTACCATAAAATTACATAAAAATACACATTAAATCGAATAATTTTTAAAGCCTCATCATCTGAACTCTTGTGAGAGAAGAATCCATTCAAAAAGCAATAAGTTTTCCTTAAAATTACATTAAAACATGCTTAATCACGTGATGTATAAGCTAAAGATCTCATCTAAAATCTGCGAGAGAAGAATACATTTTAAAACAATTAAAAATCGAGCACAAATTCATGAACAAAAACTATTTCATGTAATTTATGAGAAAGAAATTTAATGAATATTTACCAGAGAAGTGATGACTTCATCGTCTTCCTTCTCCAAGAAAATTTCACCTGTTAACTGAGCGACATGGGCTAGAATCAAACTCACAGCTGTTTCAGCGCGAGGCAGGCAGTACAACCACTTCACCACCCAGACCCCATGGAATACTAACATCTATAACCGATCATGTAGGCAGTACAACCACTTCACTACCCAGACCCCATGGAATACTAACATCTATAACCGATCATGTAGGCAGTACAACCACTTCACTACCCAGACCCCATGGAATACTAACATCTATAACCGATCATGTAGGCAGTACAACCACTTCACTACCCAGACCCCATGGAATACTAACATCTATAACCGATCATGCAGGCAGTACAACCACTTCACTACCTAGACCCCATGGAATACTAACATCTATAACCGATCATGTAAGCAGTACAACCACTTCACTACCCAGACCCCATGGAATACTAACATCTATAACCGATCATGCAGGCAGTACAACCACTTCACTACCCAGACCCCATGGAATACTAACATCTATAACCGATCATGTAAGCAGTACAACCACTTCACTACCCAGACCCCATGGAATACTAACATCTATAACCGATCATGTAGGCAGTACAACCACTTCACTACCCAGACCCCATGGAATACTAACATCTATAACCGATCATGTAAGCAGTACAACCACTTCACTACCCAGACCCCATGGAATACTAACATCTATAACCGATCATGTAGGCAGTACAACCACTTCACTACCCAGACCCCATGGAATACTAACATCTATAACCGATCATGTAAGCAGTACAACCACTTCACTACCCAGACCCCATGGAATACTAACATCTATAACCGATCATGCAGGCAGTACAACCACTTCACGACCCAGACCCCATGGAATACTAACAACTATAACCGATCATGTAGGCAGTACAACCACTTCACTACCCAGACCCCATGGAATACTAACATCTATAACCGATCATGTAAGCAGTACAACCACTTCACTACCCAGACCCCATGGAATACTAACATCTATAACCGATCATGTAGGCAGTACAACCACTTCACTACCCAGACCCCATGGAATACTAACATCTATAACCGATCATGTAAGCAGTACAACCACTTCACTACCCAGACCCCATGGAATACTAACATCTATAACCGATCATGCAGGCAGTACAACCACTTCACCACCCAGACCCCATGGAATACTAACATCTATAACCGATCATGTAAGCAGTACAACCACTTCACTACCCAGACCCCATGGAATACTAACATCTATAACCGATCATGTAGGCAGTACAACCACTTCACTACCCAGACCCCATGGAATACTAACAACTATAACCGATCATGTAGGCAGCAAGAAATGACCAAGGCAGGCTAGCATGAGAACAGCTAACCTCACCCTGTAGAAAACTTTAACTGCAAAGTTCAATCAATTATGAAGACGATAAACCCGTCAACTTACAATCAATTTATGTCTTCACATCACAAGCAATTTATATCTTTGCATCACAATATTGATATCATCACATCACAGGCAATTTACATCTTTGCATCACCATTTTGATATCACATCACAAGCAATTTATATCTTTGCATCACAATATTGATATCATCACATCACAAGCAATTTATATCTTTGCATCACCATTTTGATATCGTCACATCACAAGCAATTTATATCTTTGCATCACCATTTTGATATCATCACATCACAAGCAATTTATATCTGCATCACAATATTGATATCACCACATCACAAGCAATTTATATCTTTGCATCACCATTTTGATATTGTCACATCACAAGCAATTTATGTCTTTGCATCATTTTTGTATCGTCATATCACAATTTATGTCTTCACGTTACAAGCAATTTATATCTTTGCATCACCATTTTTGTATTGTCAATTCACAATCAATTTGTTTTCACATCACAATACAATCAATAAGGTGTATGTTCAAATCACAATAATTAACAAACAGGGTCACATAATAATTAATCTCACATCAACATTAATAAACATAACAACCAACACCCCACCGACACAAGTCAACACGACAACCAACACAAGTCAACACGACAACCAACATCACACCAATACAACCTGGCATGACAATCAACGCCACACCGACACAAGCCAACAAGGCAACCACCACCACAACCTGGTATGACAATCAACGCCACACCGACACAAGTCAACATGACAATCAACGCCACACCAACGCAAGTCAACATGACAACCAACACAACCTGACATGACAATCAACATCACACCAACACAACCTGACATTACAATCAACACCACAGTGACACAAGTCAACACGACAACCAAAATCACCCCAACACAACCTGATATGACAACCAATGCCACACCATCACAACCAACACCACACCAACACAACCTGGCATGACAATCAACATCACACAGACACAAGTCAAAATGACAACCAACACCTCACCAACACAACCTGGCATGACAATCAACGCCACAGACACAAACCAACACAACCAACATCACACAAACACAACCTGGCATGACAATTAACGCCACACAGACACAAGTCAACCAGCATCACACCAACACAAACCTGGAATGAAAATCAATGCCACACACCATCACAACCTGGCATGACAACCAACAAAACCCCAACACAACCTGGCATGACAACCAACAAAACCCCAACACAACCTGGCATGACAACCAACAAAACCCCAACACAACCTGGCATGACAATTAACACCACACTGACACAAGTCAACATAACAACCAACATCACACCAACACAATGTGACATGACAATCAACCCCACATCGACACAACCTGGCATGGCAATCAACACCACAGAGACACAAGTCAACACAACAACCAACATCACACCAACACAACCTGACATGACAATCAACCCCACATCGACACAACCTGGCATGGCAATCAACACCACAGAGACACAAGTCAACACAACAACCGACATCACACCAACACAACCTGACATGACAATCAACACCACAGCAACACAACCTGATATAACAATCAACACCACACTGACACAAATCAACATGACAACCAACATTACACCAACACAACCTGATATGACAATCAACACCAAACTGACACAATTCAACACGACAAGCAATATCACACCATCACAAATCTACACAACAATCAATGAAAGACCACTTACAGCAGCAATAGTTAGGAGATCAAATACACGACAGCAGTATCTCCAAGCATTTGCATTTCCATACTTTGTCTGGCATTCATCTAAACCAAAAGTAAAGTCAATTTGAGATCATCAAGCAAAACAGGTGATCTCATTCCATATCAGAACAGGACACAAATAAACTAATCAATCAATGACTGATTGAAACTTGTCCTAATACCTCAGTGCACTGCCTGTGTGTTAATCATCATCATGTGCCCTGTTGATGAGCATGGGCAGTCAAGTGTTGTCATCTCACACCATCACCAGTTGTTGATCAGCTCTGTGTTTTTGTCTCCATTATGCCACGTGGCCTAGCCATCTAGATATTTACTTCTCTGCCTCCATCTTGTTCTTTTCCTCTCAATCTTGCCAGTTGTCACCAAGTTCTCCAGTTTATTTCTTCTCATAACGTGCCCAAACAATCTTGATTGTTTACGTATAATTTCTTTAATGAGTTTACGGCTTTCATTTGTTTCTTGTAGGACTTGCTCACTACTTTCTCTGTCTGTTCAGACAGGGACCACATTATCCTGAGCTACCGTATAACAATAGATGGTACTACCTGCCTTTCTTGGCGCTGATTGTTGTGCGGTGCTCACCATACACAACACTGTGACAATGCCTTCTGGGAGGTTACAAGCCTTATCCTAGTGCAATGAAATTCAACACAAGAGGGCAAGGGAGGACAGACCAGGCCCTAAGTCTTGGCCAGCAACTGGTCTAGGATTGAAGCTCCTACAGGCAGACAGATAGCATTGCTTTGTTGATCCGGCAACTTCTGCAGCTTAAGTGACTATCATTCTTGCCTACCAGCCTGCTGGTTATGTGTTCAAATCCCCAGTAAATCTGGCTTTTTAAACAAAATAGATCTGGGCTTCTAGGTTAACCCAACCCGAACTAGTCCAGTCAAGGACCCTCTTACCAACCTTGGGGCACTCTGATAGTTCTGGACTCATAGTTCTATAGACTACAGTATCAGGCCGGTCGCCTTTACTTCCCAGGACACATCCTGGCACCCATTTTAGGCCGGGCCAACCTGGCAACCCAGGTGAACTTTAGAAATCTGCCCCAGTGGAGGCGGCAACACATGACCACCTGGTAACAACACACAACCACCTGAAACTAGGCCACATGACCACCTGGCAACTACACACAACCACCTGGCCACACATGACCACCTGGAAACACACGAACACCAGGCCACATGACCACCTTGCAACCACCTGAGCACACACGACCACCTGGCCAGTGTTTGGCCTCTACTCCACCATGCCACCTCCTACCCCAGGCTAAAAATGGTCCCATAAAATGTTCTAGTGTGGAGGCAACAGGACTGATAATGATCACATCCTCCATCGAGGGCCCATGGGTTTATACAAATATGGAGCTTGCACCATATACTCAATATTAAATAAACTGGTCAGTTGGACTAAAATGTTGACTTCTCGCCCTTGACTTGGGGACATAAATTACAAGTACCTTTAAAGTTGGAGTGAGTTCGCCTGATGGCGAGGAACACAGGTAATAGGGAAAGCTAATCCACAAGCAAAAAACCAGTTCAGTGCTACTAGAAGTAGCGTTATCTACTATGCTGGAGTACAAAGCGAGCGAGCTAGTGAAAAAAAAAATAAAGAAATCTATAGTTACTAACTGGGATTCAAACTTGTCACCTCCAAATGATATCGACGCCTTGCCACAGGAACAAGTGTACTTCAACGCATGACCAACTCGTCTCTACTTCCTTCTTCTACGATTGTAAACAATACATGCATGTTTATTTATTAACTGTCTTAGGGGCCTCAGAGTGTTCCCCATGTGATATTTCTGTGTGATCCAGGAGAAGATGCATGTACAAAAGCACGACTTACCATAAAACCCATAAATTTGTGTGATTTGTCGGCTTTCGTGATTGCCTCGCAATAGCAGAATCTTGTCAGGCCATCTATGAAGACAAAAGAGATTGCCATAAGTGTTAGTGCATCTTTGTAATATAAATCAGCTTCTTGTTCTTTTTTCTCCTTTTCTTCCCCCTCCTCCTTCTCTTCCACCTGCTGCTTCATCCTTCTCCTCCTCAATCTTCTTCTTCCTTCTCCTCCTCCATGTTAATCTTATTCTTCATCCTCCTTCTCATCCATCATCTTCCTTCTTCTTCATCCTCTTCCTTCTCTTCCTCCTTTATTCTCTTACTCCATCTTCTTCTTCCATATTAAGGTCACTGGTTGTTCTTGCAAGACTAGAAAATATAACAATAAAGGCTGTCAATCAGAGTGTGGAAAACAATGCTCAAGCATATATACTATATTTTGCACATGACATCTGGACAATAAGCTGACAAGCAGAGAAACATCTGAGGAATCATTCATGTGGTGCAGGTCAGCATGGCCGAATGGGTAAGAATGCGTGTTCTTAAACATCCAGTGTACTTATGCTGAGGAAGTGGTTCAAACCCTACACCGGACAGCTGGACTAACATGTTGACCTGTCGTCCTTGACTTGGGGACGTAAATTACAAGTACTTCTGAAGTCGGAGTCGGTTCGCCTGATGGCGAGGGACACTGGTAATAGGGAAATCTAATCCACACACAAACTTCAGTCCAACACTACTATAAATAGTGTGTATGCACTACGCTTGATTTCAAAGCGAGCGAGCGCAAAAAAATTAAAATATATGTGGCTAGTGAAGAAAATGCATGTTATGAAGAAAAAAAAAAAAACTTGAAAACTGTGTGACAACTGGCAAACTTGATGGGAGAAGAATTCAGATGGCTTATCCAAATGACATAAGGACAAGGACACAAACCTGATCTAAGACTCTGGTGACCAGTGAGATGGTAAATCATGATTGACCTAATATACTGGCATGGCACATGATGATAACATCTACTTCCCTGTCGCAACTTCTGTGGCGAAGGGGTTATGGACGCAGTTCCTAATCCTAAATACTGCGTTCGAAACATAGCTGCGGGCGATGTGGCAGCAGACCGTCTTGCATTGGTTCTTATAAAATGGTATGAGTGCTGGTCATTCAGAAAGCAATGGCAAACTACTGAACGTAAACCTTGGACAGGAATCATAAACAGCCAAAAAATACTGGGGTTGACTGCGACGTCCTGTAAAGGATATGCAACTAACAATCTGTTGCAAGAAAGAAGTTTTATGGGGTCTGCTTCAGCATTGCATCTTCTCTTTCCAGGGTTCTGAACTCGCTACTCTACTTCCCCCCGACCACGAGGCCACCATGGTTTTTAGCTAAAGAGTAACTCCATTAGAGTGATACCACTAGAAAATCAAATGTTGGATCACTTCATTGGTAAGGGGGATTTGGGGGGACAGGGGGGGGGGAGGGAAATAAGGTGTATGTGTGTGGTGATGGTGGCGGCGGTGATGGTGGTACGGTATTTCCTATCAAAGAAGAAAGCGTCTTTTTCCCTCTGTTAGCCCAAGGAACAGCCTTCTGCAAGGTGGGGTTTAGCCCCTCAACCAGGACATCATGAAACCATGGCAGCAGGCGGTGGATTGAGCTGGAGAACAGCTGACAGTTAGTAGTCGCTTACAGTCTCGAGATCAAGACAGCAGTAAAGGATCTCTATACAGAGACAAGGGTCACTGTCACCGACCAGTATGGTCACTGCCAAGAAAGAACGAATGAATAAACAGAAAGAACGAATGAATAAACACACTATTTTCACAGGGTTAAGAATTAGGCATGCAGACCCGTCTAACAGTCTGCCCTTCTATCACTCTCTTTCATATATTGACCAGGAAAACAGATTGACTGGGTCTGCACTGTTGGCTGGGGTATTGGTGCATCATACATTATTTCATCCACACGTCACTTATAACAGTGAACAACAACAAATATATGAAAACATGCATCATAAAGGCATGGGGAATATGCAACAATCATTACTGCATAACTCACTAATATAAATTATTAATGTGACAATTGCTATTAGCTATGGGAGACATACTGTACTACCAATAGGGGACTGACTGTTATACTAGGGTTTTATGATTTTTATTATTATTATTAAGGAGGAAGGTAATCTGTACTGAGATAGTGTTTTAATAGTTTGTGATTATATATATAGAGATTAATGATGTCTTTGATTTCTTGTGGAAGATTGTTCCACAGCCGGACGAGCCCCCACGTTCGCACTTGTCAGAGTCTTGCGTAGAGCAAGATAAGTAGCTCGTTTTCTGGCAAGTGTGAAGCAATATCAAACCACACAAAGTGAATATCCGAAAGTATTATTCACAAGCTTTATTTACGCGCCGCATTTATTATCGCACAAACATCGCACAATGACAATCCATAACAATCATTACGGCATGAACAATATCACTATAATACATAATAATACATACAAGCAATAAACATCTCACTTACAAGTCAAACTATTCAAGCGTTCGAACCAGTCTCCCACTGTCGTACAGGCTAGCTCTCAATGCAGATTCAAACACCAATCGCAGACCCATGCGACCTGTCCGTTCAAACCTCTAAACCCGTCTGCCAGATCTGGCGTTCTACACGCTACACGCCAGTCGGCGCCCACGTCAGCTGGTGTGACCCCTGCACGGTTCACGGGGTGTACTGCTGACCAGCGGTCGTTTAAGCGTCGCTCAATTGCTGTGCTTGGCTGCTTATACGGGCGTCGTCGAAGACGTCGCATTCCCTCTGCAGTGTTTAACATCACTCAGGGTTGCGTGTTGTTATGTTGTCTGGCGTTGGTACAGACAACGTGTCGCAACCTCGGATGTGAGACCTTGACAATGTCTTTGATTTCTTGTGGAAGATTGTTCCACAGCTGAGATGCGGAGTACATTAAGCTTGTTTTGTATAAGTCTATCCTGGGTTGTAATATATTTAGTCGTTTACTGTGTCTAGCATTATATTTAAACAATATCCAAAGGTAATTTGGGCCATTCCGATGTAGGGTTTTGTGAATTAGTTTGGTCTTATTAAAAATTAAACGTTTGCAAAAAAGCAAAGGCTGACTACCTTCTGTACAGAAGCCTAAAACATTGTAGCAGACTAAGAAATTATGGGGAAAGATTTTCATGGGGGAAAAGTTCTGCACAGACTAAGCCACTGGATGATGATGCTTTATGCTTGTGCACTGTAGCTGAAATGCTCAATTTCTGGCAGGTTTGGTTCATGAATCAGCACAATGAAAATCATCATCATCACGTGTCATTCAGACTGATTGGGGCGACCATCATGCTCTATTTGTTTTCTGTGCCCCTGATGTGGTCAACCAATAATCATCTTCCATGTGACCACCACCACCATTTTGTTTCTATTAGCCCCAATGTTCCCATTGTCAAACAATTTCCACTTGTCTCTATTACTTCCAATCTTCTCACTGTCACAACATTATCCAGAACTTTTGTCTCTATTAAAAAAATCTTCCCACACAGCTCACAACTAAACCACAATACTGATACTACTGGCACCTTGCCATCTTGAAAGACGATAGTTTATTACAAACCTCTCTATAATACAAAGCCTGGGCTGAATTGTAGAGACCATGTGTTGCCCATGCAGCATGATCCCTCTTTCAGCCTGCCTAGTTTACTCCAGAGGAAATGAGACACCAATACACCTGGAACAAGAGAAGCTGCAGAAGCTGCCGGATCAGCAAAGCAATGCTATAGCTGTCCTCGTGTCGGAGCTTTAAAACCTAGACAAGTTGCCGATTAAGGTTTAGGGCCTGGTCTGCCCTGCCATGACATTTAGTCCTTAAGTTGCATTTCCTCACACTAGGGTAAGGCTTGTATCCTCCCACTTAGGCTCCTTCGTTTGTCTGTCCAAAGCCGTTTGAAACACACAGCTCACAACTACTCGACTGAATAGATAAAAACTCAACAGACATCAAGAACAGTTAACAACAACAACACATATCTTACTTTGCTTTCAAGGTCATCAACAACGTGAAGGTTTCCAGGCTGAAGTAGCCCCTGTCAACAAAGTCACCCTGCAAGTAGACAGCCACATTTCTCAGTCAGTATGAGCACATACAAAGATGATGATGATGACTGTAAAGTCATTTTTTCCATTAACACCTCAGCAATCCACTTTTTTACCCACACTATATCAGTTTCAATTCATCATTCAAAAATAATAGAGAGTATGAGTTGGATTAATTCACAAGGACATGCTGGGGTGGGGGGAATTGAGCAGGCAGACAGATTGACTGGGTCTGCACCGCTGAGTGAGGTATTGGTGCATGATAAGGCAGACCTATGTATAGTGTAGAAGGAAAGATAGATTATAACAGCCTGGAAAGAATGATGATACAGGAAGTGACCAGAAGATCTGGCTGACACTCAAGACTTCGACGAAAGGCCAGATGGACACATACTCAGAATGCTGCTGGTGCTATTAGTAGCAATTTTGGTCAATATTTAAAAATTGGGTTTTTACTTATGAAATCATACCAGTTAAATAGAGCTTGACAAGACAAATCCAACGGTATCTCAACAAAGAGTGTTCGTTAATTCTAAGCGGAGTTATGAATTTTTTGGTGACGTAATTTAATACCAGGAAGTGTAATGATGACCTAAGAGATAAGGAAGATTTTATCGCGGCCCTTAAATTGGAAGCTGAGAAATTCTGCCTTCTATTACTGTGGCTTGTTTATTTTTAAACGGACAACATAGTGCCTAACTTGTCGTATTATCTATTTTTCGATAGGATGTGCATGACCTGACCTAATTATCAATTTAAAATGGCAGCCAATTGTTTATTATTTATTAAAAGTCTGTCGCATTGCTAACAAACCTGGTAAGATATCTATTTTATTATGCGTTTTTGGTAACAGGAAAGTAAAGGCCACATTCCTCTTTCGATAGAATGTCGAGATGATTGAGAGGATCAATTTCATTGCACCGGGTTTTACCCCATATGGCTCAGTCTCTTTCCGTATGGGCGGCCTGCAGAAAGCATCACACAAAGCACGAAAGTCTCCGTGTCTCAGAGAAAAATGCACTTGACTTTTAAGACTTTTCGATAGGATATGCTGTTACCTAATTAACAGTTTAAAATATCTGCCCATTTATATTAATTAAATGTCATGTGAAATGTTCGTCGTTAGTGAAAGAACAATTCATGAAAATGTATCATATTGTCTTAATGTACTAACTGCATTGCGGCAGCTTTCTTTTGTTGATTAAATATCATGCATTAATGTAAGTAAGTAAGTAAGTTTGTAACTGCTGCATAAATTAAGCAGCAGTTAATTAATTATTAAGATATTACATAATAAAAAATAAAAATATTAAACAATTAAATATTCACTAAAATTGATTTCTACTTCTGCTCTATAATTATTACACTGTTCTGCATCTAATAGTTAGCAATTAATAACCAAATACTAACTTATTGAAAACATATAACTTATTTTACAGTACTGTATTTAAATTTAAATAATTATGTACTGCTGCACAGCTTAGAAAAAAAGTTCTCCTTACTTACACTACTTACAAGTTTACAGACGGGTCTGAAAACTGGCTTTCAAAATTATTTTCAGTCATGTCAAATACTGAAATATCTCCCCCGATGTGTCTCCACCTTGACGTGGTGGGGGAGCTTGCGTGTCCCATAGACCCCATTTGCTTGCCGATGGGTGAAAAATTACATATCGGACAGCTTATGGGATAGGGACCAGACTAAGAGAGACACAACCTGCTGCTCTGCAGGCATAGACTGAGGATAGCAGTCAAAATTTAAATGAGGTGCACAAAGGCAGAATTTCTTGGTCCGGACAAAACTCTTAAGGCTCCCTGTCGAGGGCTGTGGCTGAACGCCTCTAAGCCACAAACCCTCGGATCTTAGAGCCAGGCTGATACCAGTCTACCGGAAAATAGAAACATGATACTGAGCAAGCTACATGCTCAGGTCTGATACATGTACGAAGGCTCCCAGCTGGGGGATATGAGAGTTTCCCGGATGAAGGGGCCTGGCCGTTTCCCGTTCACTGCTGCACGAAGGTAAGGTGCTGAGCCGGCAGCACATGTAGCCTACCTCGTGAGCGAGTACAAAAAAGTCAGAAAAGTGCCCCAGTCGAAGGGTTACGGAAACTGTCTGTATCTAACTCATAGAGAGTGTAGACAAAAGTGGAATAATGTCTCATCAACGCAAGATGGAACGCACGGCGAGCGAACCTATTGCGTGGTCTGAAGTCACAAGCAAAAGCTTACCGAGTGGATGTCACTCGCAGTCTGACCGCTCCTGGTGTGTGATTGAGCGATCAGTGGCAAGTGGGATGCCCAACACATGGAAGTGAGGATCTAAAGCAGCCATGAGCAGGACGTGGAAACTCCTTGGGTGAGCCCAGTCTCAGAGCAATATGTGCCGGCTCTGCAATTATGGAAGCCTCCTTGGATAGCGAGATAATGCCCATGGTCTGCCCCTGCCTTCCCTTGAGGGCAGACCACGATATCGTTGATCGTTCTATCTTGACCAGCTGAGATGTGGGTGACATTACAACAGTCTAACGTGTCTCGAAACCAGAGGAAGGCTAACCTCACTAAAAAATGCCCGCCGGAAGTCGGAAGTGTCGTCCTACGGATGGCAAACTAAAAATTGACACTACGCATTTACGTCCGAGTGAAATGTCTCGTCCGAATGTCTCCCGTGCTAGGAACAGCTCTGACTACCTAGTTTCCGAATGCCGCTCTTGTTCGGAACAGCTCTGACTAGGTAGTTTTCCGAATGTCCGCCGTGCCTGGAACAGCTCTGATGGGTACAGGGACAAGCACATGTCCGAAAACTCGCTTAGTGGAAACCAACCGCAGAGCTGACTGGTTTGTGCAGGAACGGCCCAGGGCGAGCGAAATGCCCAATATATTGAAGTGAGGAATTAAAACAGCCATGAGCAGGACGTGACGATTCCCTCGGTAAACCCAGCACCAGAGCGTTATGTGCCGGCTCTGCAATTATGGAAGCCACCCAGGATGGCGGAAAATGCTATGGACTGTCCCTGCCTTCACTTGAGGGATGACCGTGTAGTCTTTGACTGTTCCAACTAGACCAGCTGAGATGTGGACGGTACCACAAAAGTGAGAGTCTCCCAGGATTGCTAACCTGGTCAAAAATGCACGCTAAAAGTCGGATGTGTTGGCCTGAGGGTTTCGACCCGAGGGTGCCTAACCAGACACACCGCAATCACATCTGAAAAAATCACTCCGGATGAACGCAAAGAAGAAATGCTGAAATATTATGCAAGTACACAGATACATTACTGCTACAAATGACACTTGTATTCTGTTTAATTTTAGTAGTTAAATTACCAGTTCTAATTATAAATAAATACAGGTCCGCTATAGTTTATTGTATGGGCGCCGCAATCTTGAATTCTGTGTTATGACGGCCATGTCACTAAATATTTTTTTCCAGCAATGTTGAAACTTCACATTTATGTAAAATTGAACGAGGGATTCAAAAGTGCAACAAAAAGTTTACATTTCTTTAAGCTACAGGAGTTATAAGACAAATTAGCTTACTATTCGTGAACAGACTCCAATAAAATCAAGAGTAAACACTTTCTCGGCATGAAACTTTGGTGCTGAGTAGAAGGACCAATACTGAAAATATCAGAATAGTTTCCCCTTTCATCGTACCACGCTGCTTTCGTTTAATTGAAATCTAGATGGAAATGGTAACAACCGGAAGTGAATCGTTGGACGGAAGAAAAAGTTCGCGAAATAAAGAAAAACCAACCCCGCCCCACCCGGGAAAGTTCGATAACTTTGACATTGCTACTATTAGTAATGGGACTCTTCCCTGGCTGCTGCAGATGAGGACGAAGCATGTGTCGGTTCTTGACTCAACTGTATTGTTTTAGACATGATATCTCATAGTCCACTCATATAAAACTTTTAGATCTAATACAACGACGACTGCCTCTTATTTTGGCTGGAACTCATCATATACACCATAAACAGAAGTCTTAGCATTTCTACAGACTAGGGTTAACTAGAAAATGTCATGACGGCAGGGGAAAGCTAAAAGACAAGAGAGATAGGGGAAGACTAAAGAGAGGATGCTAAACAGCTTGACACTGTGGCATGAAGAAACATAGGAATTGGAAATTAGCGAGAAAATGTGCGGCAGGAGGCTGTGGACAAACATAATGACCAACACCACACAGCATGGACTACAACAAGACACACACACACACAAACACTTAATAGCAAAGAAACAGATGTAAATGTGTATGGGTGAGTGGGTGTGTGTGGGTATGTGTGTGTGTAAAGTAAGTAAAGGACCCTTTCTTTAAGTACACAGGACATAAGGTGCTACAGCCATATTTGTATAGACCCAGCATCACTCCAGAGGTGAAGAGATCAGTATCACGCCAGCGCCTTCACTTCTCCAGACATTTTCTGCTACCATTGTAGGCTGGGTACCCTGGCAGCCCAGGTCAAATACACAATCTGGCTAGACGTGAGTTTTAACCCATGGCCAACAGGCAAGTCTCTAGCCACCATGTTACCACGGCTTCTGTGTGTATGTTAAAAGTTACTTGCATGTTCTTTACGGGGCATTACAATTAAGCCCAGTATTTATTGGCTGTAGGTGATTTACTTTGCAATTTTACTTGCAGTAGTTTGCCATTGCTATTTGAATGGTGGATGCCTCATACCATTAACATGAATGCTAGGTGATCTTTCAATACTGAAGACACAAACAACAGATTGCATTATTTATTGCCTGGCATATTTCACTGCATCTCGTCAGGTACATACTGCAGAAATCACACAACAGAAACATAAGTAATTAGATTAATCCTTCGAGCTGAAATATACAGCACACTTATTCACACAGTAATCTGAATTGTCTACCATGGTAGTTTTAAAATGACAATCTTGTCTTTTTGCAAGACAAAACAGTGATGTGTCTGCGGCTGATTCCAAATCCTCAATTCTGTGGGAATTGTGAAACTGCGTTTCACTAACTCCTAGGCAACAGACCTGTCTGTATGAGGGTGCTACAGATGTGACCACAGATGCCAGGAGGGGGTAGTCTGACATAGTTTATGCAACTGAACAAGAGGACAACCATAAAACAGGAACTACCATGAAGACATAATTTCAGGTAGCCTGACAAAGTTTGAACAACCAAACAAGCAAACATAAACCAGGAACTCACCATGAAAAGAAAACAGTTTGACAAAAGTCTGAACAACAGAACAAGAGGACAAACACAAACCAGGAACTCACAATGAAGACACGAACAACCAAACAAGAGGACAAACACAAACCAGGAACTCACCATGAAGACATAGTTTGTGTCTGGCATTTCTCCACCAGTTCTGAACAGCTCCATCAGGTCATAAAACTGTCAAATAAACCACACTGGCTACAATTTTTGTCTAGATTACAGACTGTAATATACTCTAGATTACAAGCTGTAAAATAGTCTAGGTTGTTTTTTGTGTGCATATCCTTTACAGGACATCGCTGTCAACATAAGCATCTTTCAGCTGATTGTTGATTTCTTGGCAAGATTACGCTCAGTAGTTTGCCATTGCTTTCTGAGCGGCCGGCTCACATACCCCGTAAGTTACCGATGTGATTCGAACCACTGCTGATTCTCACCGTCGTCACGTTATCTACGAGAGTATACGAAATTACGGAGAAAAGTTGCTAACCTCTAGGCCAGGAAGCCAGCTAGTCTAGGTTACAAACTGTAAAATAGTCTAGATTAAAAGCTGTAAAATAGTCTAGATTACAAGCTGTACAATAGTCTAAATTACAGACTGTACAATAATCTAGATTACAGACTGTACAATAATCTAGATTACAAGCTGTACAATAGTCTAGATTACAAGCTGTAAAATAGTCTGAAAAACTGTAAAATAGTCTTGATGACAAACTGAACAATAGTCTAGATTACAAACTGTACAATAGACTAAATTACAATCTGTAAAATAGTCTAGACTACAAACTGTACAATAGTCCAGATTACAAGCTGTACAATAGTCTAGATTACATGCCATAAAACAGTATAAATTACAAACTGTAAAACAGTCTAGACTACAAACTGTAAAACAGTCTAGACTACAAACTGTAAAACAGTCTAAATAACAAACAATTAAAAAGGCTAGATTACAAGCTGTATGATAAAGTAAAAATTATCAACTGATAACTGAAGTATAAATTACAAAATGCTTTTTTAAAAAAAATTAAAGAATACAAAGTGTAAAATAAAATCTAGATTCTTCTTCTACTTCTGCCTTCCAGCTACAATGGAGCATAGTCCACCAACAACGCCCTCTATAGCTCTGTTCCTGATTGGTTGGGTTCTGCCAGTTTCCTACAGGATCAGACAGCCAGCTTTGACCCAACCCTCCTCAGTTACTTCTTATGACATGCATGGCAAGTTACAGTGTTACTATTCTTTGCCTCCCTTATGGACCCCAGTGTTGGTGTTTGTCCATCAAGTATGATGATGACCATTCATTTCATCCAGTGAGGCTTGAGAGTTTTGAGCCGTGACTTCTAAGATGGCTGGTAAGGCCTATTTTGGCTTGAAATGTTCTTTGACAATGTGGACAAAGAATGCTTGACATTCAAGGAGGAGGATCTCCTGCAATGGTTTTTCACAGCTCTTGCTCTCAATAACCAACAGGCGAGAAGTTAACAAACTAAAACAAATTAACCTATAATATATGATCATATTCAAATGCCCTTGAAGAATATTGAACAACAAGAGAACAGGGTGAAAAAAAAAGACATAAAACAAGTTGAGATAACACCAGTGATCCGTCCATCCGTCATGTTCTGCCATCACACTCGATCACCACAGTTGTGGATCAGCTCCGTGTTCCTGTCTCGACCATGCCATGTGGCCAATCCATCCAGGTATTTACTTCTCGATCTCCCCCTTGGTCTCTTCCCTTCGATCTTGCCAGTTGTCACCAAGTTCTCCAAGTCATTTCTTCTCATAACATGCCCAAAAAATTTGACTGTCTACGTCTAATGACTCTAATCAGTTTACAATCTTCATTTGTTTCTTGAAGGACTTGCTCATTGGTTTTTCTGTCCGTCCATGATATTCTTTGCATTTTCCTGAGAAACCACATTTCTACAGCCATCAGATGTTTTTCAGCTTGACTGCTTATTGTCCACGCTACACATCCATACAAAAGCACAGGTTCTATGTAGCACCTCAACACTCTTTTCCTCATTTCAATCGATATCTTTTTATTGGTCAGTATGTTTTTCATCTTGCAAAAGACTACCTTCGCAATGGCAATTCTTGTTCTAATCTCTTCAATGAATCTCCCATCAGATGTTATGACTGTGCCGAGATAACAGTATCGATTCACTTGTTTAAGAATATGCCCATCTACTCGTATATCACATTGTGTATTTCCTTCTTCCCAGTGACGACCATAATCTGTGTCTTCTTAATATTCAGTTCTAACCCTAGTTGTGCAACAACTGCATCTACTAAATTTTGCAGGTTCTGTTCATTGTCTGCAATCAAGACTGTATCATCTGCATATCTAATGTTATTGATGTATCTTCCCCCAATGTTGATTCCTTCCATATCTTCTATATTTCTGAATATATTTTCACTGTACAGGGAAAAAAGATCTGGAGACATTACACATCCCTGTCTCACACCTCTTTTAATAGGCTGATATTGACCTACATCATTATCAATTCTGGTGGTAGCTTGTTGTTTCCAATATATGTTTTTTACAAGTCTAAGGTCTTTTCCATCTATTTGTAGATCTAAAAGCATCCTTATCATGTCGACATGTCTCACTTTATCGAAAGCTTTTGTGTAGTCAATAAAGCAAAGATATAGATCTTTGTTTACTTCTATAGAACGCTCAATTACTGTTCTCAGTATATACACAGCACTTACTGTGCCATTGCCTTCTACGAACCCACATCGTTCTTCTCCTATTTCGGGTTGTATTTTCTTCCTAACTCTTTGCATGATAATTCTCAGCAGAATCTTCGTGATGTGGCTCATTATACTAATTGTTCTATGTTGGATCGCATTCCATGACTCCTGATTTCTTCGGGATTGCAATAAATACAGAATTACATAATTCAGGAGGTATATCTCCAGTATCGTATATTGCGTTCAGCAGCCGGTGACTTGGTCTATTCCATATTCTTCTAAGGCATTGATCATTTCTACTGTGATGTTATCTGTACCGGGGATCTTGCCAGCTTTCAAATGGTTAAGAGCATTCTGAACTTCTATCTTCAAAATTGATGGTCCTTCATTATTATTCCGATGATCATATTGTTCTTCTCTTGTATCATCATAAAGGTCTTTCACATAATTTGACCACGCATGTAAAATCTGATCTTTTTCTATTATGATTTTGCCATTTTTGGTTTTTAGGCAACCCATTGATGTGTGTGTGTTCTTTTGTTAGTGATGTCATTAATTCTTTTGTGCATTAAATTGGTATTCTTGTGATAGACTTCATAATGAAGTGATAGACTTAATAAAAACAGAGTAAAATAATTTGGGCACATGTCACGGCCAGCTCTAGACAGTAAGTAAAGGATATCTTTTACATGCCTTGGGCCAAATGGACATATAGTGCGTGCCCCATATTTGTATAGATCAACCAGCACTGGAGGGGTGGTGTGGTCATTATCCCGCCAGGTGCCTTTATTTCCCAAGACAACTCCAGGTACCCACCATTGGCTCGGTCAACATGGATGACCAGGTCAATTTTTACAAATCTGCTTCCATGTCAAATCGAACCCATGACCACCGGGCAAGTAGGCAGCTGAGCTGGGGATTCTGAGATAAGCAGCACATCTTGTTCAAATTTCATTTTCTCTTCATTGCTCTCATATTTTCATTCTCCTCGTCCCATTCTTATGCCTTAATGTTGTCCCTGGAGCGTCTTCTCCGTGATTATATGTTGTGTTTTGTGTATGTATTTGTTTGGTGATGAAGGCTAGTCGCTGCAACATCCTGTTTTCTGTACTTGTGTTCTGTACAGCTGCATTACTTTGTGTTATTTATATTGTTTGCACTCTCACTATAGACAGCGCTAACATTCTTTGGAAATGTCTATCACAAATCAGACTCCCGCCTCTCTTGCTGTCACGTGTAGATTATCTAACACAACTGTAATCTTCCACTTCTCCACTTGCCCAGCACACTTCCTTCCATATTTATCTTTTCTAGACTTTCATGTCTTTTGACATGTCCAAAGTATTTCATTTCATTCATTTTTGTTTGTCTCAATAATCAATTATTTGTTGCTGTTGTGTTCGCACGCTTTGAACTCAAGCGTAGTCCACACACATCCCACAACTTCTAGTGCACTGGACTGATTTTTGCGTGTGGATTAGCTTTCTCAATTACCAGTGTCCTGCGCCATCTGACTTCTGAGGTACTTGTAATGTACATCCCCAAGTCAAGGACGAGAAGTCAACATTTTAGTCCAACTGACCGATGTAGAGGTTGAACCCACTACCTTGAATTAAACACACGGATGTTTAATAGCAAGCGCTGTTAATGATTCGGCCATGCTGACCCCCTTAATAACTAATCTTCTTCAGTACTGAGTTCATGTTGGATAAACCTTTTTGTTCTCTCTCCTATAACTTTCACGTGCCCTGGAGATCTCAGTCCTTGGTGCTCTGGATCAACTCTAGGAGCCCTATGGAGTTCACCAGACTGAAACAATGGATCCCTGGACTTCATATGACTGAATTAGGGAGTTCATGGATTTTTTTGAAGACTGAATTAAGGAATAAATTGACTACATAAAATTCAATTAGGGAATTCATGGACTTGTTTTTAGATTGAATTAGAGGGTTCATTGAGTTTGTGTGTGTGTGTGTGGAATGAATTAGGGGGTCCATTGACTTTTTTAAGACTGAATCATGGGGTTCATGGACCTTTTTAGACTGAGTTAGTGGATTCATGGACCTTTTTAGACTGAATTAGGGGATTCATTGACCTTTTCAGACTTAATTAGGGGATTCATTGACCTTTTCAGACTTAATTAGGGGATTCACTGACCTTTTTTTTTATAGACTGAATTAGGAGATTCATGGATCTTTTTTTTAGACTGAATTAGGGGTTCAGTGACTCTTTTTTTTAAAGACTGAATTAGGGAATAAATGGACTACATAAAATTGAAATAGGGAATTCATGGACTTTATTTAAAGACTGAATTAGGGGATTCATTGACCTTTTTAGACTGAATGAGGGAATTCATGGACCTTTTTAGACTGAATTAGAGGGTTCATGGACCTTTTTTGACTGAATTAGGGGGTTGATGGACTTCACTAGACTGAATAAAAGGATTCATGAACATGACTGGAATGTTAAAAGAAATCCATGTAGGGAATGTGTAGAAGACAATACTGACCTGTCCGTGGATGTCCCCACATACTGTCACTGGCGTCTGCACTGGCTGGACGTTGGACTCCTCCAGCAGCAACTCACACACCATGTCACACAATTTCTGACATGGTGAAGTTGAAAACATATCACATGGTGAAGTTGAGAGCATATCACATGGTGAAGTTGAAAACATATCACATGGTGAAGTTGAAAACATATCACATGGTGAAGTTGAGAACATATCACATGGTGAAGTTGAGAACATATCACATGGTGAAGTTGAGAACATATCACATGGTGAAGTTGAGAGCATATCACATGGTGAAGTTGAAAACATATCACATGGTGAAGTTGAAAACATATCACATGGTGAAGTTGAGAACATATCACATGGTGAAGTTGAGAACATATCACATGGTGAAGTTGAGAACATATCACATGGTGAAGTTGAGAACATATCACATGGTGAAGTTGAGAACATATCACATGGTGAAGTTGAGAACATATCACATGGTGAAGTTGAGAACATATCACATGGTGAAGTTGAGAACATATCACATGGTGAAGTTGAGAACATATCACATGGTGAAGTTGAGAACATATCACATGGTGAAGTTGAGAACATATCACATGGTGAAGTTGAGAACATATCACATGGTGAAGTTGAGAACATATCACATGGTGAAGTTGAGAACATATCACATGGTGAAGTTGAGAGCATATCACATGGTGAAGTTGAGAACATATCACATGGTGAAGTTGAGAACATATCACATGGTGAAGTTGAGAACATATCACATGGTGAAGTTGAGAACATATCACATGGTGAAGTTGAGAACATATCACATGGTGAAGTTGAGAACATATCACATGGTGAAGTTGAGAGCATATCACATGGTGAAGTTGAGAACGTATCACATGGTGAAGTTGAGAGCGTATCACATGGTGAAGTTGAGAACGTATCACATGGTGAAGTTGAGAACGTATCACATGGTGAAGTTGAGAACATATCACATGGTGAAGTTGAGAACATATCACATGGTGAAGTTGAGAACATATCACATGGTGAAGTTGAGAACATATCACATGGTGAAGTTGAGAACATATGACATGGTGAAGTTGAGAACATATGACATGGTGAAGTTGAGAACATATGACATGGTGAAGTTGAGAACATATGACATGGTGAAGTTGGGAACATATGACATGGTGAAGTTGAGAACATATCACATGGTGAAGTTGAGAACATATCACATGGTGAAGTTGAGAACATATCACATGGTGAAGTTGGGAACATATCACATGGTGAAGTTGAGAACATATCACATGGTGAAGTTGAGAACATATCACATGGTGAAGTTGAGAACATATCACATGGTGAAGTTGAGAACATATCACATGGTGAAGTTGGGAACATATCACATGGTGAAGTTGAGAACATATCACATGGTGAAGTTGAGAACATATCACATGGTGAAGTTGAGAACATATCACATGGTGAAGTTGGGAACATATCACACGGTGAAGTTGAGAACATATCACATGGTGAAGTTGGGAACATATCACATGGTGAAGTTGAGAAAATATCACATGGTGAAGTTGGGAACATATCACATGGTGAAGTTGAGAACATATCACATGGTGAAGTTGAGAACATATCACATGGTGAAGTTGGGAACATATCACATGGTGAAGGTGAGAACATATCACATGGTGAAGGTGAGAACATATCACATGGTGAAGTTGAAAACATATCACATGGTGAAGGTGAGAACATATCACATGGTGAAGTTGAAAACATATCACATGGTGAAGTTGAGAACATATCACATGGTGAAGTTGAGAACATATCACATGGTGAAGTTGAGAACATATCACATGGTGAAGTTGAGAACATATCACATGGTGAAGTTGAGAGCATATCACATGGTGAAGTTGAGAACATATCACATGGTGAAGTTGAGAACATATCACATGGTGAAGTTGAGAACATATCACATGGTGAAGTTGGGAACATATCACATGGAGAAGTTGGGAACATATCACATGGTGAAGTTGGGAACATATCACATGGTGAAGTTGGGAACATATCACATGGTGAAGTTGAGAACATATCACATGGTGAAGTTGGGAACATATCACATGGTGAAGTTGAGAACATATCACATGGTGAAGTTGAAAACATATCACATGGTGAAGTTGAGAACATATCACATGGTGAAGTTGAGAACATATCACATGGTGAAGTTGAGAACATATCACATGGTGAAGTTGGGAACATATCACATGGTGAAGTTGGGAACATATCACATGGTGAAGTTGGGAACATATCACATGGTGAAGTTGGGAACATATCACATGGTGAAGTTGGGAACATATCACATGGTGAAGTTGGGAACGTATCACATGGTGAAGTTGAAAACATATCACATGGTGAAGTTGGGAACATATCACATGGTGAAGTTGAGAACATATCACATGGTGAAGTTGAAAACATATCACATGGTGACGTTGGGAACGTATCACATGGTGAAGTTGAAAACATATCACATGGTGAAGTTGAAAACATATCACATGGTGAAGTTGGGAACGTATCACATGGTGAAGTTGAAAACATATCACATGGTGAAGTTGAAAACATATCACATGGTGAAGTTGGGAACGTATCACATGGTGAAGTTGAGAACATATCACATGGTGAAGTTGAAAACATATCACATGGTGAAGTTGAAAACAAATCACATGGTGAAGTTGAGAGCATATCACATGGTGAAGTTGAAAACATATCACATGGTGAAGTTGAGAATGTATCACACGGTGAAGTTGAAAACATATCACATGGTGAAGGTGAAAACATATCACATGGTGAAGTTGAGAGCATATCACATGGTGAAGTTGGGAACATATCACATGGTGAAGTTGAGAACATATCACATGGTGAAGTTGAGAACATATCACATGGTGAAGTTGAGAACATATCACATGGTGAAGTTGAGAACATATCACATGGTGAAGTTGAGAGCATATCACATGGTGAAGTTGAGAGCATATCACATGGTGAAGTTGAGAGCATATCACATGGTGAAGTTGAGAGCATATCACATGGTGAAGTTGAGAACGTATCACATGGTGAAGTTGAGAACGTATCACATGGTGAAGTTGAGAACATATCACATGGTGAAGTTGAGAACATATCACATGGTGAAGTTGAGAACATATCACATGGTGAAGTTGAGAACATATCACATGGTGAAGTTGAGAACATATGACATGGTGAAGTTGAGAACATATCACATGGTGAAGTTGAGAACATATCACATGGTGAAGTTGAGAACATATGACATGGTGAAGTTGGGAACATATGACATGGTGAAGTTGAGAACATATCACATGGTGAAGTTGAGAACATATCACATGGTGAAGTTGAGAACATATCACATGGTGAAGTTGGGAACATATCACATGGTGAAGTTGAGAACATATCACATGGTGAAGTTGAGAACATATCACATGGTGAAGTTGAGAACATATCACATGGTGAAGTTGGGAACATATCACATGGTGAAGTTGAGAACATATCACATGGTGAAGTTGAGAACATATCACATGGTGAAGTTGAGAACATATCACATGGTGAAGTTGGGAACATATCACATGGTGAAGTTGGGAACATATCACACGGTGAAGTTGGGAACATATCACATGGTGAAGTTGAGAAAATATCACATGGTGAAGTTGGGAACATATCACATGGTGAAGTTGAGAACATATCACATGGTGAAGTTGAGAACATATCACATGGTGAAGTTGGGAACATATCACATGGTGAAGGTGAGAACATATCACATGGTGAAGGTGAGAACATATCACATGGTGAAGTTGAAAACATATCACATGGTGAAGGTGAGAACATATCACATGGTGAAGTTGAAAACATATCACATGGTGAAGTTGAGAACATATCACATGGTGAAGTTGAGAACATATCACATGGTGAAGTTGAGAACATATCACATGGTGAAGTTGAGAACATATCACATGGTGAAGTTGAGAGCATATCACATGGTGAAGTTGAGAACATATCACATGGTGAAGTTGAGAACATATCACATGGTGAAGTTGAGAACATATCACATGGTGAAGTTGGGAACATATCACATGGTGAAGTTGGGAACATATCACATGGTGAAGTTGGGAACATATCACATGGTGAAGTTGGGAACATATCACATGGTGAAGTTGGGAACATATCACATGGTGAAGTTGGGAACATATCACATGGTGAAGTTGAGAACATATCACATGGTGAAGTTGAAAACATATCACATGGTGAAGTTGAGAACATATCACATGGTGAAGTTGAGAACATATCACATGGTGAAGTTGAGAACATATCACATGGTGAAGTTGGGAACATATCACATGGTGAAGTTGGGAACATATCACATGGTGAAGTTGGGAACATATCACATGGTGAAGTTGGGAACATATCACATGGTGAAGTTGGGAACGTATCACATGGTGAAGTTGAAAACATATCACATGGTGAAGTTGGGAACATATCACATGGTGAAGTTGAGAACATATCACATGGTGAAGTTGAAAACATATCACATGGTGACGTTGGGAACGTATCACATGGTGAAGTTGAAAACATATCACATGGTGAAGTTGAAAACATATCACATGGTGAAGTTGGGAACGTATCACATGGTGAAGTTGAAAACATATCACATGGTGAAGTTGAAAACATATCACATGGTGAAGTTGGGAACGTATCACATGGTGAAGTTGAGAACATATCACATGGTGAAGTTGAAAACATATCACATGGTGAAGTTGAAAACATATCACATGGTGAAGTTGAGAGCATATCACATGGTGAAGTTGAAAACATATCACATGGTGAAGTTGAGAATGTATCACACGGTGAAGTTGAAAACATATCACATGGTGAAGGTGAAAACATATCACATGGTGAAGTTGAGAGCATATCACATGGTGAAGTTGAAAACATATCACATGGTGAAGTTGAAAACATATCACATGGTGAAGTTGAGAACATATCACATGGTGAAGTTGAGAGCATATCACATGGTGAAGTTGAGAACATATCACATGGTGAAGTTGAAAACATATCACATGGTGAAGTTGAGAGCATATCACATGGTGAAGTTGAGAACATATCACATGGTGAAGTTGAAAACATATTACATGGTGAAGGTGAAAACATATCACATGGTGAAGTTGAGAACATATCACATGGTGAAGTTGAGAGCATATCACATGGTGAAGTTGAGAACATATCACATGGTGAAGTTGAAAACATATCACATGGTGAAGTTGAGAACATATCACATGGTGAAGTTGAGAACATATCACATGGTGAAGTTGGGAACATATCACATGGAGAAGTTGGGAACATATCACATGGTGAAGTTGGGAACATATCACATGGTGAAGTTGGGAACATATCACATGGTGAAGTTGAGAACATATCACATGGTGAAGTTGGGAACATATCACATGGTGAAGTTGAGAACATATCACATGGTGAAGTTGAAAACATATCACATGGTGAAGTTGAGAACATATCACATGGTGAAGTTGAGAACATATCACATGGTGAAGTTGAGAACATATCACATGGTGAAGTTGGGAACATATCACATGGTGAAGTTGGGAACATATCACATGGTGAAGTTGGGAACATATCACATGGTGAAGTTGGGAACATATCACATGGTGAAGTTGGGAACATATCACATGGTGAAGTTGGGAACGTATCACATGGTGAAGTTGAAAACATATCACATGGTGAAGTTGGGAACATATCACATGGTGAAGTTGAGAACATATCACATGGTGAAGTTGAAAACATATCACATGGTGACGTTGGGAACGTATCACATGGTGAAGTTGAAAACATATCACATGGTGAAGTTGAAAACATATCACATGGTGAAGTTGGGAACGTATCACATGGTGAAGTTGAAAACATATCACATGGTGAAGTTGAAAACATATCACATGGTGAAGTTGGGAACGTATCACATGGTGAAGTTGAGAACATATCACATGGTGAAGTTGAAAACATATCACATGGTGAAGTTGAAAACAAATCACATGGTGAAGTTGAGAGCATATCACATGGTGAAGTTGAAAACATATCACATGGTGAAGTTGAGAATGTATCACACGGTGAAGTTGAAAACATATCACATGGTGAAGGTGAAAACATATCACATGGTGAAGTTGAGAGCATATCACATGGTGAAGTTGGGAACATATCACATGGTGAAGTTGAGAACATATCACATGGTGAAGTTGAGAACATATCACATGGTGAAGTTGAGAACATATCACATGGTGAAGTTGAGAACATATCACATGGTGAAGTTGAGAGCATATCACATGGTGAAGTTGAGAGCATATCACATGGTGAAGTTGAGAGCATATCACATGGTGAAGTTGAGAACGTATCACATGGTGAAGTTGAGAACGTATCACATGGTGAAGTTGAGAACATATCACATGGTGAAGTTGAGAACATATCACATGGTGAAGTTGAGAACATATCACATGGTGAAGTTGAGAACATATCACATGGTGAAGTTGAGAACATATGACATGGTGAAGTTGAGAACATATGACATGGTGAAGTTGAGAACATATCACATGGTGAAGTTGAGAACATATGACATGGTGAAGTTGGGAACATATGACATGGTGAAGTTGAGAACATATGACATGGTGAAGTTGAGAACATATCACATGGTGAAGTTGAGAACATATCACATGGTGAAGTTGGGAACATATCACATGGTGAAGTTGAGAACATATCACATGGTGAAGTTGAGAACATATCACATGGTGAAGTTGAGAACATATCACATGGTGAAGTTGGGAACATATCACATGGTGAAGTTGAGAACATATCACATGGTGAAGTTGAGAACATATCACATGGTGAAGTTGAGAACATATCACATGGTGAAGTTGGGAACATATCACATGGTGAAGTTGGGAACATATCACACGGTGAAGTTGGGAACATATCACATGGTGAAGTTGGGAACATATCACATGGTGAAGTTGAGAAAATATCACATGGTGAAGTTGGGAACATATCACATGGTGAAGTTGAGAACATATCACATGGTGAAGTTGAGAACATATCACATGGTGAAGTTGGGAACATATCACATGGTGAAGGTGAGAACATATCACATGGTGAAGGTGAGAACATATCACATGGTGAAGTTGAAAACATATCACATGGTGAAGGTGAGAACATATCACATGGTGAAGTTGAAAACATATCACATGGTGAAGTTGAGAACATATCACATGGTGAAGTTGAGAACATATCACATGGTGAAGTTGAGAACATATCACATGGTGAAGTTGAGAACATATCACATGGTGAAGTTGAGAGCATATCACATGGTGAAGTTGAGAACATATCACATGGTGAAGTTGAGAACATATCACATGGTGAAGTTGAGAACATATCACATGGTGAAGTTGAGAACATATCACATGGTGAAGTTGGGAACATATCACATGGTGAAGTTGGGAACATATCACATGGTGAAGTTGGGAACATATCACATGGTGAAGTTGGGAACATATCACATGGTGAAGTTGGGAACATATCACATGGTGAAGTTGAGAACATATCACATGGTGAAGTTGAAAACATATCACATGGTGAAGTTGAGAACATATCACATGGTGAAGTTGAGAACATATCACATGGTGAAGTTGAGAACATATCACATGGTGAAGTTGGGAACATATCACATGGTGAAGTTGGGAACATATCACATGGTGAAGTTGGGAACATATCACATGGTGAAGTTGGGAACATATCACATGGTGAAGTTGGGAACGTATCACATGGTGAAGTTGAAAACATATCACATGGTGAAGTTGGGAACATATCACATGGTGAAGTTGAGAACATATCACATGGTGAAGTTGAAAACATATCACATGGTGACGTTGGGAACGTATCACATGGTGAAGTTGAAAACATATCACATGGTGAAGTTGAAAACATATCACATGGTGAAGTTGGGAACGTATCACATGGTGAAGTTGAAAACATATCACATGGTGAAGTTGAAAACATATCACATGGTGAAGTTGGGAACGTATCACATGGTGAAGTTGAGAACATATCACATGGTGAAGTTGAAAACATATCACATGGTGAAGTTGAAAACATATCACATGGTGAAGTTGAGAGCATATCACATGGTGAAGTTGAAAACATATCACATGGTGAAGTTGAGAATGTATCACACGGTGAAGTTGAAAACATATCACATGGTGAAGGTGAAAACATATCACATGGTGAAGTTGAGAGCATATCACATGGTGAAGTTGAAAACATATCACATGGTGAAGTTGAAAACATATCACATGGTGAAGTTGAGAACATATCACATGGTGAAGTTGAGAGCATATCACATGGTGAAGTTGAGAACATATCACATGGTGAAGTTGAAAACATATCACATGGTGAAGTTGAGAGCATATCACATGGTGAAGTTGAGAACATATCACATGGTGAAGTTGAAAACATATCACATGGTGAAGGTGAAAACATATCACATGGTGAAGTTGAGAACATATCACATGGTGAAGTTGAGAGCATATCACATGGTGAAGTTGAGAACATATCACATGGTGAAGTTGAAAACATATCACATGGTGAAGTTGAGAGCATATCACATGGTGAAGTTGAGAGCATATCACATGGTGAAGTTGAGAGCATATCACATGGTGAAGTTGAAAACATATCACATGGTGAAGTTGAAAACATATCACATGGTGAAGTTGAAAACATATCACATGGTGAAGTTGAGAGCATATCACATGGTGAAGTTGAGAGCATATCACATGGTGAAGTTGAGAACATATCACATGGTGAAGTTGAAAACATATCACATGGTGAAGTTGAGAGCATATCACATGGTGAAGTTGAGAACATATCACATGGTGAAGTTGAAAACATATCACATGGTGAAGGTGAAAACATATCACATGGTGAAGTTGAGAACATATCACATGGTGAAGTTGAGAGCATATCACATGGTGAAGTTGAGAACATATCACATGGTGAAGTTGAAAACATATCACATGGTGAAGTTGAGAGCATATCACATGGTGAAGTTGAGAGCATATCACATGGTGAAGTTGAGAGCATATCACATGGTGAAGTTGAGAACATATCACATGGTGAAGTTGAAAACATATCACATGGTGAAGGTGAAAACATATCACACGGTGAAGTTGAGAACATATCACATGGTGAAGTTGAAAACATATCACATGGTGAAGTTGAAAACATATCACATGGTGAAGGTGAAAACATATCACATGGTGAAGTTGAGAGCATATCACATGGTGAAGTTGAGAGCATATCACATGGTGAAGTTGAGAACATATCACATGGTGAAGTTGAAAACATATCACATGGTGAAGTTGAGAGCATATCACATGGTGAAGTTGAAAAAATATCACATGGTGAAGTTGAAAACATATCACATGGTGAAGTTGAAAACATATCACATGGTGAAGGTGAAAACATATCACATGGTGAAGTTGAGAACATATCACATGGTGAAGTTGAGAGCATATCACATGGTGAAGTTGAAAACATATTACATGGAGAACGTGAAAACATATGACATGGAGAAGTTGAAAACATATCACATGGTGAAGTTGAAAACATATTACATGGTGAAGGTGAAAACATATTACATGGTGAAGGTGAAAACATATCACATGGTGAAGTTGAAAA
The DNA here is from genome assembly GCA_963921405.1 of Cepaea hortensis. NCBI lineage: Eukaryota > Metazoa > Mollusca > Gastropoda > Stylommatophora > Helicidae > Cepaea > Cepaea hortensis. Next base: position 53,978,039 of record OY992879.1, read on the forward strand.
CATATCACATGGTGAAGTTGAAAACATATCACATGGTGAAGGTGAAAACATATTACATGGTGAATGTGAATACATATCACATGGAGCAGTTGAAAACATATCACAAGGTGAAGGTGAAAACATATCACATACAGAAGTTGAAAACATATCACACGGAGAAGGTGAAAACATGTCACATGGTGAAGTTATAAATATATCACATGGAGAAGTGTTTCACTCACTGGCACCGTCTGCCTTGACTGACGATAGTTTATTACACTGTGCTTCCAAATGGCATAATAACAACAACCTTATGATGGTAATACCAGGGATGGAATTATACCTATCCATGGCACAAAGCCTGGGCTGAATTGTAGAGACCTTGCAGCATAAGCCCTCCTTCGGCCTGTCTAGTTTACTCTACAGGAAAGGTCACACCAATAAATCTGGAACAAGACAAGCTGCAGAAGCTGCCAGATCAGCAACAAAGCAATGCTCTAACTGTCTGCCCATCAGAGCTTTGATCCTAGACCAGTTGCTGACTAAGGCCTAGAACCTGGTCTGCCTCAAATTAAATACTTTCCTCGTTATATTTAATTTTAATGACAATATACAATCAGTCAATCACTATACGTTCTTCTTCTGTCTTTCATCTCCCAATGGAGCACAGGTCGTCACCCAATTCACAAGTCCTTTGTAAACTTGTTCATGATTGGTTGATTTTGCAGCTAAAGTTTTGCTTTATTTGTTTTTTGTTTTAACATTCACTCGATTTGAACTCAAGCATAGTCCATATATGTGCTACTACTTCTAGTAGCATTAGGCTGATTTTTGCACACGGATTAGCTTTCCCTATTACCAGTGTCCCTTGCCATCAGGTGAACCCACTTCGACTTCAGAGGTCAGCTAAAGCTTTCTAAGGGGTTGATTTAGCCAGTCTCACCCCAACCAGGTGCCTCTTATGGCATGCATGGTTGATTAGAGTGTTACAAATCTTTGCTTCCCTTATGGACACTGGTAACACACGAGTGATCAATGTATGTTAGTCATCATCATCATCCTGCCTTGGACAGGTTAATCCGGCCATCAAATGCCAAGAAAAAATTGGATGTGTCTGTCAAAAGGCTCAAATATCGCAGCTCTGCTATAAACAGGCAAAGCTACAATATTATTATGTCCAAAACAGATCAGACAGGAAAAAAGATAATCACCCTCTGTCATCTCTGCAATAAAGACTGGCTGATAATGCGTCTTCACAGTACACCCAAACAGGCTTCTACCTGCCCATCTGTTGATGCTGTCCATCATCACTAAGTGTTTTATCGTGTTTTCCTCTACTAACACACTTCTTGGCTCTGTGGCAAAGGAGTTATGGACGCAATTCGTAATCCCACATACCGCGTTCCAAACACAGCTACGGTGATTTGGAAGCAGGCCGCCTTGCAATGATTTTAATAAAATGGTATGAGTGCCAGTAATTCAGAAACAAAGCGACTACTCATACTCAACTTCGACTATGAATAAATTCTCCCTTTATTCATAGTCGAACTTTCCCGGCTGGTCACGTGATTTGCCAAGTCACGTGACTTAACCTATTTGACATCATCGGGACATGCGAGTGGCTATATTAGAAATTTTCGTTGATTCAGAAACGTATCCTCAGTAGCATAGTGGTAAGTGTCTCCGCCTGATGCGCTGGAGCTCAATTCCCTGCCTGACACATTTTTATAATTCTTCACCAATTAATATGGTGAAAGTGACTGTTTAATGAACAAATATTAGGAACTAAGGAAGTAAACAGGCACAGTGCAGAATGTGGCTTAGATATTAACATCCAAAAAACAAAAACTATGATAATTAGCAGTCAAAAGGAAAGGTTATCGATGAACATCACAGTAAATGGACAGATACTAGAACAAGTAACAAGTTTCTCTTATCTTGGACATATAATAACAGATGATGGCAGAAGTGAAATGGAAATCAACAAGAGAATAGGAATGGCCAAAAATGCTTTCAACGGCATGAAATCAGACATCTAGAGAGATTAATAATGCATTAAAAATGAGAATTGTCAAATGCTATGTATATTCAACGCTACTGTATGGCGCGGAAGCCTGGCCATTGAACAAGCTTTAAAAGACACAATACTCTTATAAAAACCATACTGGAAGGCAAGGTTGAGAGCAAGCGAGCAAGAGGTAGACAACGATACAAGTGGGAGGATACCAATTCTGGAAGATTATTCTTGATATTTAAACATCCAGAAAGGGCTAACATAATGTCACAGTTCGACTATGAATAAAGGATGGATACACAAGATATACTATGCACTACAACATCTACTAAAATCAAAGGCGCTATCTCGTAACACCAAAATCACAATATACAAAACACTGATCAGACCAGTTGTGCTGTATGGCTCTGAAACCTGGAGTACAACGAAAGGAGACGAAGCCTTGTTACAAACCTTTGAGAACAAAATTTAAAGACGCATCTTTGGACCCATTAGGGATACACAAAGTGGAGAGTGGAAAAGAAGAAGTAACAAAGACATTTATGATTTGTTTAAGTCCCCGCTAATCACTGGTATCATGAAGGCTAATAGACTACAATGGCTGGGGCATATAGAAAGAATGGAAGATAATAGGGAAACAAAACTCGCTTACACTCAGGAAATAAATGACCGTAGACCCCGAGGTAGACCAAGAAGGCGGTGGAGAGATAATATACATACAGACCTACAAGCACTTGGAATCAACGACTGGCAAGAGAAGGTCCACCAGAGAGACGAATGGAGACAGATTGATTGTATTTGCAGCAAAGAACCTCAATGGCTCGGAACGCTGAAGAAGAAGAAGATACACAAGTTACAACTATTTTAACTACAGTACACTTCCAGTTCTGTAAGTTCTAGTTCTGGTCTTCTTGTCCAAACCAAAGTACTGTTAGCGAGTTCCATCGTGCCGCGACCGGAAATGAAAACCGAAATCGTATACAAAATCATACCGCCATGATTCACCTTGTCCCAGAAAACGCTATCGAATTTACCATGCATTCTTTCGACGTCATTCATTCATTCAAATCTCACGTGACAATAACACACGTCATCCTGGTTTTCCAGGAAAGGTTTGCCTAATATTCTGTGCACAGCGATTGGTTGAAATCATCGTAACCTTTTATATAAATAAGAATATATTTCATACTTACCGTAATTAATTTTATTTTTGGCACTGCGGTTAGAATTTTATCAATTATATATGTATTTTTGAATTCTGCATACAATTTTAAATATATCTGGAAAGTTTCATCACGGTATTTGCTTCCGATGTGGATGAAAAACATTTTCTGCGAAGATGTGTTTTTGTTCTTTGAGCATATTGATCGGATTTACATGTGCACTTTCTAACAAGTGGATAGAAAGTCTTCAATTATATATGTATTTTTGAATTTTGCATACAATTTTAAATATATCTGGAAAGTTTCATAGCGGTATTTGCTTCCGATGTGGATGAAAAACAACATTTTCTGCGAAGCATGTCTTTGTGAATGGGGAAATGCAAGGCCATGTGCCATGGTGACTGCGCATGCCGATCGGCATGGCATGTACACTTTCACTTTTCAACACTCAAAACGTGCAATTTGACCTACTAAAGTTAAAGAGAACACAAGTTTAAAGATAATTAATAATTTATTTGTATACTTGTACTATTTTTTAATCAATTAACATGATGGAACATATTTTTGAAGTCAGTGTTCATAATCCGCCTATGACCCGTTTGGTTGAGACCAACCTCGCACGCGGAGAAAAATGAAAACGGCACACTGAACAATAAATAATTTTTTTCTGGTGCTTTCAATAGAAAAACCATCAATTGTAGATGGATCTTCGTATTCTGCATCAAATTTTTTGGAAATTTGGAAAGTTTCACGCTAAACTTGCTTTAATTATGGTTGAAAAAACAGGCAAAAATGTTACGATCATGAAACCCAAAACGGCGGCTTGACTATATAAAAATCTTTGTATAACAAACATTGTGTCCTCGCTAGCTTAGTCGTAAGCAGTCCGCCTGTCACATGTGAGAAATGGGTTATGTTCCAGGCTGGGCATATTTTTTTTTTAATTTTTCACAAAATTATTAGGTGATATAATAGGATCTATTAAACATTACGAACTAAAATATTATATAGAACTAAGAAACTGGAAATTTGTGAAAAAAGTGTGCTCTATGGATATGTGCGAGCTGCTGACTGCCGGGGAGTGCATCCCACAGAGGCAGCGGAATGATCGCGTATCGGAATCGATGGATCCAATAGATGTCTTTGTTTAATGAAAATTTTAAATATCGCCCCTGAATCAGCAAAGTTTCACCGCTAAACTTGCTCGAATTGTGCTTGAAAAACAGATTTTCTGCGAAGATGTGACTTTGTGAATTGGAAACCCATGGGTCATGACGGCCATGCATATCGATTGCGCTACACTTTTCAACACACAAAACGTGCGATTTGACCTACTAAAGTTAAAGAGAACACAAGTTTAAAGATTATTAATAACTTATTTGTATACTTGTACTATTTTGTAATGGGGGGGGGGGGGGCGCTGAGTGGTCTCGAGGTATGGTGTCTGCCTCGAGTGCTTGAGGTCCCGGGTTCAGGCCCCGGTGAGGACCGGGATATATTTTAAGGGAGAGTTTATACGGACTTGAGTCCGAATAGACAGAGTAGTTTATACGGACTTGAGTCCGTATAGACAGAGTAGTTTATACGGAGCGGAGTCCTCATCATAGTTGCCATTCTAGATATTTTATATCCAGATCTAGAGGTTTTTGCCGGCATCTGGATACCGTTTTCTGACGTTTGGATGCTGGATGCAATTCTAGATACTTTTCATTTGGAGTAGGATATTTTGAATACTTTCTAGATTTTACTTTTCTTTCGGTGTCATTTACCCATTTTATGTTCGGTCTGGACGCGCGTAAATTATGGTAATTGCCATTATTTAAACTTTGAACTGACTTGGGTCAACGCTCAACAATCTGGCAACTTGGAATTCCTTATTGCTGAAACACATAACTGGTTCTCCAAAACAGCCGCCTTTTCCGGTTGGATGACAGCACTCATTTCAGTGCACCAGTCAATCACTTTATCTACTGTCGCCTGTAACTCCTGGGCTGTTTGCTCCCTATCTCTCCCCTGCCTATATGCAAGAATATCATCTACAAATGTTAGTATTCTTCCAACCCCTGGTGCTTCTAGGTTTGCAATCTTGCTCGTATACACATTAAAGAGCACCGGTGAGACTGCAGATCCCTGTGGCAGTCCCGGGGTTAACATATGTGGCTCTGAGGTCCATGCGCCCAGACGGAGAGCAACCCGACGAGAGTGCAGGACGGCTGCTATCCAGTTCACCAACCAGGGATTGACCCCCTTCTCCATCAGTGCGGTCATCAAAATATCATATCGAACTCTATTGTAGATCAAGCGCTACCGCCATCGTTTCCTGTCTACTCTGGAACCCCTCATAAACATCAAAGGCAAAAGTGGCTGCATTTGACCAGGTATCTTTTCCTGGCCTGTAGCTCCCCAGGGGTTTATATAACTGACGTACCCAGGGCAATGGTATTTGTCTGTATTTAGCTCCTGGAGCATGAGGAATAACAGGACACAATGAAAAGTGCTACACAGCTGAAATACTATATGGAATGTACAGTGATGAAAAAAATTTGGCATTCCTTCTCTTTTCACAACCCATTTTAAGTGAAGTGCAAAAAGTTAATAAACTATTTGAATCTCAAAATGTTGATAAAGTTAAATTACTTGACGACCTCACTTTGCTATTTCACTCAATTGGTAAAAGACTTATATTGCCAACTTGTATAGCGGACTTGTTCACTTGCACTATAGAGAGCTATTTGGCTCCCAAGCCATACCTGCGATACCAAATCGAATCAAAAATTGATGGTTTAAAAACAAAAGGACTGTTAACAGAAAATGAAGAGAACAACTCAAGAAAGCGCTGTCTAGATTTTCTTGTCTCATTATTCGATCAACTAAAGCAGAGACTTCCTGAAAATTTAGATGTATTGAAAAATATTTCACTCTTTTCTATTAACAACATACCTCAGCCAGTAAAGGACATACCTAAATATTATCAAGTTATTAAATTTTTAGGGGCTAGTGTGGCGGAAGCAGAATATTAGTTAACAAAAATAAATTTGGTTGACTGGACAAACAAAACAGAAACTGAAGCTTTTTGGAGTGAAGTAAGACAATTTAAAGATGTCTCAGGTAACAGTCCATTCTGTGAGCTCTTTGAATGTGCGATGTCTGCCATGATACTACCCCATTCAAATGCTGATGCGGAAAGAGTTTTCAGTACTGTGAATTATACAAAATGTAAACTAAGAAACAGGATGAAACTTGATCTCTTAAATGCTATATTGACAATAAGATTTGGCCTAATGAGAGCAGGAAAATGCTGTTCAACTTATCAGCTCCCTGATCGTGTAATAAAAGAAATTGGAACAGCTAAAGCATACCAGAGTCATTGTGAATCTGAAGCTTCAACTTCATCATCCAAGCTAAGTGCATCTTGTGAGACAGGCATCAGTGAAGATGAGGACATGATTCTATAGGTAAGTCACATCAATTTTCTTTTTAATGTTGCATATCCCTTACAGGATGGTGCAGTCAACATCAGAATTTTTCAGCTGCTGTTGATGTACAAGGCAAGATTACGCTCTTTATTAAAACGCTTTTTATTAAAAAGTCGCTTGCACCCAATTAATTGCTGAAAAAAAAAAAAAAAAAAAAAGCGTCCAGCAGGGAATCGAACCAACAGCTCCCGCTTATCAGGCAGAGACACTTACCACTGTGCTACTGAGGAAACGATTTTGAATCAACAAAAGTATATAACATAGCCACGCTCATGTCCCGATGACGTCACATACGTTAAGTCACGTGACTAGGCAAATCACGGACCGGAAAAAACGAAGTGCAGTCCGAATAGACAGAGTAGTTTATACGGACTTGAGTCCGAATAGACAGAGTAGTTTAAACGGACTTGAGTCCGAATAGACAGAGTAGTTTAAACGGACTTGAGTCCGTATAGACACTTTCATATTTTAAAAATCCACCTGGACTTCCAGTAATAAAATTTTCCCTGGTCTCTGGGTAGTGAGATTGGATGCCCGTGTCTATTGTTGCGCACGTGAAAAATCCCTTGGCAGTTGGAAATCGAAAAAGAGTAGCCTAACGGCGCTGCCCTGGCACAATTTCGAGTTAAAAATCTACCCAAAGTATTTCAGGATCCTCGCCGATGCAACGGAGTTCGTGCATTGAGCTGAGTTTCTCTAGACTCAGGTTTGATTTAGGAGGAAAACGGAGCACTTATGGGTTAAAATGTGTGCCGTGATGTTGATCCAACGACTAAACTAAACTATTTTGTAATCATTTAACATGACGGAACATATTTTTTAAGTCAGTTTTCATACGACCATTTGAGACCATCTCGCACGAACAGACATGCTCACCCGCTGGAGGAGGTAATCGAACACACTGGAGAGTTCTAATTACGGGTGAATAGCATGAGAAATCTAACTCGTCTCACCTTCACAAAATTGTGAATATCTTCACTTAGAAGTGACATACAGGCATCATTGAGGTACCATTAGATGTTGAATTTCAAGGCCTATCTACTGTGGTGGTCTCATTAGTAAATTCTCAAATTTATAATCGTGTAGGACTACCTACACTGTTTCATTTGTCAAACTTTAATCTTATTCAGTGTTCAGTCCCAAATTGAGTTAGGCTTTATTGCTAGACTTACACTCAGGAAAACAGATTAACAACCAGAATGTCTTGTTCAATTTACTTACAACTTACATCCTGATGAACAATTAATTAATTAACTGGAAAATTTACAACAAATCTTCGCGACTCCGAACGAATCGGCCCCTTGGCATTTTTAAATACCAATAAGTTAACCTTTTTGTAATGTCTCCTTACCCTTTGTTGCCTTCTGTGATTAAACAACGAAACATGATTATAAAAATAAATAGAACTGAGCAGTAAAGTCACCTTCAAGTCATTCTCGGGCAGATATTTGCACTGTTTGGCGATGTCGATCCAATGATCCACGTCGGCCATCTTGTCTGAGGCTAGCTCATATTGTCTGCCCTTATCTTCTGCTGCTTCATAGTGTATCCTCATCTCCGATATTGTCCAAAATATTATGGTCCATAATGCAGTTAACACCCTCTGTTTTGTTCATTATAAGTATATGGTATTTTAGCAGTAGTCACAGTATATTGCAGTTTAATAGGAATTAAGAAACAGTCATTTGTTTATCTGTTTTTTACATATTCATTGACTATAACAGATAGAGAAGAAGAAATATGAAATAACTGAACAAATGGGGTAGATTTTGATGCGGCAGAGATGTGAAGAAAGATTCGGGACAAAGAATTACAATACATATATATGTGTGTGTTTTTATTATTATTACTATTATTATTATTATTATTATTAATAAATGTAAAAACACAAAGAAAAATTCGAAATTAAATAGTTGCAGAAATGACTATTTTTATTAGTAAAAAGTACACAAAAATTACTAGACAACACAACAGTATGAGACGCGGGTTCCTAAACTACAATTTAAAAATTTTTTATTTTTTTGGGGGGAGGGGGGGGGGTGCATATCCTATATACATGACATCGCTGTCAACACCAGCATTTTACTGCTGTGGTTGATGTCTTGGCAGGTTTACGTTTAGTAGTTTGCCATTGTTTTCTGAACGATCGGCGCTCATACAAACACGTTAAAACCCAGCGCAACACGCCTAAACTACACACTGAGAAGAAATCCAAGTAAGAAACACATCAGACAATAGACGGTGTTTGGAGTTTTAGACACAAACGTGTTGTATCACACTGATTGCCTTCAAAAACGTGTTGATACATGTCAGGAGGTTGTGGTGGGATAAAAGTAAACTTATTAAACTTATTTGTTGTAACAGTTGTAACAAACGAAGGGAACGTGCGTTGCAACCACGAGGTCCTAACTATATGTGTGTTTACAAGAAAAATGAGCTCTGTTCCAATGCCGATCTTATCGACTGAGTAGGCAGTGACATATCCCGAAAACTCAACACTCGAAGTTGACGTTGTGTTTATCTGATCTAAGTTGTGAAGGTGCCATATGACGGCAGCCTTCTAGTGGTTTATATTTGTATCGGATTCACAATTTGCTTCAAAGTGGAAATTGAAATTTTCCGGATTGATCGTCTAGCACTGTTCCACAGGACGAGGCTACGGGCATATGACGAACTTCTGCCCACGACATGCAAGTGTGCGGGGCAATGAACAGGCTGGTAGATTAGTTGCTGTTATTGCCCCCCAGGGCAGAGAGTTACATTACGATATGAGTGATGTGGTGAGGGCTCTCAGGATCAGAGTGGAGAGTGCATCTGAATAGAATATCCACATCTGGAAAGAATGATTTAGAAGGGGATGAGAAGAGGGTCTGTGCGATATTTATTCTTCTTCTGCGTTCATCCGGAGAATTTTTTAGGACGTGATTACGTTGTGCCTGTTTACAGCAATGTTGCATTCTTGCACCGTTAGGCCGACACATCCTACTTTCGCGGGCATTTGTTGACCGGGTTAACCTTCCCGGGGTGGGCGATATTTAAAGCGTAGAGAAAAAAAAAAACAGACGGGCGTTTCATAAATTTGCTACTGGAATAATCGGCATGGAAACTCTTCAATGGCTTTTGATGAAATGCACGTGTGGGAATGTCCAGAATGTAGTGATGTGGATTCTTACATTCAGTATTGTGGAAGATGATAGTGGTCGGACTGACCAAGAATACAGAGAACAGATTATGTAGACCAATATGTGTCGCTCGCCATGGCAAATATTGAAATAAGGATAAAGATGTAGTATATGTTATTTGTTGCACGCGCGCATCACACCAAGTTATACACCTCAAAGATCTGTGTCCGACTTCGGCATTTATTTGTTCAGGCTAGCCTCTTCTAGACAGATTCCACCCAAGGTCATGAAATCCACCCACCGGTATGTTCTTCTTTACTAACAAGCTTGCCAGGACGGAGACCTTACAGCCTGCTGTTAACTTGCACAACTGGCACACGGTGTCTCGTGTTTTGTTTTATTTTTCGGTATCCGAGAAGGATATATTTTTGATTTCCCGACATAAGAGATCAGTGGGGGACATACGAAGTTGGTCCCGTTCTTTTGTCCTTTGCAGAACCTAGCTCCCATAACAACCTTCCGGGAAACTTCTTGGCTCTTGGTCATGTGCAAGATGTCCCGCGTCCGATACACACATCTGAGGATCATCTGCCATATCCTACACTCATCTTCTCTTTGGCCTTCCTCTTCTTCTCTTCCCAGATATACCCCTCCATTATTGAATTGTTCTTTCCAAACGTTCATGACTTTTCAAGTGACCAAAATATTTCGTCTTTTGTTTTATCGTCTTAAGTAGCCAACCTTCTTCAATATTCAGATCTTGTCGTATGGATGCATTTGTTCTTTTATGTATCCAAGATATTCTTAGAACTCGTCTATAACATTTAATAACATTTATATTTAAAGGCATTTATGCTCTGTTCCTCTTGTCAAGTCTCGCAGGCGTATGTTGCGGAGGGAAAGATGCATGCTCTTAAAAATCTAATTTTGGTAGTTGTATCTGTCCCACAATTTATTCAGTTTTTTAGTTTTTGAAAAGCAATCGATATTCTTATAGTTGTATATAATGATATCGTTTAATTAGCTTCTTCCAAGCAATCGTTTTTAGGTACTCTGGCAGCCCAAAGAATTGGCAACGTCCATCCCAGGAACCACATCTCTGTTGCCTCTAAGTTCTTCCTAATTCCAGTAAGAATGGCCTATATATTATTAAAATTATGATTCTGGCATTTAGTACCATTGTTTTCTTTTATAGTAAAATAAGCCATTCCAAGTTATAATCTTATAGATGTCTTCTGTTATAGTAAAATAAGCTATTCCAAGTTATAACCTTATAAATATCTGTCTTCTTTTAGAGTAAAATAAGTCATTCCAAATTATAATATAACCTTATAAATATCTGTCTTCTCTTAGAGTAAAAGAAGTCATTCAAAATTATAACCTTACAGATATCTGTCATCTGTTATAGTAAAATAAGTCATTCCAAATTATAACGCTATAGATATCTGTCATCTTTTATAGTAGAATAAGTAATTCCAAATTATAACGCTATAGATATATGTTATCTTTTATAGTAAAATAAGCCATTCCAAATCATAACTATTTAGATATCTGCCATCTTTTATAGTAAAATAAGCAATTCCAAATTATAACCTTATAGATATATGTCTTTTTTTATAGTAGAATAAGCCATTCCAAATTATAACCTTATAGATATCTGTCTTATCTTATAGTAAAATAAGCCATTCCAAATTATAACCTTATAGATATTTGTCTTCTCTTATAGTAAAATAAGTCATTCCAAATTATAACTTTATTTAAAAAAAAATTTTTTTTGTTGCGTATCCCTTACGGGACGTTGCAGTCAACACCAGCATTTTCAGCTGCTATTGATGTACTAGGCAAGTGTTACGTTCAGTAGTTTGCCATTGCTTTCTGAACGACCGGCTCCTATACCTTTTTAGAAAAAACCAGCACCGCTGTGATTCGAACCCGGGTATATGAGCTCATAAACCGCGTTCGCAAGCCCTTAGCCACAGAGTCCGGCTATATATAACGTTATAGGTACCAAGAAATTGTTCTTCTTCAGGTGATTGACCTTGGAGAGGAGGTTGACAGTCATGAATCTCCAGTCATTTCTGTTGTTTGATACTGTAACAAATCCCTGGAGGCATTGGAGATGTGTCAGTTTTATTGAAGAATGCTGAAAATTCCTTGGACAGCCAAAATGAGCAATCAGTATGTTTTGAGGGAGGCTAAGTCCCAAAGATAACTTATCACAAACATCAGAAAGAGGCAGTCTTCATATTTTGGCCACATTATGAGAAGACAAAAACTGGAACATGTGACAACCCGGAAAGATTTGTGGAAAGAGATAGAGGAAGACAGTGAGATACAATTCTTGACAGTCTTGTATCATGGCATGGAAGGGATTCAGCACACGAATTGATAAACGCCGTTATAGACCTTATGATGTGGCGAAGCATCATCCACCACTCCAGCTGACAAAGCACTTAATGATGATGTATGTTGCTTACATTATTGTTGTTTCCCTTCTGTTTAAACTGTATACAACATCTTTCCCTGTCTTCCGCCACCTCTTTTGACTCATATTTTCTCACATAAAGCTAATATTTCTGTTCCATCTCTTGTGTTGATAAGCCTTGTCAATGTAATGCGCCTTCTCCTGGTATTGAGTCATCTTGTAACACTGGCACCAGTCACAACCTCGGCATTTGTTGTCCTCTCTGTCCATGATATTCTCAACATGCCTCACAAGCACCACATTTCTACACCTCCAGCTTCCCCACAATTTCATTACTCATTGATCAACAATAATATACATCATCATTTTCATCATCAGCATCATCATTATCTTTATAATAATTTTCATCATCATCATTTGACAGTTGATGTTACACAGGCTGTGAATACTGTTTAACCTCTACTAGTCAGTCTATTTCTGACTTACTTTAAACAGTCCCCTCTCAGGAAGAAGATTTTTTACCCAGATGTAGATAAATGGAAAACTTTATGTGGGAGAATAGAGCAGAACCAAAGGACGAAAGAACAAGTGCAGCTGGATTTGTGGCCACAATAGAAGGGCAGCTGGATTTGTGGCCACAATAGAAGGGCAGCAGGATTTGTGGCCACATTAATAAAGGCAGCTGGATTTGAGGTCACATTAATAAGGGCAGCTGCAACAACACAAACAGTGGGCTGGTGGATGCTGACAAGACCCTGACACCAACCCAAATAAAGGAACTGGGGGTGAAGCCAGGTCAAGCACATCAATACTGCCTCTGAAGTCAAGACAGGATATATCATAACCAGCACCTCATGGAAACAGTGAGCAGAAATATTATGGGATGGCTACTGCATCAGAGGACTGAGCACCCAGTGGATTGCCCAAAGTGCACTGATGTTGTTCAACATTTAAAACATGTTGCATGTCCTTTGCAGGATGTTGACATCAAGCCCAGGTTGATTTTCTAGGCAGTTTTACGTTTTGTAGTAGTTTGCTTTTTGAACAAGAAGTCACTGGGAAGGTTAACTTGATCAACAAATGCCTGAAAAAGTCGGCTGAAAGGTGCAAATATTGCAGCTCTGCTGTAAACAGACACAACACAATTAAGTCAAAAAGAACATTCTGCACAAACGCAGCAGAAGAAGAAGAACGAGAAGTCAACGTTTAAATCCAATTTACTGCCAGTATAGGAATGACTAACAATGACTGCCTGAAAGAGGCTAATGAAACTAGAACATTATATACAACAATAAGAAAGAGACAATCAGTTTTCTTTGGTCATGTGATGAAAAGAGAGGCATTGGAGAACACCATGACAACTGGAAAGATCGAGGGGAGGAGGGGCAGAGGCAGACCAAGAGAAATGATGCTGGGTGGATTGGGACGGTGGCATGGTGGAATATCATTAGCAGAGTTGATCCAGAAAAGCAAAGACTGAGATCTGTGGAGAGCCATGAACGCCTACGCCAGCAGGCATGGCAATTGATGATTATGATGATGATAGGAATCAACCCACTATCTCATCAAAAGCTCACTGGAGATTTAAGAGACAGCGCTCTAATCCTTACAGTCACATTAGCTTCTCGTTCAACATTAAAATATAACCATTGACGGTCAGCATGGTCGAATAGATAAAAGCACTCATTCTTAAACATCCAATGTGCTGATGCCAAGGTAGCAGGTTCAACCCCTATACCTGTCAGTTGGGCTAAAATGTTGTTTCTCATCTTTGATTTGGGGACACAAATTACAAGTACCTCTGAAGTCGGAGTGGGTTTGCCTGATGGTGAGGGACACTGGTAATAGGGAAAGCTAATCCACACACAAAAATCAGTCCAGTGCACTAGAAGTTGTAGCACATGCAATGATTACACTCCAGTTCAAAGCAAGCAAGTGGGAAAAAACAATATTTTGTGTTTATAAAATACACAAAGAAAGCCTAGCTCAGTTTCCTCCAACAGTGTATTTTATTTCGTGTCTACATGTCAATAAAACATATGGAATCACACAATATTCAAGTAGAACTCAATGGAATTCTGTATACTCAAATCTACTAATCTTGGTACACTTGCCAGAAAGCTGATATTTGCGTCATCATTCTACACTGATGATCACATGATGTGTCAAACTAAGGGAGACAATATACAAGGGGCAACAACTCTAATTAATGATGCACAATGAAGCGTTATAAGTGAATGGGACATTTGTTAACATTTTCTGTCCCAATCAGTTGCTAACTGAAAGTTCTGGATTGGATGTTCAAGTTAGTTGCATGTCCTTTACAGGATGTTGCAGTCAACCCCAGCATTATTTGACTGTGATTTACTAGGCAATTTTACAATTGGTAGTTTGCCAATGCTTTCTGAATGACTTAACTCATACCACTGCTAAAAATCAACAGAAGGCAGTCTGCTACCAAATGGCCTGCAGCTGATTTCAAACCCGTTATGTGGGAGTGTGAATTGTATTCGCTGCCCCTTAGCCATAGACGCTGGCAGTGGATCAGCCGAGTTACAGTAGTTTGAGGCAGAGGAAGTCACATTAACATTAGTCATTAGTCGCGGTTCCAACTTCACGGCAAAGGGTTGCCCCATCATGCTCCATTCCTGTGCCAGTGAATATCACACAAAATGCTCCTCATGGCCCCATGTGAAAAGTGGAACAGACAGGAGTCTCGACAAACCACAACTGCACAGGTATACTATGCATAATGCTGCAGCCAGAATGCCAACACAAAAGTCCGCTCCAAAAAATAAAGTTCATCATCGATGGAAGCGGCAGTCACTAGAAAACTAGCAGCCACACATTACTACATAAGGCAAACCCAGTAACATTTTCAGCTGGCATCAAGTGGGTCAATGTAATAAGTGGAAGTATCATTTGTTTGGGAGCTTTTGAGGTTAATGAAATATCATGAGAAATACATTCACAGGTATTGGCTAGCACTCGTAGAAGGGGAGTATAATTTAAAGGACATACTAGGGATATAAGAACTGAAAGCTACAAATAGACAATATTTGAAGGGTGTTTAAATGGCTGTGAATCGAAGAACGTTTATTCTTTTAGTGAGGTGCTTTTGTCATTTAAAGGCAACAAGTTCGAATCTGGGTATGCCTATAAAATTGTTCATGGAGTCCTCTGACTTCTTATTCTTTTTTTCTTTTTTTCAATTCTATGAGTGCTAGTCAATATCTGAGGGTTAATGTAACAATGTCTGGGACAGAAAGAGTTAAAGTAATAACTAGGATAATTGGGTGTAAAGTAACAAAAGACTGGCACACAACAGGAAAACAGTAACTGCAGTACTAGAACCAACACTTGTAGAGTATAATTAATTAACTCCACTATCTATTGTACACTACCTGGCTACAAACAATTGTGTCAACAGAGCATTTCTTATCAAAGAAAACCATGGGAATCAAATATGATGACATTAGTGAGAGAGTTAAATTTGGTTCAAAATATAACAAGTACACACACACAAAAATAGCAACGGAGACTATGTGATAATGATAAAACATGAAAAACAGACTTGACCATTTTGTTACCCATTTCTCATTTCCAGAATGAATATGTTAATAAAGATAATAACAGTGTAAATTAATAGCCAACATTAAGATAACATTAGAGGAAACAATACTAAACTGGAGGCTGGCATGGCTGAAAGGTTTAGCATGCTTTCTTTTCTGACCACGGCCTATTGGGTTTGTCCAATACTGACCTGTCAGCTGGACTTAGATATCAAATTCTCGTCCTTGACTTGGGAAGGTACAAATTATAAGTACAGCAGAAGTCAGAGAAGTTCACCTCATGGCGAGGGGCACTGGTAATAGGGAAAGCTAACTCTCATGTAAAAACAGTCCAGTATTCCTGAATAGTTGTAGCAACTAGTAGTAATAGTAATGTTCAGACTAAACTCAAGTTCAAAGCTTGTAAACGTTTAAAAACAATATGCCAGAGTGAACAAATAGATATGGCAAGACATAGTAAGAAATCTACAACTGTTGTAGAAACCGAACATGGCAGATTTATTATCTATTAACGAAACAGTTACAGAACTTCAGCCAGATATGAAAATACTCAAGAAATTCATAATGGTATAAACTGGTGTAGACTCATAAAGAAAATGAGTGAATGCAAAATGTGATTATAGAGACTGACAAAAGAAAGACACTTACAGATAAAAGCAATGTTTCAATCAGTACTGTTCACTGAACAACAAAATAATATGAAAATGTCTGTATGTGTCTGTCTTTTGTCAAACTTCCTTCCCGTGTTGCCGCATGTCCTGTTGCAGAACATCGCAACCAACCCCAACCTCAGGTTCATTAAATAGACGATTTTAAATTCAGCTGTTTGCCATCGGAGGAGCACAATTGGGAGGATACAAGTGTGAGGAAATGCAACCTAAGGACTATATATTATGGCACGGCAGACTTGCCTTTGCTGGCAACCGGTCTACGACAGGTGGACAGTTAGAGCATTACTTTGCTGATCCAGCAGCTTCTGCAGCCTGTCTTGTTCCAGATGTATTGGTGTTACCTTTCCTCTAAATTAAACTAAGTAGGCCGAGAGGGGGATCAAGCTGCATGGGCAACACATGGTCTCTACAATTCAGCCCAGGCTTTGGGCCATGGAGAGGTATAATTCCATTTTACAAACTATCGTCAGTCAAGACGGCCAGGTGCCAGTCAGTTTGCCATTGCTTTCTGAATGAGAAGTCAATATTTAAGCCCAACTGCAGGCGTGTGGGTAAACCCACATTAAGCCAGCCCTGCTGCCTCTCGTCCTTGTTATATTTTGCATTTATTCGTCCACTAGAAATTCATGAATAATATACAAATGAATACATTTAAGGTTGCTCCCCCCAAAAAAAAATTAGTAATGCAAAAGATATAACAGATTCATTCACATTGAAGAAATGAATTAACAACAAATAAATAAATGGATAAACATAATGTATCACCCATGGAATTCATCAATACTAAATTAACAACAGCAAATAAAACTAAAACAGCAATAACAATGAAATGAATAACATTACAATGATGTTGTTTGTTAACTGAGCTACATTTCCACTCCAGATTGAGCTGCCTGTGCTCAGGCTTTCTCAGCAGAGACAGCAGAGTATGCATGCTGTATCCACAGCATACTGGTTGATTAGCCCAGTGCCATTATCTCCAGTGCCTTGCTTTCTAAATACCACATCCAGCAGTCTACAAATTAGCCGTAACAGTAACTAAAGTTAACAAATGGGTGATAATGTATGCTTACCTTTAAAAATAACACATGGGAAACATACAATTATCACTACATTTAAAAAATGGAAAACATAAATTACTAAAGTTAACAAAAGAAAAACATAATTATCACTATAATTAACATACTGTAAAAAAAACAAAATTATCCGCTAAAGCTAAAAATGAATACAAATGTTTATCTGTTAACTCTTAGAATACAGACCAATATAAGAGCGACTTGACGTGCACTCACAGGTCAATAAATGAATGGGTACACATGTTCACTCTGTAAAATAACCAACATGTTCACCCTGTCAAATAACCAACATGTTCACCCTGTCAAATAACCAACATGTTCACCCTGTCAAATAATCAACATGTTCACCCTGTCAAATACACAACAGAGTATAAAATATATACCTATAAGAATCCACAATTCCAATCCACCAATCTTGAGTATAAGTCATGATCTATGAGTTATTATATGATTCAGTGTCAAGGGATTGTATATTGACAAATGTAACTTCCCACTTGGACAAAAGGATGATATATCACCATACTAAGGTCATCGGGTTGTTTGTTTCATTTCGTAGTATATTCCAGAATTTTAATGATCAGAGGACATACATTTCCATGATAATACTTGTTCATCTGATTGTGCACCACGTTTGGTCCAAATCTAGTTTCTATTTGCCACTGAATCAGTTAATGATGCCTCCTGGACACACCTGCTAACCTGCTGTCTATCTGTGGCCTGGGGGTAAGTGAAGGCAGTTTCACAATCCCACATAGTGTGTTCAAAATGAGACGCAGGTGATTTGTATGCAGATGCCACGAATTGATTGTTCCTAAAAATTGCCAAGAAAATCACAAATACCCCCAAACAATGCTGAGGTTGATTGAGACGTCCTGCTGAGGACATGCAATTAACTGTATTGTCTGTCTGCTCTATCCCGTTACAGATTCAATCATCATTATCAAGCATTTCAATCCATGGGCTGCTCATGAATCGTCCACATCATTCCATTCCAAAGCTGCTTGTCTTGCCTCTCACTCTCTCTTTAACTCCAAGCACTCTGCACTCATATGTGTATGCGTGAGTTTAGAATAAATATTTTTCTGGATACCCTTTCTTCTTTTACTGACTCAGTGGCGAAGGGGTTATGAACGTAATTTGTAATCCTGCATGTCACGTTTGAAATAACAGATACGGGAGATTTGGCAGTGGACAGCCTTGTGTTCATTTCCATCCAAATTATGTTGGGGTTGATTGCAAAGACATGTAAAGGATATACAACTTTCCCCCATTCTTTTCCGAAATATTTTGTCCTTTAGTACTATCTTTGGCCTATCTTCAGGGGCAACTTTCCCCTATTTTTCCCCCAAATATTTTATCCTCTAGTACTCTCTTTGGCCTGTCTTCAGGTCCAAGATGGGAGATTCTTTGCTGTCTGATTACTTCAAAGTTTTCTTTGTTCTACTGTACTCTCCAGAACTTATTCATTTGTCAGTTTTTCAATCCAGACAGTTCATGTCATTTTCAGACAACACCACATCTGAAATGTCTCTATATGTCTTTTTTTTTCGCGCTCGCTCGTTTTGAACTCAAGCGCAGACCATACACACTATTCATAGTAATGGAGTGAATTTTTCGTGTGGATTAGCTTTCCCTATTAATAGTATCCCTCGTCATCAGGCGAACCCACTCTGACTTCAGAGATATGTCTCTAAATCTTTATCAACATGTTCATCCACTGTCTGTATTTCATAACAATATAATGCAACCGACCAGCTGTACGCCGGCAGGATTTTTTTCCCACAGATCAAGTGGCAAATTCTCTGACAATATAACCTTTTACAATCTTCCCATACAATAATCACATCATCATCATCATCATTTTCCCATTGCCCCTACTTTGTTCAACCTCAGAAGAGAAGTTATAATTAGGGCTCATCTCAGCCTCAGAGTAATAATCCTGTGATGGAATCAGCCACATTTCGGGTATTAAATTGCAAGGGATTGTTGTCCACAGGAGGTAATGAGGCTCATACAATAACCACATCTAAGATACAACAAACCAAGTAAAGCACACATCTAAGATACAACAAACCAAGTAAAGCAGCCTTGTTCAAGCCTCGACGCGTGCTGGGTATACAGTGGTAGCTCCATGTTTTTATAGTTTAAAAAAATTTGTAAAAGAGAAGAAGATTCACTTCATTGCACCAGGTGTTATCCCATTTGGCTCGGTCTCTTTCCTCAGGGCAGCCTGCCCAAATCGTTGCACAAAGCATGAAGACCGTAGCTCCAGCAACGACCTCCAGGAGTCTCCGAGAAAAATCCACTTGTGAACTGAAAGACGTAGCCCAGAATCGAACCCACAACCTTTGGAGCGTGAGGCAGACGACTTGATCACTTGGCCACGGAGACTCCCTGGTATTAAAAAGCGTCTGTATCAAATAAGCTGCCTATATTTCCCAGAATATTTCCTGTAATCCATGACAGGCTGGGTTGACCTAGATTATAAATCCCCTATGTTAAGGGTAATTTGAACAGATGACTACCAGGATGACCAGCAAGTGTACATCTATGACAACAGATCATAAACCAAAGATCCCAAAACAAACATATTACAAAGATAAATAAGCACTGATATAAATGAGCAACCAAATATAATTAAAACTGATTACAGAGCAAACAGTATTAATCACAAACCCACACCGTAATTACAGATATATTTCTGTTGAAGAAGACAATAAATGAGTAACAACACTACACAGCTAACAACTGTATTTTCAACTAAATTAAATGGGCATAAATAATATATAACATCATATGTACACTGAAGGAGTGACTGATGACCTTTATCACAGGAAGCAAGTTGCTATATATACCTTACTGGAATTGGGGCATTTTGAATGAAAGAAGATTCGCAAATGGTTAGCCTAATTGTTTACAGAATCTGGAATCACAGCTCTAAAGATAGTAAGGCAAAGAGTTTTGTCTTTCAGAAGTTGAATTATGGGCAGTGACACCTGGCGCAAATGGCCTTGACATTTGAATCCTGCAAGGGGCAACAATAAATGTTGTGGTGTTATTAATATCTCAAAGAGAAGTAACTGTAACAATGGTTTCTTGTATCTAAGGGAGACAACAGGAAAAAACAAATGATACATAAATGTGAATATGATAAAAGTATTTTATTATGAATTATAAACATTATTCCTCATTTAATTGAAACAAGTACAAGAAACGTGCTATGATAGATGAAAATAAATGCATGGACAAAAGTGGAATATTAAATGTACAAATATACAGCTTTTCACATACCATGTTAAGTATGACAACAAAACGATGTAGTAAATCCACGTGTACCATGAGCTTTAAACATGGATCTGGACTCCCAGGTCGTCCCAGCCTAAAACTGGCACCAGGAAATGTTATGGGAAGGGAAAGTGACTGGTGTGATACTGACCACATCACACCTCGTGTGCCGATTTCTCTTTAAAAATATGAATCGAGCACCATAAGGTCAGTATACCTTGAGGGGCAGAAGAGTTACTAATCCAATTCTAGCTTTCCAGTTTAGAGTTATGGGATTTAAACATATGTCAACAGGTAAGCTCACTAGCCACTGCAACCACAGTGGCTCACAATCTTGGCGTACAATCTGTTAAAGAACATACCAGAATTTAAACAAAATCATTATTGACCTTGGTGTAGATTAGGTCAAGGAAGTTACACGTATTTGGTCATAATCATTATTAATCTTATCATAGATTGAGTCAAGGAACTTACAATTATTTGGTCATATCATTAATAATATTCTCATAGATTGAGTCAAGGAACTTACAAATATTTGGTCATAATGATCTTGGTATAGAAGAATCAAGGAATTTATTTGGTGTAATCACAAGTTTTTGGTTGTAATCACTGTTGATCTTAGTATAGAATAACTCAAGAAACTTAAAAGTATTTGGGCATATCACTAATGACCTTGGTTTAGAATGGTCAAGGCATTTCAAAAATTTGATTACAATGATCTTAGGATAGAATGTATCGAGGAACTTAAAGTACTTGGTCATAATCACTGTTGATGATGGTATAGTATAGGTATTAGCCAGTTCAATGTACACTGAGCTGTTTGATACGGAATGCGTCCAGAAAAATAAAAGTGTTTGGTCCTGGTCATTGTTAATATATGACAACTTCATGGGTGTATGAGACAGAGGAATACACAATATTTATCATGGTATACGTTCAATATGTGATGAGCTGTTCATATAGAAATAACCAAGGGATATTCCTCTATTCAGGTGTAGTCACTGTTTGACGTATCACTTTCTGGGTATAGAAAGAATCAAGAAAATTACAAGTATTCAGGTTTTGTTATTGTTCAATCCAACACTTTCTGGTTATAAAAAAATACTAACTCCCGAGCCAGGAACCTGTTGTGGGCCTTTGATGTGCTAAGGCATTACATTTTGTAGGCCTAACTTTACGGGGGACAAATGCAGGCCTCAAACCCTCGACCAACCATGTTCATGACATTATTAATATAGCCCTATGCGGCAAGCACCAGTGCACCCACTTTTCTGGTTACAGGATCAGTACAAAATACATTAACTTGTAAAGACTGATTTTACAATTTAACAGATGCAGTGCCAAGCAAAATTTAAGTTTAAAACAAAAATGGATGGCAAAAAATGGCAAGGAGGGGTGTGTCACAGTTATGACTTCAAAGTTGTTAATATGGTAGCAGACATGCTAGTTGTATTATAACACAACAACCTTTCAGTGGTATATAAGCCCATGGCAGATATGAGAAATCACTTGGTGGTGATTAATCATTCTATGGCACTTAACCAGTTCATAGACAGAACATTAACATTAATCTTTCTTACATGGACATTATTTTGCAATTACAATAAACGACATTACATTGATTTTCTGTCAGTTCTGTTGATTGTGTAGCACTGATACATGTGTTTACAATATATTGAGTTTGCCTGCTTATATGTTTTATTCAACTGATATTATGATGTTTTATACCATATTCTCAAATTATCTCTGAATTATATTCACTTATATATCATGCAGTGATTAGCCGCTATTTGTGGCTGACTCATTCACATGGTTATTAATCTTAGCCAGGGATGACCCTAATATAACTTCTCGTTGAGGCTGAACGGGGTAGGGTTAATGGTATAATCAAAATGAAAATGTGAGTTTACATACCATATATTAGTTTGTCTCTCTCTCTCTCTCTCTCTCTCTCTCTCTCTCTCTCTCTCTCTCTCTCTCTCTCTCTCTCTCTCTCTCTCTCTCTCTCTCATCATTTTTAGATTGAGTTTACAAATCCATCATGATCATCATCGAGTGCCATCTCCACATAAGAGATCAGCTGTAATGAGCCTCCAAAGCTCTCTGCCCTAAATGTTCAAGATTATTTCTCCTCATACTCACAAGATGCCCAAAAACACTTGACTAATTTCTACAATCAATTTGCAGTGTTCATGTGCTTCTAGAATGACTGCCTTGTTAATTTTGTGTGTTCATGCGTGGCAAAAATGCATGTAAATTTATTTATCAACTGTATTTGTTATCAGACTGTAATTAATTATGTTTCAAGCAATTTGTCATACATTTCTTGGTTACTTCAAAGGTGAAGTAGTTACATTCATTTTCTGTCTTTTATCACTGATTGTACTAAAGGCCCTAAGCCAACTCATACCAAGCTGTCATTTCTGTTGCTATCTCCTGTACTACTTGTACAATCATTGCCTGATTGTAATGTCATCTAATCAGCCAGATTTAGTCACAAGTGTAAGTTAAAACAATAACAGGATACACAATGAGCTATAAGAAAGTCCTGGCCAACTCTATACATACAGAACATATCAAGGTAGAGACATAAAACATTCAAATTCTGCAGCATGGACCAACACAAATTATGATAAATACACATGGTTACAGGTATTCATACCAACAGGTATAATGATGGGCATACATTGTGATAAATAGAAGTAATCATACAATTCTCATAGTTCTTATGCCATCCACTGCCCTTATCATCTCTTTCAGAACAAGGTAACTTCTGATAAACTTGTAATTACAATGAAACTAAAGTAGAAATGACAAAAGGGATCTGCTGCCGAGCTTATACTGGAATATGAAAACAACATGCAAAATATGACCGTGAAGCTCTATGGATGAAAACAAATATTTTAAAAAAAACGCAAATATTTCAACCAAAGTCTTTATCAATGGGACAAAAAGAACAAAATAATTAAAATATAATAAATAAACAAATGGATGTGGTAATTATGGTCTTTTCTGAAGTCATACTCATATGTAGGGCAGATTTGGTATATTACTTTGTAATGGAGGATACAAATCTGAGTCTTAAAGGAATCTAGAAACTGTGAAATGTCAACACAATCCACCATTAGGCACTGACTCCACCACCTGGTAGTGAATGCTTAAACGATTCTTTCTGACCATAATAAAACACAAAACAGAATACAACAAATTAAACAGCATGCAACTGCACACAAAGAAACTGATAAAACACTAGAAACATAAGATGACCAGAGAATGCACATGTAACATTAGACTCAAAGAATTCTCTCTCTCTCCCTCCTTTCCTCTTTATCCCTCCCCTGAATCTCTCTACCCTTCTGTCTCTTTCCCCCTCCTCCCTCTCTCTCACATAAATAGTCACAGAATCTGCATAAACATAACACTAACAAGAGATACATACAACAGTACACACATATATACTCAAAGAATTCTCTCTCTCTCTCTCACACGTGATCACATACAACAGAACACACACAAACAGAAAGAATCCCCATACACACATAGACACAGAATCTGCACACGCAGACAGTGTCTATCAACATGTGTCCAGAAAGACAAATTGTGTCCAGGAAAGACTTTCATAGAGGAAACTATAAACAAGAAACCAGACATAATTTATGACAGTACAATAAATATATTATCAGTGACATACCTGCATGGCAGCTTTCTGCATGTCATATGACACCAATGACACAGACCACATGTCACATGACATCAACAATATATACCACATGTTATATGACATCAATGATGTATACCAAATATCATATGACATCAATGACATATACCAACTGTCACATGACATCAGTGACATACCAATGTTGTTTGTATAATGTTAGGGCAAGTCTCACAGATGAGAGATGGGAAGGTCTCTGAGAAGACACAACACTATGAGATAGTCACATGCTCTCTACAGGATGTCGCCATCAACCCCAGCATTTATTGGCTGCTTGTGATTTACTGGGCAATTTGATGTTTATTAATTTCTGAGCAGCCAACACCTTATGCTACTGAAATCAACGCAAAACCGATCTACTTCAAAATCGCCCACGGCTGATTTTGAACCCTTGCCTTGGTAATTCAGGGAATTGTGAAACTGTGTTTCACTAACCCCCGGGCCACAGACATCAACAATAGGATTAGTAAAATGTATTCCTGATGATGACATTAAAAACGAACTGTTCCAAAGGGATGTGTCGAGATATGCTACTGGAGGAAGGCCAATTATGAGTCACACAAATTAACACAAGCTCAGTGAAACTGCTGCACATCATCATCATGTCGAGGAACATGGAGGTTCTTTCATTCATAATCTGCCTTGCCGATTAGCGTGGGCGGATATGTTTCATCATCACACACGATCACCAGAGTCGTGGATCAGCTCTGTGTTCTTGCCTTGACCATGCTACATGGCCAGGAGATCTCACAAGATCACCAGAGTCGTGGATCAGCTCTGTGTTCTTGCCTTGACCATGCTACATGGCCAGGAGATCTCATAAGATCACCAGAGTCGTGGATCAGCTCTGTATTCTCGTCTCGACCATGCCATGTGGCCAAGCCATTTAAAGATTCTACTCTGCCATTAACTTTTGGTCATTTTGCCCTCCTATTGTCTACTGCAACAACAAAGATCCCTTTTTATCGATACATCATTTCTGCTTTGTATTACATGTTCGCAGATAATAATATCTTGGTGTCAATCAATCATGTGCCATGCCGGAAGGCATGGGCGGTCATGACTCGCCATTTCACTCGATCACCAGTGTTGTGGATCAGCTCAGTGTTCCTGTCTCGTCCATGCCATGTGGCCAAGCCATCCAGGTATTTTCCTCTCGGTCTTCCTCTTGGACTGTTCCCCTCGATCTTGCCAGTTGTCACTAAGTTCTCCAATCCATTTCTTCTCATAACATGTCCAAAAAATTTGGACTGTCTACGTCTAATTTCTCTAATCAGTTTACGATGTTCATTTGTCTCCTGTAGTACTTGGTCATTGGTTTTTCTGTCTGTCCATGGTATTCTTTGCATTTTCCTCAGAAACCACATTTCTGCAGCCATCAGATGCTTTTCAGCTTGACTGCTCATTGTCCAAGTTTCACATCCATACAAAAGAACAGGCTCTATGTATCCCCTCAACACTCTTTTTCTCGTTTCAATTGACATCTTTTTATTGGTCAGAATGTTTTTCATCTTGCTAAAGGCTACGTTCGCCATGGCGATTCTTGTTCTAATCTCTTCAAGGCATCTCCCATCTTGGTGTAGCTTCATTATTTTGTTTTTTTATTATTGTTATTTTTGTTTTTATTTGCTGTTGAAAGTTGGACCATCAGTTTGACTTGGTTGTTAGGGAGCTGTGGTAGTAGTGTCTAGCATGTTTGCCTGCTGGTCCAGTGGACATGAGTTCAAATCTTCAATGAGGCAAGGATTTTGCTGTCCCTGACCTTGGCTCTCAAGTCGCCTCACCCTAAAATGGACACCATGAAATTTCATGGAAAGTAAAGGCTGGTTGTGTGATACTGACCAGATGGCCCATCAAGTGCTGACTGGACTAAAACATAGGGCTGGCACCATAAACTCTATGCCTTACCATATACAAAGAGGCCCTTTACTTTGGTAATTTAGTGTGTGATTATGTCTTGTGCAGATACCAATGCTTCTTTCCATTTTTCTTTGTACTCATTGCATTGTCACTGCTTTACCAAACATTAATCCTGCTTTATTTTTGTGATGTTTCAACTCCAAAAGTGTCATGATCATCATCATCATCATCATCGTATTACCACCATCATCACTTTATCACCAATATCATTATCATTACCAAAACCATCACCACCATTATCATCATCACTAACAAGTATTTCAGCCCTTGGGTTGTGAAGCTTCCTGATCATTGCAACCATATCTGTCTGTCAAGCGCCACTCTCTTGAAATTCGTGGATGTGTGCACTGATAGATTTGTGTACACTTGCTTGCTTCATAAATGTTGTCCATGGATTACCCCTTTCTCTTTCCCCTAGTAATCTGCCCTCCATGACTCTCTTTTGTGTTTCTTCACCCTACATTGTCAGCTGGACAAAAATATTAACTTTTCATCCATGACCTGGGGATGTAAATTACAAGTACCTCAGAAGTCAGAGTGGGTTTGCCTGACGGCAAGGGACATTTGTAAAAGGGAAAGCTAATCCACACACACACAAATCAGTTCTGTGCACTAGAAGGAGTTGCACATGTATGGACTAAGCTTGAGTTCAAAGTGAATGAGTGACAATAAAATACCTTAGCATGTTAGCGAGCGTAGAGAACCTAAAGAGTATAGAATACAAAAATGATGTAACAGGCTTGCCTTGTTGAGGTATCCAGTTCTGGTGTCATACAGTCTTTATGTTAGGTGGATTACAGTCAACTGTTTCTTTTGATTAGTATACAGAGTGTTTCAAAATAATTATCTGTATTGTGAAGGCATATAGATTTTGTTATTGCTAACTTACAAAACATGTTGTTTGTAAATTCTCACTACACTTTGTATAGAACTAATTTGAAAAATGAAGTACAGTGTCATCAAAAAATGTGCTCCACGGTCCATTGTGAAGCAATATGCAGTGAATGGCTGTCATCTGCTGGAGTAATTCTTCAATGGTGTTATCAATGGAGAAGAAAGACATTTTTCATATTTGTTCTACATACAAAGTGTAGTGAGATTTACAAACACCCTGTATTAGCTTGGGAGCAAATAATAAACTGTGCAAGGTTGGATAACTGTGTAATTAAACAAATGGTTTAATTACAGCTGCAAGCTGGTGCAAGAAATGAACATGGGATAACAAGCAACCAGCTGGAGCAAGTGTGGGCAAGAATCTCACTATCCTGGGTATCTGGAAATTTGGTGGGAAGTAAAGGCATTTGCAACATGAAGAACACACAATGAGGGATTATAATTTAGAGATTAAATATATTTGGTCAATCGCTTTCTTTGGTACAAATTGTTATAAGTTTTCTTCTTCTTCCTTGTCTCTGTGCTTACACTCAGACCTCCATGTTGATAGATCAGTATCAGTTTCAAGTTGATGGCATCCCTGTACAGATTATGGTGGAATAAAGTTGGTTAAGTCATCAGATCTATAAGAGATTCTGGACAAACAGGTAACTTAAGGGAAACCAGGACATCTGTTTTCTGTTTATGCATTATTATATTATGTTATGTTGGACAATGCCACTGCACATTGCACAATCAAAGCTCATTCCTCTTCTTCTTCTTCTTTGTTCATCCGGAGTTTTTTTTTCGGATGTGATTGCGTTGTGCCTGTTTACAGCAGAGCTGCATTCTTGCGCCATTAGGCCGACACATCCGACTTCTGCGGGCATTTGTTGACCGGGTTAACCTTCCCGGGGCTCATTCCTCTGACCCAGCAGCTATTCCAAAGTATTTCTGCTCCCATGAGGAGTTCATTACAATATCTCCTCTCTTTCCCATGTAAGTGGCATAGATGTGCTTGACCAGACTTTACTCTAAGTTAGTGAAGTTGGGCTAGAGTCAGTGTCTTAACAGCATCCGCTAAATGAGCCCGTACTGCATCGATTATATCAGCCTTGTCCATGCTTCTTTCCATTTGCATTGGTGCATTATTTACCAGCTGGTCTGCTGTTTGTTACCCCTTACTCTGGCATGTCCATGTGCGTACATCCAGGTGAGTGATGTCAGCCGTGACTTCTGAAGGCTGTCTATCCATTCGGAGCAGAGGTTGCTGGTTGCAATTCTTGTCCACAGTGAGTGCAATGGGAGATAAGTGGGGAGCCGCCAGACATAAACTTGTTGTCAAGAGCACAAGGCTTTTAATTAACTTACATACAGCTGGTACTTTCAGGTTTTCTCCGCTGGTGAAGATGTTCAGGAGGAGATCGGAGCACCCATAAAGTTGTCCAATATAGCCACGAAAGCTTGGTGGCTAGCATGCGTGCCTGCTGGTCATATGTTTCAACTCCCGTTAAAGTAGGTGATTTTGAAAAACTGACCTGGGTTTCAAAGTCGACCCAGTTTACAATGGGGATAAGAAATGTTGAGGGCTTGGTTGAGGGCTGGTTGAAAGACTTGGTGTGATACTGACCACAAGACCCAGATAATGCTGTTTGGTCTAATCAATTATGAGGCTAGCACCATATACCCAAAACTGCCTGAAGGCAGGGGAAAAGAGCCCTCTCCTTTGACTATAAATGCCTAAAGGCAGGGGAAAAGAGCCCTCTCCTTTGACTATAAATGCCTAAAGGCAGGGGAAAAGAGCTGTCTCCTTTGACTATAAATGCCTGAAGGCAGGGGAAAAGAGCCCTCTCCTTTGACTATAAATGCCTGAAGGCAGGGGAAAAGAGCCCTCTCCTTTGACTATAAATGCCTGAAGGCAGGGGAAAAGAGTCCTCTCCTTTGACTATAAATGCCTGAAGGCAGGAGAAAAGAGCCCTCTCCTTTGACTATAAATGCCTGGAGGCAGGGGAAAAGAGTCCACTCCTTTCACTGTAAACTGGGCAGGATTGAAGAAGGTGTCTCAAAGGAAATGAAACTGAACCCCAAACTGAGAATATTCAGTTCTAATGTTAAATCAGCACTACTGTATGGAACAGTCACAGGGAACACATTGAATGACAGCTCAAAACAATCAGGTTTGAACATTCATGGGGGAAAGATGAAGATACTTAGAATAGATCAAACAGATGATAATCTCACTAAACCTCACTTTAAAGAGACAGAATCATAAACCTGTTTAGGTAGCAATGTAGGCAAAGAAGATAGAACAGATAAGATATCAGAATAAAAATACAGAAAACTAGAGGAGATTTTATAACACTAGGAAACTTCTGGAAGTCAAAAATGTTGACAACAAACTTAGAATAATTAATTCTTATGCTAAATCAGTATTACTGTGAAACATGGGGGGCAATGAATATGATTGAAAATAATCTACTAACATTCACTAGCTGGTGCATGCGTAAAATAGAAGGAATAAAAGGGTATGATAGAGAACTAGACAAATACCAGTGAACCAAGAGGTGAAGAAAAGACACGGGCTGGACAGAACATACATGGAGAAAACCTGGGAATAGAATAACTAGAAAAGAGTTTGTCTGGAATCCACTGGATAAAAGAAACAGAGGAATACCTAAAAACACATGGAGAAGAGCAGTAGAGACAGAAATTAATAATAGAGGAGGACATGGATGAGGCTGAATGGGATAGTTAAGGTTGAGGGCCAATGGCACAGTGGAGGACAAAAGGTGAAAAAGAAGGAGAAAGTGTCAAGCAAAAATGAGACTATTGCCCCACATACACATGGACCCACAGAAGCATGAATGAGACTGTTGCCCCACACACATGGACCCAAGGAAGAATGAATGAGACTGTTGCCCCACACATATGGACCCAAGGAAGCAAGAATGAGACTGTTGCCCCACATACATGGACCCAAGGAAGCATGAATGAGACTGTTGCCCCACACACACGGACCCAAGGAAGTATGAATGAGACTGTTGCCCCACACACATGGACCCAAGGAAGTATGAATGAGACTGTTGCCCCACACACACGGACCCAAGGAAGCATGAATGAGACTGTTGCCCCACACACATGGACCCAAGAAAGTAAGAATGAGACTGTTGCCCCACACACATGGATCCAAGGAAACCAGCTAGAATGTACGATGTAGATATTGCAGTTTTATAGGTGAAGGTATGTACAGAACCCCTTCTGTATGCTTTGAGGTCAAACAATCAGGTGCCATCTCCACAAGGAAGGTTGGATACAATTGATCTCCAACACTGCCTGTCTCTCGCCATGATTTTACAGTCTGTCAGATTGATGTTCGTCCATCTATTGATGTTATCTTCCCTCTTATATCATTGTTTACCTCTTGCTCGCTTGCTCTCCATTAGGGTTTTTATAAGAGTATCATGTCGTTTAGCGTGGCCAAAATATTTCACTTGCCTCTTTTTTATTTCTTTCATCAACTCTCTTTTCATTCCCAGTTTTTCTAGAACCTTTGTATTTGATTATGTTTCCATGAAATACGACATATTCTTCTGTATATCCACATTTCTAAGGCCTCTATTCGATTTTCTAGTTGCTTGTTCAATGTCCAGGCTTCTGCACCATACAGTAGTATTTGATAATTCTCATTTTCAATGCGGTGTTAATCTCTCTAGATGTTAATACTGATTTCATGCTGTTGAAAGCATTTTTGGCCATTCCTATTCTCTTGTTGATTTCTACTTTTCTTTTGCCATCATCTGTTACCACATGTCCAAGATAGGAGAAGCTTTGAGGTGCATAGAGTATATGGTACTGGCCGATATTATTATTATCATCATCTAGCATGCAATGGGTGAGGTGGTCAATTTCTCACTGCCTTCACTTCCCAAGACATTCCTGCTACCTATTATGGCCTGTGTTGACCTAGGAGCCCACGTTAATTACCAAAAGGGAATCCGCCCTGATGTGCATCGAATCCAAGACCACAAAGCCAGCAGGCGATCTAGCAACTGCTACGCCATCCCGGCTCCCCAACAGTATCTTGTTCAACCCATTTTGGATTATAATTGGGAATGATAGTGTTAATTGTTATTGTGTGTGATGGATGCAGGGGGGGGGGGGGGGGGTGTCTGTGATGAAATGTTTCAGCCTCCTGCTCTGAAGGTTGTGGGGTCACTTCCAAGACTCCATCATCCGGTTCACGGGTGCAATTTTCTTTAATGAGAGTCCTGGGGGGTCATCGCAGGATCTATAGAGTTTGTGCTCAGTATGACACTTTCTGCAAACTATCCAGTGGAAAGAGACAGACTCATATGTGAAAAAAAACCGGCGCAATGAAGTTGATTCTCTCACCTTTATGCCCCCTTTGATAACTGATGCTTAAGGTGATGATAAGCATAACTTGTCATGCTCTTAACTGTTCAATATCCCATAATTTCTCCTTTTTCTGCTGCCCTTTATCTTCCATTCAGGTATAGAACCTCAATTAACTCTCACCAAGCCATCCTATTATTTGCTATCTCCTGCAGCTTCCTCTATGTCTTGCCAATATTATCACCGCTGGAGCAACACTGTGAGCTGTGAATTTCATGTGGAGTACTTGTACATCTGTCCACGGTTGTTTGTGTCGTGAACTGCATATTCAGAAAAATGGCGGCCAGCCGATCGCTGAACTATCTGGGTTGCCTTATGCAGTAATGCGTGGCTGCTGGTCTTCTAGTGACTGCCGCTTCCATCGATGATGAACTGTATTTGTCATGGCGGACTTTTGTGTTGGCGTTCTGGCAGCAGCATTATGCATAGTATACTATGAGGGCTGTTGGTTTGTCAAGATTCCTGTCTGTTCCACTTTTCACATGGATCAGGGAGGAGCATTTTGTGTGATATTCATGGGCACAGGAACAGAGCATAATGGGGCGAATCTTTGCCATGAAGTTGGAACTGCGACTGACTATCACCTCTTATTCTAATTCTCATCTCCTTGTGTTTTTGTTATGTCTCCCACTATTTCATTGACACTGTGAGTTCTAAACAAGCGGCTTTCTAGTCATTCAATTATCAGGTTTTCTCAATATGTGCTCTGTGCAGCCCAGCAGCTTTTCCCTCATCTCTCCTAAATCTACATAACTATTTATCATCATCACGTACCATGCCGATAAGCGTAACCGGTCATATTTCGCCATCTCACTCGGTCGCCTGAGTCATGGATCAGCTCCGTGTTCTTGTCTTGACCATATCACATGGCCAAGCCATCCAGGTATTTACTTCTCTGCCTTCCTTTTCTTCTTTTTCCCTCAACCTTGCCAGTTGTCACCAAGTTCTCCAATTTATTTCTTCTCACGTGTCCAAAAAATTGTGACTGTAATATAACTATTATGTGTACCTACAATACCAACACTCTTTTTGAAACACTCTCTATTATTACGCATGTATATGTACACAAATAAATGAAACAAATCACAATTTCATACATACATGTATGAAATCACAAAAACGTATGGTATACATTATTCACATGCAGATTACTTTCATATTGAGAAACATTTCAATCAACAACTCAACCTATAATGTGTTTATTTGCTAATTGTGCAACTGGTCATAACAATAAACAGAATAATTAATAACAACATTAGCATAGCATTTTAAAATCTGTACACAATATAACATGTACGGCGGATCTTTTTCTCCAGTTGTACTGTATGATGAACATGGTATTCTAAAAGATGAGATCACCAAAGTTATGCACTACAATCAATACGGCATGTAATACGAGTTTCTTTTCTTCCTCTAATTCTGAAGTAAAATTAATAAGACATATATATTACTCTCATCATAATTATTATCTCATCATCATCATCCTCACCATTATTCTTCTCATCATCATCATCACCCTTATTAACTCCTACCCCAGCTTTAATGATTGGCTATATAAGCAGTGCAAACTCTTCCGTGGAGCAAGAACAAAAAAGGCTTCTGATTGTCAGAAGAAGCTCCCCTACCTTACTTCTATGAAAGTTTCAGCCTCTTAATCTTCTTGACACTCCAGGGAGGGAAGATAATTTGCTGCATGATTCTCAAGTGTCTGTAACACCCCATTGTCCTGCATCATGACGGTGTTCGTTCCTCAAGTAAAAATTCACATGGCATGTAAAATACATGTTTTTCTAGTCCCTGTCATGCAGTAAAATGAACATAGTTACTACATTTCTTGAAAATTATGCAGAAAAATTAATATGTCAAGAAAAATTATTTTTTTCTTTTTCTCCAGTTATGCAGTAAATTTGTTTTCTAAATGTAAGCTGTAAAATATGGCATGTATAATGACTTTTGCCTCCAATTATGTAGTAAAATCATCATGTGAATGTAAAACCAGAAATCTCCAAAGTCAAACTGTAAAGAGAATATAACATGTAAAATAAGCTTTCTTCCAGCCCTGCAGAAACAATATCGTTAGAATTCAGACATTAATAAATGTACAATTAGATATGGAAACATTAATATAATAACATGTATAGTTAGGTATGGAGACAGTGAACGAAAGAACAAACAAACTTGATTTTCAAAGGGTTACAAATTAGGCACACAGGCCCATCTTACATTCAGCCCTTCAGATCACCCATCTTTCGAAACATCAGTTATTTATTATGCATATTAAATTCACACACAAAATAAAATCATTGTTAAATGAATGCTGTAAACATAAACAATGCATATTACCATGTTATGAGACAGGTAGGCAGGCAGACTGATACACACATACATGCATACCTACATACTCACACTCATACATGATTTACAGTGACTGAGCAATAGGTACATATAAGATGACAGCATGATTGTCTGTAACCGTATTGATCATCTTTGACTACAGATATACGGGATGGACTCAGAGTTAGCAGGAGAATGAATGCAACATAAAAATGATTCACGTAATGGAAACTGAATGCTACATAGAAACTATGATGAAATCGTAGCTAACAAACAGAACTGAATTCCTTATAACCATGATGATAAATTCATCGCAATGATTATAGTGAATTTTCCTGTCTAATCTAAAGTATATTCTGCACAAATACATAATTTTCATCATCATCAAGTGCCTTGTTGACTGGTGTGGGTGATCATGCTTCTCCACATCTTGCAATCTTTAAATGAATGCATCAATTTTTCTGCTGACACTCTTCCACATCATAATGAAAAGCCATCCAGAATCTTCTGCTGTTTTTCCTCTATCCTTCTTTCCATAAATCTTGCCAGTTGTCACAACATGTTTCACTGTTTCTCTTCTCATAATGTGGAGACAAAAATGATGACTGCCTCTGTCTGATGTTTGTGACAGGTTGTCTTTGTGACTTAGCCTCTTTAACACATTTAGGTAACATTACTTATTTTGACTGTGCATGGATTGTTCTACATTCTTCTCTAAAACTACAACTCTGAGGCCTCAAAGGATCTTTGTTTGCTTGTTTACTAATTGTCTGGCTTGTTTACTAATTGTCTGACCTGTTTTTATTTACTAATTGTCCAATATGTTTACCAATTGTCTGGCTTGTTTACTAATTGTATTACTTGATTTATTTGTTTACTAATTGCCTGATTTGTTTACTAATTGTCTGACTTGTTTATTATTTGTCTGACTTGTTTACTAATTGTCTGACTTGTTTATTATTTGTCTGACTTGTTTACTAATTGTCTGACTTGTTTACTATTTGTCTGACTTGTTTACTAATTGTCTGGCTTGTTTACTAATTGTCTGGCTTGTTTACTAATTGTCTGACTTGTTTATTATTTGTCTGACTTGTTTACTAATTGTCTGACTTGTTTACTATTTGTCTGACTTGTTTACTAATTGTCTGACTTGTTTACTAATTGTCTGACTTGTTTATTATTTGTCTGACTTGTTTATTATTTGTCTGACTTGTTTACTAATTGTCTGACTTGTTTACTAATTGTCTGACTTGTTTACTAATTGTCTGACTTGTTTATTATTTGTCTGACTTGTTTACTAATTGTCTGACTTGTTTACTAATTGTCTGACTTGTTTACTAATTGTCTGACTTGTTTATTATTTGTCTGACTTGTTTACTAATTGTCTGACTTGTTTACTAATTGTCTGACTTGTTTATTATTTGTCTGACTTGTTTACTAATTGTCTGGCTTGTTTACTAATTGTCTGACCTGTTTTTATTTACTAATTGTCCAATATGTTTACCAATTGTCTGGCTTGTTTACTAATTGTATTACTTGATTTATTTGTTTACTAATTGCCTGATTTGTTTACTAATTGTCTGACTTGTTTATTATTTGTCTGACTTGTTTACTAATTGTCTGACTTGTTTATTATTTGTCTGACTTGTTTACTAATTGTCTGACTTGTTTACTAATTGTCTGACTTGTTTATTATTTGTCTGACTTGTTTATTATTTGTCTGACTTGTTTACTAATTGTCTGACTTGTTTACTAATTGTCTGACTTGTTTACTAATTGTCTGACTTGTTTACTAATTGTCTGACTTGTTTATTATTTGTCTGACTTGTTTACTAATTGTCTGACTTGTTTACTAATTGTCTGACTTGTTTACTAATTGTCTGACTTGTTTATTATTTGTCTGACTTGTTTACTAATTGTCTGACTTGTTTACTAATTGTCTGACTTGTTTATTATTTGTCTGACTTGTTTACTAATTGTCTGACTTGTTTACTAATTGCCTGACTTGTTTACAAAGTGTCCAGGACTCACTGCCATATGTTAAAACTAGTTCTATATGACATGCACAAATTCTTTTTAAGGTATACGTACATATTAATTCTGCATTATTTTCTTGTATTCTTTTCAAAGGTTCCTATGATTTCTTGTGTTTCCATATGTCAATCTGGGCTTAGTTGTTACCGAGTCTTATTTTACTTATTTATCATGTTCAGTAAAACCAATGGCATGTTTATTAAAAACCAAGTCAATTCTACATCAACATGATGTGTTCAATATAGAACTTACAATTCATTGGTCTTATCATGAAAAGTGAATTGTAAATAATAATAATGGAAAAGTGAAATCCTTATTAAAAGCAAAAGCCATTTCTACATAAAATTATTGAATTAAACATTGAGTCAATAGATAATTGTAACATTCAAATATCACTGTTTGCCTGTCTGACATTGTGCTATCATGCTGAGGTATGTCCATTTGTGACTGAAGCTACAACAATATATAGATAACTTCTGAGAAAGGGAGATTACTTCCATGATCCACCTCTATCAGAGTCATGTACCTTAGTAAATCTGATGACCATTTGCTTATATTTACAAAAGGGGGGTCCTCTGTGACAAAGTGGTCAAGCTGCCAGCCTATGAAGGTGGTGGGTTTGATTTTAGACTGTCCTTCAGTTGAAAAGTGGTAACTTTTTGTGGAGACCCTAGGGGTGTCACTGGAGCTAAAGAGTTTGTGTTCTTTGCTACATTGTTGGCTGGCCACTCTGCAGAAAGAAGGCCAAGCTATAAGGGATAGAAACTAGTGAAAGCAATGGATCCTCTTGCCGTTAACCCTTTTAACATTTATAGATTAAATTTGTCAATTGCAATGAGAAAAAGAGTGTTGAAGTGCTATATAAAACCCATATTATTGTATGCATGTGAAACGTGGACAATTAACAGACAAACTGAGAAACATCTAGGGGTGGTGGAAATGTGGTTTTTGAGAAAAATGCAAAGAATACCATGGATGGACAGGAAATCATATAAGGCAGTCCTTCAAGAGAGAAATGAAAAACGGAGATTGATTGGAGAAATCATAGTAGACAGTCAAACTATTTTGGACATGTTATGAGGAGAAAAAGACTTGCATGGTCTATGGGACAGAATTCTAAGATTTACAGAAGAAAATTGGAAACAATAATATCAGAAACATGATAGACGTAACACAAAGCATTAAATTAACTGAAGGACAAGAAATAAAGTAATTTGGACATTTATGAGAATGAAACTTGATTAACTACAATTATGAGCATACAATAAAAAAGAGATCTAGATATAAAGCCAGAGAATGACAAAGAAAATGCTGGACAAAGAAGATCAAGGAAACACTAACCAGTCATGGATACACCACAATCAAGGCGATACATCTGGCATTGGAATGCAAGTTAAGGTCCCTCACTATGACTCTTAACGATGCATGATATCTCCGGCTCTACTAGCCATAGATTTTGAATGAAGCTTATGAAAAATTTTTCAATACACTTGATAATACTACTAGATACAACAATGGAAATTTGCTTGATATCTCTGAAATTACTGGAACTATTTTCAGCATGGCCATCTCTTTCACAAGTCTAAGCATCCCTATCATTGATAATGGTGTTTTCAGCAGATGGCTACATCAAAGCTGCTTATTTTTCCTCTTAATTGCTTTAAGCAACCTGTCCTATACTTTTGGGCAGACGAAAGCTCAGCATGAACGATCTTCATCTTGAGGAATGCCTACATCTTGCGCCTTCACTGTTCATATTGTCAGTTCATTTATGCCCATCCCATCATTAACATGTCATCCATCTGGGGGCGGGACAGGAGACCAGAAACCAGGTCTCCAATATGCCAGGATGTCATGGCAATACCTTTCTTACCTTTTACTCTAAGGTTTTTACCAAAAGTATTTCTATGATATGAATTACAAGGATAATGAAAGTACAACATCAAATAAACTATAAGACAAACAGTGTTCTATGGTCTGTGATGAGAAGAGAGGCCCCAGAAAACATTGAGACAACGAGAGATCAGCGGTAACAGAGGCAGAGGCAGACCGAGAGAAATGATGCTGGATGGCCTAGGATGGCGGCATGGAGGACTACCATCAATAAAATTGATCCAGAATATCAAGGACTGAGATCTTTTGTGACATATGAACATCTACACCATTTGGGCAGGGCACGTGAGTGTATTACACAATTTACTGAAACATAAATTATTATACAAATTATGTAAATAATAAATTATATAAATCACTTAAATATCTTTACTTGAATAAATTACTGAAATATGATTAATTACACGAATTACTGAAATATTGCATTCAAAATGTCAGTCATCACAACTGACTCTCACTCAAAGATCTGGAAGGTTCTCTTGATTCTGGCACGAGTGGTTGGCACAGAAGGGGACACCACTCCCACAAGAGCTGAAGTGACTCTACTGGCCAGACCTTGCCGATGTAAACACATGTGGGGGAAAGAGGCTGGACCATACCAATGTACACATGCATGGAGATGAAATAGCTGATGGATTGGTCTCCAGTGTGGAACACCAAGGTTGAGCAAGAGAGACATGATACTGTCTATAAATTATCACCTGTTGGTCGAGGAAACACACATCAATGACTATACGTGGCCAAAATTGATGAAAACCCTGGTCTAATTTCCCACAAGCAGGAAGGAATGTGGTAGAGGATGCAGCAAAAGCATGTAAAATCAGCTGGCCACTGGAACTATAAGTACTAATATTCTTCAACATCTTCTGACTGAGACGGAGCACTTATATGCATGATGTGTTGCCATGCCAGTATTAGATGACAATTCTGTTTAATTATAAATGACCAAATAGCCAGTTTGCTACATAAGTCCCTGAAACATCATTAATTTGATTAGGAAACACCAGCTCATCAACTTAATGTTGAAACACCATCTGATACTCAAATTACTTATATGGAAACATCATCTGATGCTCAAATTACTAAAATATCGCTATGTAGATTAGGAAACGTTGATACTTAAATTACCGAAACATAATTAACCTGATATGAAACATCATCTGATACTCAAATTGCTGAAACATCATTAACTTAATATGGAAATAATATCCGATTCTTAAATTACTGAAACATCATTAACTTGATATGAAACATCATCTGATATTCAAATTGCTGAAACATCATTAACTTGACATGGAAACATGATCAGATCCTTAAACTACAGAAATATCCTTAACTTGACATGAAATATTATCAGATACTCAAATTACTGAAACATTCACTCTCTAAAATATCACCTTGTTGTACCATTGAGACATCATTAATTAATTAGTAATTAATTAATTAATTAATTAAAAGTAAAGGACCTTTTCCATCCCTTGAAGTGTATTGGGTATATGGTGCAGGCACCACATTTTTGTAGGCTAATCGGCACTCGTTGGGTAATGTGGTCAACAACAAACCAGCCACCATTATATAACACATTTTCTTGTCCCCATTTTAAACTGGGTCAGCCTGGGAGACCAGGTAAATTATTACAAATCCCCTGCCTTGACGGAGATTTAAACACAAGATTACCAAGCCGGCAAGCAAGCATGCTAACCACTGCTCAACTGCAGCTCTGAGTTAAATTATTAATGAAAGATAATGTAATGCACAAATTATGGATTCATTTTTGTCATAGATGATTCACCGCAATGTCACCCTGTTACATAATGAATTAAGATATCATAATGATGTATCAATGAAATACCAATTAATTTACAAATTAATACAACATCTTTGTTTTACTCAGTTATCTCTTGAGTACATGAAACATCTTTATCTTGACTCAAATAACACTACTTTGTAGTGTTTTATTAAAAAAAAAAAAAAAAAGACACCCTGTCTGTCTAGCTCAAACAACACTTACTGTACATGAATAAATGAAACATGACATTCTCAAATAACACTCTGGGATATTAGCTGAGAAAATAAAGATCACATTCTAAAAGACACCCACCAGGGGTTTAACCACAAATGTAAAACAATCAAGAAAAACAACTTTACGTGAAGCACAAGAGGTCTCAGTCTTAAATTTCAACGTTAACTGTGTTGAAATCAGTAACTGAAAAGCATGCATATTAACTGGTTCAGTGCTGAAGGATAATCACCAAATTTGTCCTTTCAATTGGACAGAAGAGTGATATATTGCCATACTAGTCATGTTATTTGTTTCGTTTTGTGGTATCTTCTGCAATTTTAATACTCAGTGAATAGACATTTACATGATAATACTTGTTCATTTGATTGTACACCATGTTTTGTCCAAACCTACTTTTTTGTTTGACACTG
This sequence comes from Cepaea hortensis, assembly GCA_963921405.1. Lineage (NCBI taxonomy): Eukaryota > Metazoa > Mollusca > Gastropoda > Stylommatophora > Helicidae > Cepaea > Cepaea hortensis. The sequence continues at coordinate 54,018,437 of OY992879.1, forward strand.
AATTGGTTAAAAAACCCTGGCCAGTTCATTCATGACATTAGATATTAGCAACATTTTGAGGATATTCCAATCACCTTAGCTGCATTCACATACAGACAGACACACACACACACATACAAACATTCACAAAATATTCATAAATATTTTCACAGTTGGTGTTTATCCAACTGAAATTATATATCTTTGATGAGAATCGGAATGTCCTCAAAAACATGGCTAACACTGAGTTAACTTATTTTGACTGACTAGGGCTGTACTCCCCTGTACAGATATAATGGAATTGTCTTTCACACTCAAAACTGGAGGTACTTCCACACCCCAGAGGGCAGAGGATTGGCTGGGTGATTATACAATTGTCTGTACTATTTCTATCATAGAGTACGGTACACAGGACAATAAGATCGAGTGTTATATATAATAGGTATAAATATACATGGCTGCACAAATACTGTATTGATGCATGGGATATTTGTCAATTCTATAAAACATCTCAATAAAGAGTTTCTTGTATAAAACGTTTCTGCAATGAAAGTCCTTTTCTTATATAAAATACCTCCATAATAAAGTCTTAAATGAACCTGCACTATACCTCTATAAATACCTAAACAATAAAGTCTTACATAAACCTCCACAATACCTCTATAAATAACAATAAAGTCTTACATAAACCTCCACAATATCTCTATAAATACCTCCACAATAAAGACTTACATAAACCTCCACAATATCTCTATAAATACCTCCACAATAAAGACTTACATAAACCTCCACAATAAAGTCTTTCTATAAAACACTAAAAATGAGTGTCCTTCTATAAAACACTTTAGCAAAGAAGGTCCTTCTATAAAATGCATACAAAATAATGTATTGCTATAAAATAGTTCCAGCGAAGTCAGTCCTTCTACAAAATACCCCAAATCAAAGAAAGTCTTTATAAAAATTATCCCAATCAAAGACAGTCTTTAAATAAAATACCCCAATCAAAGACAGTCCTTCTTTAAAATACCCCAATCAAAGACAGTTCTTCTATAAAATACCCCAATCAAATACAGTACTTCTATAAAATACCCCAATCAAAGAAAGTTCTTCTATAAAACAGTTTCAACAAATAGAGCCTTTCTATAAAACATTAACAAATACAGCCTTCCTATTAAAAAAAAAATACATCAACAAATAAATGTTTATTTTTAAAAATCTGACTTATACTTGGTTAAGTTGCATGTCCTTCACAGGATGTAGCAGTCAACTTCAGCATTTTCGCTGTTTGTGATTCCTGGGCAAAGTTTACGTTCAGTAGTTTGCCATTGCTTTCTGAATGACCGGCTCCTATACCATTTTCGAAAAAACCAGCACCATCGTGTTTCGAACCCGGGTAAACGGGCTCACAAACCGCATTCGCAAGCCCTTAGCCACAGAGACCGGAGAGTTAACCCGCGTTTGAAACACGGTAGTGCTGGTTTTTTCGAAAAAGGTATAGGAGCCGGTCGTTCAGAAAGCAATGGCAAACTACTGAACGTAAAATTTGCCCAGGAATCACGAACAGCGAAAATGCTGGGGTTGACTGTTACGTCTGTGAAGGACATGCAACTTAATTTTTTTATTTTTATACTTGGTTAATATACATGTATTAAACCTATTGTGCTATAACAACCTCCATAATGAGTCCCATCACGAAAATTTTGCTAAGAATTATCATGCAAAGAGTTAGGAAGAAAATACAACCTGAAATAGGAGAGGAACAATGTGGGCTTGTAGAAGGCAAGGGTACAGTAAATGCTGTGTACATACTGAGAACAGTAACTGAACGTTCTATAGAAGTAAACAAAGATCTATACCTCTGCTTTATTGACTACATAAAGGCTTTTGATAAAGTGAAACATGTCGGCACGATAAGGATGCTTGAAGATCTACAAATTGATGGAAAAGACCTTAGACTTGTAAAAAACATATATTGGAAACAACAAGCTGCCATAAGAATTGATAATGAAGTAGGTCAATATCAGCCTATTAAGAGAGATGTGAGACAGGGATCTGTAATGTCTCCAGATCTTTTTTCCCTGTACAGTGAAAATATTTTCAGAAATATATAAGATATGGAAGGAATAAACATTGTGGGATGATACGTCAATAACATTAGATACGCAGATGATACAGTCTTGATTGCAGACAATGAACAGGACCTGCAACATTTAGTAGATGCGGTTGTTGCACACAGTGAACAACTAGGGTTAGAATTGAATTGTAAGAAGACACATATTATGGTCGTCACTAGGAAGGAAGAAATACCACAATGTAATATACAAGTAAATGGGCATATTCTTAAACAAGTGAATCGGTACAACTATCTCGGAACAGTCATAACATCTGATGGGAGATGCCTTGAGGAAATTAGAAAAAGAATTGTCATGGTGAAGGTAGCCTTTTGTAAGATGAAAAACATACTGACCAATAAAATGATATCAATTGAAACGAGAAAAAAGAGTGTTGAAGTGCTACATAGAACCTATACTTTTATATGGATGTGAGGCGTGGACAATGAGCAGACAAGCTGAAAAACATCTGATGGCTGTGGAAATGTGGTTTCTGAGGTAAATGCAAAGAATAGCATGGATAGATAGAAAAACAAATGAACAAGTCCTTCAAGAAACAAATGAAGATCGTAAACTGATTTGAGACATTAGACGTAGACAGTCAAAAGTTTTTGGGCATGTTATGAGAAGAAATTAATTGGAGATCTTGGTGACAACTGGCAAGATCGAAGGGAACAGACCAAGGGGAAGACCAAGAATTAAATACCTGGATGCCTTGGCCACATGGCATGGTCGAGAAAGAAACATGGAGCTGATCCACGACTCTGGTGATTGAGTGCGATGGCAGAACATGACCGCCCACGCTTATTGGCATGGCACATAATGGATGGCTATAACAACGGCTGGATATGAATTCTGTTCATATTCCATAGTTGTGAGTTCAAGTGGTTGTCTGACCCAGCTAATGATGACACCTCTTGAGGGTGTCTTATTGGCTGGGTATTGAAGCACACTTGTTTCTTCAGCTACATTCTGTCATTGTGTGGAGATGGAGGGTTTGAATCCTTATGTCATTATACAGGGTGTTTGTAAAGTCTCACACTACACTTTGAATGTTGAACAAATTTGAAAAATGAAGTACAAGACATCATCAAACAATGTGCTCCACAGTCCATTTTGAAGCAATATGCAGCAAATCGCCGTCGTCTGCTGGGGTAATTTTTTGCACATCAAACAGAATGGTGATAACAGAAGAAAGAATTTTTTCAAATTTGTTCTACATACAAAGTGTAGAGAGACTTTACAAACACCTGGTAGTTTTCAATGTTTACATTCTCAAGTGGGTCTTCTGATCTCTACTTCTTTCATTTCCTCGCTATAAGTCTATACAATGCCCGTGACATTTCTTCTCAAAGCTACGTACAGCAGAACATTTATAATATGTAAAAGTTTTGTTAACATGTGGAAGGAAAAGGGAAACCATCACATTTAGTTTCCAAGAATAAGTCACAAGGTTACACTTACAGTGGAGTGACATGTAAGAAAAACTTCTAATCTTTGGACTGAAACAGCTTTCCTCTTCTACCCTGGGGTGATTTGGTACCTTACAGTACCTTCTTTTGTTTTGGCATAATTATATTCATCTTGATTTATGGAACCATGACCTGGCCCAAACAATGGGAATAAATATCAAATAAATACAATAAAATAACAATATATGCTATACCATGTCCGGTACTTCCAATATTAAGATACCAAGCATTGAATCAACATTTGGGCTCATCGTCCGTTTCTCCGTCCGGGGTCCTGCAATGGACCTCACTGGGAGGATCCACAACAATTTCTGGGGGTCTGATGAGGTTTTCCCTTTCCTCGTGGTCGTCGTGGTCATCAATATAGAACTTAACAGGGGCTTTCTTCTTGGATGGCTGTGTGATGGAGTTGCCTGTTGTGCTGTGTGTGTCTTCTTTCTCTTCCTCTACGCCACCCAGTTGCGGTTTGCTTCCGTTTCTTTTGGAGCTGTGCTTCTTTTGCTTTCTGGGTGAGGGAAAACAAAAGGATTAAAGTTAGAGATATTTTCCAGTATCTGTTCTCTATGTGACAACAGACATATTTCTCGGGATGGTTTTGTTTTCTATGTGACAAAATACAGATATTTCTCACAATAAATGTGTTTTTCAGCTTTTTTTTTTTTTCAGTGTGACAAAATATAGATTTTCCCAGTATTGCTTTGTGTGTGACAATGTAGACATAGTTCTCATCATTTTTTCTATGTGATAAAATACAGATATTTCTCATTAAGTGCTTTCCATATTGAAAAAAATATGATTTCTATGTGACAAAATACAGATATTTTCATATTTACAAGAAACTCAATGTGTTACAAGTTAAAGGCATTTTTATATATTGACAAAATAGAGATATTTGTCAGTATATGCTTTCTATGAGACAAAACAGAGATATTCTTGACATGCCTTCTGTGTGAGACCAACAAAATGTCCTGACACAGAGACGATGTGCATTTCTGAGTTAGAAAATCCAGATATTTTAGTACCTACATTCTCTATGACATAACAAAGTGTATGAAATTAGCGTCACATGTAGATAATCAATGACGCCCTGAATAAGTCATCCATTGGTCAGTTGTCCTTATGTTACCGGGTGCCATAAAAGGGAAGCAAAGAATAGTAAAGCTGGACCCTCGGGTGGGGGTTAGGCCATATAAGGCCATAAAAGAGGGTTGGTTTGAGCCCGGCTTCTTCATGCTGTAGAAGCAAATCATCCAATATCCAAGCAACCATGAGCTGGCCTACACAGGGCTTGGCATGTGTGGTTGCAGGTCTGTACTCCAGTAGAAGTCTTCTAGACAGAAGAACAAAGAAGACAGGAAGGAAGGCAAGCAGGCAGGCAGGCAGGCAGGCAGGAAGGACGAATAAGAAGAAGGAACAGCAGTAGAGGAAAAGCTGGAATAAGAAGAGGAAGAGGGCAGAGAAGAGGATGATAAGTAGGGAGGAAGAGTAGGAAGGAGGAGGAGTAGGGAGGAAGAGGAGAAGAAAGAATAAGACAAATAAGAAGAAGAAGAAGTAACAGCAGTAAAGGAAGAAGAGGAGGGTGGAGAAGAGGAAGAAAAAGGAAAGAAAAATGAAAGAGAAGAAGACAAAGAAATAGAAGAAACAGCAGCAGCAGCATTTGTCAGTGTCATCACAGACTGTCTATAAAATCCCAAACAAGCCATCATCCCTCAGCTTCACATATATCCTATCTATGATGTCCTGGATACACCGTGGTCAAGGATGCCTTCTGCCATGTTAAACAGGACCATATATGAAACTACCAGCCTGTCCACATAACTATATCTTGTAGCATGCCAGAACAATTTCAGCTTCTGCCAAGTTAGACAGGACCATACATGAAACTACCAGATACCAGAAAATTTTTAGCTTCTGCCATGTTAGACAGGACCATACATGAAACTACCAGATACCAGAACAATTTCAGCTTCTGCCAAGTTAGACAGGACCATACATGAAACTACCGGATACCAGAACAATTTTAGCTTCTGCCAAGTTAGACAGGACCATACATCAAACTACCAGATACCAGAACAATTTCAGCTTCTGCCAAGTTAGACAGGACCATACATTAAACTACCAGATGCCAGAACAATTTCAGCTTCTGCCATGTTAGACAGGACCATACATGAGACTACCAGATACCAGAACAATTTTAGCTTCTGCCATGTTAGACAGGACCATACATGAGACTACCAGATACCAGAACAATTTCAGCTTCTGCCATGTTAGGCAGGACCATACATCAAACTACCAGATACCAGAACAATTTCAGCTTCTGCCAAGTTAGACAGGACCATACATTAAACTACCAGATGCCAGAACAATTTCAGCTTCTGCCAAGTTAGACAGGACCATACATTAAACTACCAGATGCCAGAACAATTTCAGCTTCTGCCATGTTAGACAGGACCATACATGAGACTACCAGATACCAGAACAATTTCAGCTTCTGCCATGTTAGACAGGACCATACATGAGACTACCAGATACCAGAACAATTTCAGCTTCTGCCATGTTAGGCAGGACCATACATCAAACTACCAGATACCAGAACAATTTCAGCTTCTGCCAAGTTAGACAGGACCATACATTAAACTACCAGATGCCAGAACAATTTCAGCTTCTGCCAAGATAGACAGGACCATACATTAAACTACCAGATGCCAGAACAATTTCAGCTTCTGCCATGTTAGACAGGACCATACATTAAACTACCAGATACCAGAACAATTTCAGCTTCTGCCATGTTAGACAGGACCATACATGAGACTACCAGATACCAGAACAATTTCAGCTTCTGCCATGTTAGACAGGACCATACATCAAACTACCAGATACCAGAACAATTTCAGCTTCTGCCATGTTAGACAGGACCATACATGAAACTACCAGATATCAGCCAGAACAATTTCAGCTTCTGCCATGTTAGACAGGACCATACATGAAACTACCAGATACCAGAACAATTTCAGCTTCTGCCATGTTAGACAGGACCATACATGAAACTACCAGATATCAGCCAGAACAATTTCAGCTTCTGCCATGTTAGACAGGACCATATATGAAACTACCAGATACCAGAACAATTTCAGCTTCTGCCATGTTAGACAGGACCATACATGAAACTACCAGCCTGTCCACATAACTATATCTTGTAGTATACCAGAACAATTTTAGCTTCTGTGCTGGTGCCCCTTCTTCTTTTTCTTCCTTTATTTTGCTCGAAGCAATCATGTTTAGCCTGTTTGCAGCAGAGATGTGATATTTAGACCTTTCGGCCGACACATCCAACTTCTTTCTGGGGGAATAATTTTTAACCTAGGAGTCTCTGGTGAAAAGTGATTAAGCTCACTGCCTTTGAGTTGAGTTGAGTTGAGCTAAGAACTAACATCACTGCATTAAGGACATTCCCACATGTACTCCGTCCCCTAGTTCAATAGCCAGCGAAGAATCATACTACTAATCGTTTTAACTGCCACCTAATTGAAAGTTCTTCTGGTCTTTCCTCTCAGTTTTGAGATTCGCCCAGAACCCCTGTCAACACCCTGCCATATCATTCTCTCCACATACAAGTTCTCAGTCTGTTCCCCCACTTTCTCCACCTGGTGCTACAGGCTAACGAGCTTGAGCTTAGATGATTAAGGGTTAAAGTTCAGACTTAATCATTCAGTTCTTGAGTCAGAGACTCCTGGGCTGTCACAGCAGCTACAGGGTTCATGCTCTGTGTGATGCTCTTGCAGAGAATGAACTCTGTAACTCCAGCGACGACCCCCAGGAGTCTCCAGGAAAACAGCACTCATGAGCTCTGAATTAAGGCAATTACAAGCACAAAGCAAGAGGTTGAGCCACTCTGCCACAATGACCTCAGCACTTTAGTAGCTAAACAGGTCAGTATAAGAAAAAAATCTCAACTCAGCTGTATTATTATAAACTAGAGATTGGTGACAACTGGAATGATTGAGGGGAAAAGAACAAGGGAAAGGCAGAGAAGTAAATATCCAGATGGCTTGGCCATGTGGCATGACCGAGTTAAGAACACAGAGCTGATCCACGACTCAGGTGATCGTGTGAGATGGGAAACATGATCACCCAAGGTTATCAGCATGGCACATGATGATTATTATTATTATTTTTGCAATGCATGTAGGAAATAACAATGATTTATATAGGAGATTTAAAAAAAAACTCATTAAAAACTATATATATATATATATATATATATATAGGAAATGATTGCTGTATAACAAGATTCTTGTAGGAAATAGTATTTTAAAGTAATTAACTTAACAGATGAGTTAACAAAGTAATTCAAATAAGAAATTACATTAAGTAAAGTAATTTGGGTATGAAATAACTTTTCAAAGTAATACATGTAGGATATATCAAATGCTGAAAGCAGTTCATGTAAGATATACATAATACTTCATTAAAGCAATTTATATGGAAAATGACAACTGTTTAAAACAATCTATTTAAGATTTGATTAACCAATAGCCATTTTATGTTTAAGAATGTAGATAGATGACAACATTGTTTATAAGCAATTCATGTAGGAGAATAGTTTAAAACAAGTTGGCAATGGCAAATACTTAAGTAATTCAAATAAGCTCATATTTATGAAAATATTTCATCTAGGAAATTTAAACTGATTTAAATCATTCTGGGAAGACATCCCAGCCTGCAAAAATAACGCACTAGAATTCTGAACTGTTTAAAACAAAAACTAAACACAAAACAATGATAATGTGAAAAGGAACTTTGTCAAAAACATAATGCATGAAAATCCAAGGTACACATGCAAATCTCTACAAAATAGGAGCAGAAATTGCCTTCTACAGTTTGTGAAACCATTCACAGTTTGAGGTGCTGTTATATTTTAACCCTATCAACCTCACACAGGAAAGTTTCACTAAAATGTTGACTTCTTGTCCTTGACTTGGGGAAGTACATTAAAAGTACCTCAGATGTTGGAGTGGGTTCGTCTGATAGCGAGGGACACTGGTAATAGAGAAAGCTAATCCACATGCAAACATCAGAACGCACTCCAGGCAACTGCTAGAAGTATTAGCAAGTGTATGGACTACATACGACTTAGGTAACGTCTTCTTTTGCTGCATTGTATCTCACAATGGAGCATAGGGCTTTAAACAACTGACAGCATGCTTGATGGTTGGTTGGATTTCATAGCTACAATTCTCTATGGGATGAGGAAGCCAGTCTTTGTGCATGTGCTTATATATGCAGGGTGTTTATAAAGTCTCATTACACTTTGTATGTAGAACAATTTTGAAAAATGAAGTACATGACATCATCAAAATATGTGCCCCATAGTCCATTACGAAACAATATGCAGCAAATGGCTGTCGTCTGCTGGAGTAATTCTTTGCACTCCAAACAGAATGGTGTTATCAAGGGAAGAAATAACAACACCTAATGAATACTTCGTTGGTACTTTCTAGCTTCCCCAAAACAGCGTCAGACCATAGAAGTGACTATTGTAACTAATTTAAGGAATTGTTTAGCACATTTTTCTTCAAATAATTAGTTCTATATACAAAGTGTAGTGAGACTTTACAAACACCCTGTATATGTATGTATGTGTGCACGCACGCACGCACGCACGCACGTACGCACACACACACACACACACACATATATATATATATGCCAGTCTCACTGGTGTAGGGGTTAAGGACGTTGTACGTAATCCCGTATACTTCCGTACGAAACACAGCTGCGCGAGATTTGGCAGCGGAACGGATTGCGTCACGTTGGTTACTTACAGGGGTATGTGAGCCGGTCGTTCTGAAAGTAATGGCAAACTACTGAATGTAAAACTTGCCAAGACATCAACAGCAGCTGAAAAATGCTGGTGTTGACTGCAATGACCTGTAAAAAGGATACACGAAAAAAAAAGAAAAAATATATATATATATATATATATACACATATATATAACAGGAATACTAATAATTTAGTAAATATGCAAATAGCAATGACAATATAAATGCAGAAACCACTGAAAAATGATGGCAAGAAAATCACAACAGAAAGCACCAAACTACGGCAACTCTCGTTTCATGTTACCTGGTAACTGGGACCTCTCATTCAGGAAACTGTCAACACACAACTGATACTGTGGTGCATTGATACATTGAACTAATATTTCAGTAAAAACAAGCGACAGTTACACCCACCAACAGACAAGCGAAGGGTTGTTCTATGTAAAACATAACAAAAAATATGTGAACACAGAAAATGACACTACTGATACATGTGAACATAGAAAATAACACTACTGATATCTGTGAACACAGACAATAACACTACTGATATATGTGAACACAGACAGTGACACTACTGATATCTGTGAACACGGACAATAACACTCATGATATCTGTGACACTTATGATGATATATATAAACACAGACAATGACACTTATGATGATATATGTAAACACAGACAATGACACTTATGATGATATAGGTAAACACTTATGATGATATATGTAAACATAGATAATGACACTTATGATAATATATGCAAACACAGACAATGACACTCATGATAATATATGTAAACACAGACAATGACATTCATGATAATATATGTAAACACAAATAATGACACTCATGATATCTGTAAACACAGACAATGACACTCATGGTATTATATGTAAACACTTATGATGATATATGTAAACATAGACAATGACACTTATGATGATATATGTAAACATAGACAATGACACTCATGATAATATATGTAAACATAGACAATGACATTCATGTTAATATATGTAAACACTTATGATGATATATGTAAACATAGACAATGACATTCATGATAATATATGTAAACACAGACAATGACATTCATGATAATATATGTAAACACAAATAATGACACTCATGATATCTGTAAACACAGACAATGACACTTATGATGATATATGTAAACCTTATGATGATATATGTAAAAACAGACAATGACACTTATGGTAATATATGTAAACACAGACAATGACATTTATGATGATATATGGAAACACAGATAATGACACTCATGATATCTGTAAACACAGACAATGACACTTATGATGATATATGTAAACACAGACAATGACACTTATGATGATATATATAAACACAGACAATGACACTTATGATGATATATGTAAACACAGACAATGACACTCATGATAATATATGTAAATACTTATGATGATATATATAAACACAGACAATGACACTCATGATGATATATGTAAACACAGACAATGACACTCATGATAATATATGTAAACACTTATGATGATATATGTAAACACAGACAATGACACTCATGATGATATATGTAAACACAGACAATGACACTCATGATGATATATGTAAACACAGACAATGACACTCATGATGATATATGTAAAAATTTATAATGATATATGTAAACACTTATGATGATATATGTAAACACAGACAATGACACTCATGATAATATATGTAAATACTTATGATGATATATATACACACAGACAATGACACTCATGATGATATATGTAAACATTTATGATGATATATGTAAACACAGACAATGACACTCATGATGATATATGTAAACACAGACAATGACACTCATGATAATATATGTAAACACTTATGATGATATATGTAAACACAGACAATGACACTTATGATAATATATGTAAACACTTATGATGATATATGTAAACACAGACAATGACACTTATGATAATATATGTAAACACTTATGATGATATATGTAAACACAGACAATGACACTTAGGATGATATATGTGAACACAGACAATGACACTAATGATGATATATGTAAACATAGACAATGACACTTATGATGATATCTGTGAACACAGAAAATTACACTACTGATATCTGTAAACACAGACAATGACACTACTGATATCTGTGAAGACAGACAATGATACTTATGATGATATATGTAAACACAGACAATGACACTGCTGATATTTTGAACACAGACAATGACACTTATGATGATATATGTAAACATAGACAATGACACTTATGATGATGTATGTAAACATATACAATGACACTTATGATGATATATGTAAACACAGACAATGACACTTATGATGATGTATGTAAACATATACAATGACACTTATGATGATATATGTAAACACAGACAATGACACTCATGATATCTGTGAACACAGACAAAGACACATATTGAGAAACTAATAGTAATAACATCAATAATAAACCCAGTATGTATGACATAACGAATCCATCATCATCTAACAACAGACATACAAGATATACAGTCACACCTCTACTTAAGATTTTATTTATAATTGACTGCACTCACCATACACTTAAACTGCCATTATACCGAGAATTTAAAACATTTCCAGTTTTATTTCATGTTTATTTTGATCAGACATTCGGATTACTGTTTGTGGATTGTGATGTTTCTATCTATTTCCAGCTTAGAATTTGCATTTTCCCTTGTCTGATCTATGAAATCACAAAACCATGCACTGGTTGTATGACAGGGGACTCTTCAAGGCAAGTTTTCACTGCATCATAATGACATGATGTATCATAAAGAGTTAAAGTCACAAATGTTCCTAACTGAAGTAGTTCAGGTAACAACTAGACTAGCACAGAGAGTGTACAAGCAGCGACTTCACTTGTAATATGATGAGAAAGGGAGATACTGTTGACAAAGAAGGGATTTAACGATGAAGAGGGTAGATGGAGGCATGATGAAGGTCAGTCATGCTGATCTGTCGTCTGCCTAAAGATATAGGTCAGGAAAGCAGACCTGATTGAAAAAAAATATGACTCTGGACTAGCCGTCTGCTGAAAGAACATTGTACAAACATTCAACCCAACCATCCTCTCTGACAGTCTTGGGTCTCCGGTTATTAGTTTAGCTCTTTCATTGTTAATTGTACCTCTCATTCGCATGATGTTATTGTGACTGAGAGGGGTGAGTATACATTTCTCATTATGTATGAAACATTGCAAGTTTCTAACAAGAAACAAGAGTGTTACTGTGAATGCAGATATAATATGATCTACAGGTAATCAACTATATCAACCAAGTATGCAATATGGTCTACAGGCAATCAACTATATCAACCAGGTATGCAATACAGCCTACAGTAATCAATGATATCAACCAAGTATGCAATATGGTCTACAAGTAATCAACTATATCAGCCAGGTACACAATACGACCTACAGGTAATCAACTATATTAACCAGGTAAACAATATGGTCTACAGGTAATCAACTATATTAACAAATTACACAATATGGCCTACAGGTAATCAACTATATCAACCAGGTAAACAATATGGTCTACAGGTAATCAACTATATTAACAAATTACACGATATGGTCTACAGGTAATCAACTATATTAACAAATTACACAATATGGCCTACAGGTAATCCACTATATCAACCAGGTACACAATATGGTCTACAGGTAATCAACTATATCAACTCGGTACACAATATGGTCTACAGGTAATCAACTATATAGGCCAGGTACACGACATGTACTACAACGACAAGCTTGTCTACAGTTACCTCTTCCCACGGTGTTTGTTATTGTGAGGTCTGAAATCATTTCAAGTCAAGGTCAGTTATAGCAAGGAGATTACACAAGAAACTGCTAGATATACAGCAAACCATCTGGGACAACCAGTCATGACAACCATTCCATTAAAATTATCCAGTGGCAACCAGTTGGTGACAACCAGCAGATAAAAAAAATCCAGTGACAACCAGTCAGTGACAACCAACTGTAAAAAACATCCGGTGACAACAAGTCGGTGGCAAACAGTTGGTAACAACCAGCTGATTAAAAACTACTGAGTGACAATTTGTTGGCAACAATCGGTCAGTGATAACCAGCTGATAAAAATCATCAGTGACAAATAGTCAGTGATAACCAGTTAGTAGCAGCTATGTTTTGCATATCCTTTACAGGACATCACGGTCAACATCTGCATCTTTCAGCTGATTGTTGATTTCTTGGCAAGATTACGCTCAGTAGTTTGCCATTGCTTTCTGAACGACCGGCTCCATACTCTCATAAGTAACTGGCGCGACTCAAACCGCTTCTAATTCTCGTGCGCTCACATCAACCACGAGAGTATTCGGGGTTATGGAGAAAGCTGCTAACCCCTCAACCAGGGAGACCGGCTAGTAGCAGCTAGCTAATGAAAAACAACCAGATGATGAAGGCCATCCAGTGACAACCAGCTGATGAATGCCATCTAATAACAACCAGTTGCTAACAACCAGCAAATGAATGCCATCCAGTAAAAATCAGTTTCTAACAACCAGCAAATGAATACCATCCAGTGACAACCAGTCAGTGACAACAGCTGCTAAATACCATCCAGTAAAAGCCAGTTGCTCACAACCAGCAAATGAATACCATTTAGTGACAACCAGCTGCTAAATACCATCTAGTGATAACCAGTAACTCACAACCAGCAAATGAATGCCATCTAGTGACAACCAGTCAGTAATAACCAGCAAATGCACACCATCTAATGACAACCAGTTGCTCACAACAAGCAAATGAATACCATCCAGTGACAACCAATCAGTGACAACCAGCTAATGAACACCATCTAGTGATCCTGGCTCCAGAGGTCACAGATTGTGAGAGTTGGATGAATTTTTTGCCCTGGCCATGCAGGAGTGCAGGGGAATTAACAGGCTTATAGGCATACAGGGAAGGCAGGGGAACAGACTGAGAACCCGTATGTGGAAAGAATGAGATTATGGGGGATTGGCAGGGGTTCTTGAAGAATCTCAAAACTTAGAGGGAAGATCAGGAGAACTTTCAATCAGATAGCGGTGGGAACAATTAGTAGTATGACTCTTTGCTGGCTGTTGAACGAGGGGATGGAGCGCATATGGGAATGTACTGAGTTCAGTGATGCCGGTTCTTAGTTCAACTCAACTCAACACCATCTTGTGACAACTAGTCAGTGACAACCAGCTGCTAAATACTATCCAGTAACAACTAGTTGGTGATAAATACCATGCAACGACAACCATCTGGAGAAAACTCAGTTGTTTTGTGTGTGTGTGTGTGGGGGGGGGGGGGGGGGTGTTTGGTTTTGTGTGTGCCCTCGCTCGCTTTGAACTCAAGCATAGTTGATACACACTATTTATAGTAGTGCTGGACTGAATCTTGCGTGTGGATTACCTTTCCCTATTAACAGTGTCCCTTGCCATCAGGCGAATCGACTAGACTTCAGAGATACTTGTAATTTACGTCTCCAAGTCAAGGACGATAGGTCAACAATTTAGTCCAACTGTTCGGCAATAGCATACCGAATGTTTAAGAACACTCATTCTTATCCATTCGGCCATGCTGACCTAGAAAACTAAGTAATAGATAGCCTTCAGAATTGTCAAAACATTATCTAGGAAGTAAAGGCAGCAATGCACTTGCCACCACACCTTACAAACCATGACCTGGTATGTAGGAAGGCCTACGTATTTTACAGACAGCATCTGCCTTGGGATTTCCTTGACCACAATAGAAGTATTTGTTATAATGAGTTCCTACATGTAAAGATTGCAGAGGTATGTCAGCTCTTTATTCGCTATGGCAGAGAAAGACTGATTCCCTATTCCTTGTGTACTAAGGCCTACACAATTTGCAGGTCCTAATACTTCACATACCCACAGTAGGTTCTTGTTACAGTATTTTTTTTTGCTCTTGAAAAATTTGTTAACAGTTAACCTCTGACATCTAAATGTTATAATGGAGATGACATTGTGTTGAAACTGTTAACATTTATCTTCTGACATCTAATCATTACTGTAAATTGAAAATGTTAATAATTAGCCTCTGGCATCAAAATATTACAGTATCTTTAAATGTTAATAACTAACATCTGACATATCTGATACAATACGCTGAGAATATTATTAATAACTAGTTTCTGACATCTAAATATTACAGTATGTTGAGACTGCTGTTAAAAACTAGTTCCTGACATCAAACATTATAGTAAGTTGAGACTGTTAACAAACAGCTTCTGACATCTAAACATGTATCATGTTCAAATTTGTAACATCTAACTTCTTATATGTAAACATTATTATATGTTGAAATATGTTGAAACTGTTGTTAACAACTAGCTTCTGAAATTTAAAGATTAAACAAACCATCATGTTGAAACTGTTAACACCAAGCTACCGACGTCTAAACATTATAATAGGTGAAACCGTTAACATCTAGTTTTTGACATGTAAACATTATAGTATGTTCAGACTATTGTTAACAACTAGTTTCTGAAATCTAAGGATGACCATTATTTTGAAACTGTTAACAAACGAGCTTAACAAGTCTTAAAAGTCGAGAGGATCGACTTCATTGCACCAGGTTTTATCCCAAATGGTTTGGTCTCTTTCCATAGGGCGGCCTGCCAAAAGTTTCACATAAAGCAAGAACTCTGTATCTCCAGCAACGACCTCCAGGAGCACTCTGAAAAAAATGCACTCGCAAACCAAAAAGACGTCGCCCGGAATTGAACCCACAACCTTGAGAGTGAGAGCAGACAGCTTGACCACTTCGCCACGGAGACTCCCTAACAACTACTAGCTTCTGGCATCTAAATATTATAGTATGTGGAAACTGTTAACAACTAACTTCTGATGTCTAAATCTTACAGTATGTTGAGAATGTAGTTAACATCTGCCTTCTGATATGTAAACATTTTAGTATATTGAGACTGTTAACAACTAGCTTCTGACATCTAACCATTTTGGTAAGTTAAAACTGCTAACAACCAGCATCTGACATCTAAAGTTTATTGACTGTTGAGACAGTTTGTAACTAGATTATAGCATCTAAAAACTTAAGTTATTTAAAAACTGTGGTTAACAATTAGTTTCTCACATGTAATGAATGATTCAGTAGTTCAGGAATATTGCTTCTAAAAACTAAACATTCTAATGTATTATAACTGGACAATTAATAACTGCTATGAAAATTATGTCTCTCACAAATTTTTCAAACTCTATTTAAAAATTTCCTTTAATTAACATGAAAACAGAATATACAAATGGCTAGAAAACTTCAAATAGACAGTTCTAAAAATATACTTGTTATAACAACATACATGGAAATATATACATGAAACTTATATAGTTTAGAACAGTGGTTATTTCACATTCAATACATGCTTCCCACCAATTTAATGTTTTCATCTTCTGCCGGGATAACATCTGGACGCTCCGGGCAGGTTAACCCGGCCAACAAATGCCCGCAGAAGTCGGATGTGTCGGCCTAACGGCCCAAGAATGCAGCCCTGCTGTAAACAGGCACAATGCAATCAAGTCCACACAAAAAAACTCCAGATGAACGCAGAAGAAGAAGAAGAAGACATCTGGACCAGCAGCTTTACCAACCTTCAAAAGGTTAATAACTTTACTCATTTCTTCTTAAGGTTGTTTCTCACAGTTGATATCCGGCGCCAATTCTGCAGGCTTGATATCTGTGCTATTATTCTAGAACGCACTGCTGACCACTTTATTAGTGCATTCTGTGCCTCTTTAGATAGCACTGAGGCCACTTCATCGCAGTGAGTGCAATTGTTCTCTATGATTTATGATAAAGAATTGTAAGTGTAAGTAAAGATCGTAAGTGTTTGTTCTCTCCCAGCAGACGTCAGTGGGTGTTGCTGTGGCAAGCTGGTTAGAAATATGTCAGAGCCATCCTGCAGTCAACCATGACCCAGTCCCATACTTGATTCCCAGCAGTAATTGAGAAGATTCCGGAGATGCTAAAGGAGACTAAAGGCGAGATAATTTACTTCATTGCACTGGGTTTATCCCCCTCTGTCTTAGCCTCTCTCTGCAGAACAGCAAGATACATGCGTCACCTACATGGCACATAATGATGATGATATCAATTATGTCTTTTCAATGTGATTATTATCTTTCATTAGTATGCTCATATTTATCTATACATCTACATAGTAATACATGTTGATACAATTCCATTAGTATGTCCCACATTTATCTATACATCTATTCTACATAGTAGTGATACAGATACAGTGAACATAGCCGGCTCTGTGGCTAAAGGCTTGTGAACACGGTTTGTGAGCCGGGTACCAGACGTTCGAAGCTCAGCTGCGACTGATAATTTTGCAGCAGACCGTGTCGCGTTGTGTTACAGTGTGCTGGTATGGGAGCCAGCTGTTCAGAAAGCAATGGCAAACTACTGAACGTAACACTTGCCTAGTACATCAACAACAGCTGAAAAATGCTGGTGTTGACTGCAACGTCCAGTAGGGGTTACACAACTTCAAAAAAAAAAAAAAAAAATTACATAGTAATACATGTTGATACAATTCCATTAGTATATCCCACATTTATCTATACATCTACATCATCATCATTCTGTGCCTTGCCGGCTGGCGTGGGCAATCATGCTTCTCTACAAATTACGATCTCCGACGACATGGATCAATTTGTGTGGTGACTCTCTTCCATGCCATGACACAAGACTTCAATAATCTTTTCATGCTGTCTTCCTCTATCTCTCTTTCTGCAAATCTTTCCGGTGGTTACAACGTGTTCCAGTTTTTGTCTTCTCATAACGTGGCCAAAAAACGATAACTGCCTCTTTCTGACGTTTTTGATAAGTTGTCATTGCGACTCAGCTTCCCTTAAAATGTCCTGATTGCTCTTTTTGGCTGTCAAATTAATTTTCAGCATTCTTCTATAAAATCACATCTCCAAGGCTTCCAGGGATTTTTCGCCTGTTTACTAATTGTCCAGGACTCGCAGCCGTATGTTAAAACTGATTCTATGTAACATGCAAGAACTCTTTTTCTAACTTTCAAGGGCAGTGACTAATTGCACATACCGTTCTTCATTTAATAGTATGCAGTCTTTGCTTGTCCTGTTCTGCTCTTTCTCAGTGATGCATCTTCCATCTGATGTTATCCATGAGCCTGGATATCTGAATTTCTGCACTTGCCCCAAAATAACATCCTGTACTTTAATTGCACATTTAGGCACAATCTTTTTCTTTGATATCACCTTGACTTCTGTCTTTCTATTATTCAAACTATGGCCCATTCTTTCACTCTCCACAACCACTGTATCTAGAATTGCCTGTAGATCGTTACGCCTTGTTGCCATTAAGACAGTGTCGTCAGCATAATGTAAGTTATTTGTATTATGTCTAGCAACCAGGATCCCTGGCATATTTTCTGAAGATCTTATTATATATTCACTGTACAATGAGAACAAATCAGGAGACAATACACAACCTTGTCTGATGTCCTTCTTTATACACTGAAATGTTCCTATACGGTTGTTGATTCTTATGGCTGCTGATTGTTGCCAACATATTCTTCTTCTTCTTCTTCAGCCATTGAGGTTCTTTGCTGCAGATACAATCCGTCTCCATTCGTCTCTCTGGTTGACCTTCTCTTGCCAGTCGTTGATTCCAAGTGCTTGTAGGTCTGTATATATATTATCTCTCCACCGTCTTCTTGGTCTACCAACATATGCCGCCAACATATGATCTTTATTATTTGCATATCTTTGCCGTCAATGTTCAGTTGATCTAGTAATTGTATTATTTCTTTATGCTTCACATTGTCAAATGCTTTTGTGTAATCTATGAAACATAAGTACAGATCCGTTTTTACTTCTGTAGCTCTTTGTAATAGTGTCCATAGAGCGTTGTTTGTACCCTTTCCCTCCACAAATCCACACTGTTCATCACCAATTTCGGGTTTAATCTTGTTTATTATTCTATAGGGTGTATTTTTAATGACTTTGCAGTGCTTGAAAATATTGCCAGTCCAAGTTTTGTATTTACCTATTATGTTGCATGAACTTTACAGAGGGTGAATACAAAACTTGGACCGGCAATATTTTAAAACACTGCACAGTCATTAAAAATACACCCTGTACATCTCCGTAGTATATCAAAATTAATTTAGATACAATAAAGATTTAACTGATTCAGTTCTGAAGAATAATAAATCACCAAATGTGACCTCCCATGTGGGTAGAAGGATGATATATCGCTATACTAGAGTCATCGTGCTATTTGTTTTGTTTAATGCTATCTTCTACATTTTCAATGCTTAGTAAATGGAAATTTACATTATAATACTTGTTTATTTAATGGTGTACCATGTTTGGCCCAAACCTACATTTTGTTTGGTACTGAATCAGTTAATTACATTAGACTAAAATTTTCAACTCTGATTAAATGTTCCCTCCTGAAAGCAACATAAAGTTGTTTATCGCAGAGCCGTTTATCACATACATAATAGTCGATCACATATATCAGAAGTTGCTCACACAAACTGAAAGCTGATAATTCATTCAGTAGCATGTCCTTTGCACAACCTCGCTCCCATAACAACCTTCTGGAAAACTTATCGTTCATAAGCAAGATTGTCCTGGGTCTCATACACCCATCTGGAGATCATCTGCCACATCCTGCACCCATCTTTTCTTTGGCCTTCCTCTTCCTCTGTTCCCGGGCATAAAGCCCTCCATTATTGTTCTATTCAAACTTTCATGAAGTGACCAAGATGTTTCAATTTTTTTTTGTTCTATTGTCTTTAGTAGCCAACTTTCTTCAATATTCAAAAAGTTGATCCTCGGCTTCTGTCAGTGGAGCACAGAGCCTCAACAACCTCACATCCAATCCTTTATAGACTTGTTCATGATTGTTTGGGTTCTGCAGTTGAAGTTTTTTATGGAATGAGGTAGCCAGTGCCATGCCAACCCAACCCTCCTTAGTTGTCTCTTATGGCATGCATGGTAGGTTACAGTGTTGGTGTTCTTTGCTTCTCTTTATGGGCCTCAGTAACACTTCCTCTTCTTCCTCCATTTACCTCAGTGAATAAAGGATTCACGGAGTATGCTTAGTAAGGTGGAGAAAGGACTGTTTCATATAGAATGGCTTGCCTCACTTCAGAGGTCACAGATTGTGAGAATTGTATGCATTTTCTGCCCTGGTCATGCGGGAGTGCAAGGGAATAAACAGGCTGATAGGCTGGCAGGGAATGCACCTATTGGTCGTAGATTACCTAATGACAAGGGAGAGATGGTCGTGCGATGGAGAAAGTGGTGGAAAAGACTGAGGACCCATATGTGGGGAGAATTATATTGCAGGGGATCAGCAGGTGTTCTGGACAAATCTCAAAACTGAGAGGGAAGACCAAGAGACCTTTCAATCAGATGGCAGTTGGAACAATTAGCAGTATGACTCTTCTCTGGCTGTGAATGAGGACACGGAGTACGTGTGGGAATGTCTGAGTGCAGTGATGTCATTTCTTAACTCAACTCAACTACCTCCCACCCAACCCGTTCGTCCATCTGTCTGTCTACTTCGTCTTCTTGTTTATTTCTTCTTCGTCTTCTAACAGTGTTACTGTTCTTTGCTTCCTTTATGGGTTCCACTTCCACTTCCTCTTCTTCTTCTTCTCCTCTTCCTCCATTTACCTCAGTGAAGTTTTGGGTACAGATCTTTTTTATGTGCTCTTTCTAAAGCTCTTTGTAAGTTGATATTAATTTCTCTAAGGTTGTTTTTGATACCATAATTTCATTGTTTACATGGTCTTCACCTTGCTCTGTATCCATTATATTTCTTCAATGTGGTTGCTGGTGATAATGCCACACAGGTTAGAAAGTTAATCACATATGCTACAAATTGATTACATAGACAAACATTTGATCAGATATAATAAAAGATGATTACATATACTGAAAGTTGATTACAAATACTAAAAGTTGGTCAAACATACTTAAAGTTGATCACCACATATATTAAACATTGGTGACATATAATAACATTGATTAAATATACTAAAGATTGACCACACATATTAAAACTTGATCACACATAATAAAAATGTATTACATATAGTAAAGATGATAAAATAAACTAAAAGTTGATCAAATATAGTAAAGATGATAAACTAAAAGTTGATCACATAAACTAAAAGTTTATCACATAAACTGAAAGCTGACCAATATATTAAAAGTTGATCACATAAACTAAAAGTTGACCATATATATTAAAAGTTGATCACATAAACTAAAAGTTGATCACATGAACTAAAAGTTGACTAAATATATTAAAAGTTGATGACACATAGTAAAAGTGACCCACAAACATTGAATATGCTATCATGAGAAAAAAGAGCACATACATATGCAGCCATCAATATGTGTTACAACATATACATCTCACCTAGAATTATAAATTGCGTAAGGGTTTCTGCAACACACAATGCAAACAGTGAAACCGATCATAGATTAGGCTCTGGGAGACAAGTATAATATATGAGGGGCCGGCATAAAGTTGTCCACTTCAGTATACAAGAGTGAAAGAAGGCATGGACTGGAATTTGAAGTCAGCTTCGTGGTGAAGGGGTTGCAGACGCAGCTCGTACTCCCGCATATCGCATTCGAAACACAGCTGTGGGCGATTTGGCAGCAGACCACCTTTCACTGGTTTTTTATGAAATGGTATGGGTGCTGGTCGTTCAGAAAACAATGGCAAAACTACTGAACCTAAACCTGCCCAGGAATCATGATCAGTCAAAAAATGCTGGGGTTGACTGCTACATCCTGTAAAGGATACGGAACTAACGTTTTTTTTAAACTGGAATTTGGTGTGAACTGAAGTCCTCTACCTATTCACAGGGGGTCTTTGTGGCACAGTGGATAAGCTGCCGGCCTTGTATTCTGATAGTTGTGAGGTTGATTCCAGACTCTCGTCATTCGGTTCACGGGTGCAATTTTCTTGGAGACTCCTGGGAGGCATCACTGGAGCTATGGAGTTCATACTCTGAGCGATGCTTTCAGCAGGAGCCCTACAGAAAGAGGCTGAGCCATACGAGAGCAAACCTGGTGCAATGAAGTCAATCCTCTCGCCTTTAACCATGCCGTCCTGTTTTATGTGATTCACCCCTCGAGGCCATGCCTTTCCTGCCACCTCGTCTTCACCAATCTGACACCCTGAGGATAAAACTCCCCTGCTCAGGCCTGGAAGTATGTTTCTGGTTTAGTTATTAAGCTCTGGACCTTGGAAGAATGATGTCCTCGAATGCTTATTCTTCATGTTTGGGAACACCTGGCATGGAGTGAAAACTTCATGTTTGGGAACACCTGGCATGGAGTGACAACTTTATGTTTCCAAACAAGCCTTGACTCCTTCATACTAAAGTGAACATTTATCAACTGACCCTCATAGTGAAAGATCTTCGGGTACTGACATTCAGCAATGTTACTTTCATTCTATACCAGTTAGTGATCGTACACTAGACACTGACTGTGGTCAAAGATTCCATTTTATTACTATATCTACGTAACTAAACTTGTTATATTGAAAGGTTGAGGCTGCATGGTTTCTCATCAAGTTAAAAGTATTACATTTGGCATTAATCAATTTTCTGATACAAGAGAAGCTACCGATTATAAATATGTGACTGCTAATTATAAAAACTCTTTCGCAAGTGGTGTATGAATGTATGTGTGTGTGTGTACCAGTAATATGCCACTTTCACTCTTACGCTACTTGGGCTGGGTTCTTAAGAGTTATATTGAGGCAATCTTGATGTACAGAAGTGAATCATAGACAATTAACAGACAAGTGAGGAATTGTATGGAAGCTGCGGAGATGTGGTTTTATATAATAATTATGAGAACAATGCGGATAGCTAGAGAGAACAATGAAGATTAATTGAAAGAAGTTTATTCAGAAAGAGCACTGGTTACTAACATCAGAATAAGACAATGTACATTCTTTGAGCGTGTCCTGAGAGGTAGGAAGCTAGAGTATGTTGCTGCAATAGCAAAGCTGGAGGGGAGTAGAAGCATGAGACCAAGAGAGAAGATGATAGACGGATATCATGGCACAGAGGAACGTTGGTATCAGAAATGATTTGTAGCACAAGAGACAGAAGGCTGTGGACAGACACGATCATCAATGCCACACGGCATGGACTATAAGAAGAGTTGCAGTACACGAGACAGAAGGCTGTGACCAGACACGATCACCAACACCACACGGCATGGACTATAAAACGACTGGCAGTACACGAGACAAAAGGCTGTGAACAGACATGATCCCAATGACACACGGCATGGACTATAAAATGATTGGCAGTACACGAGACAGAAGGCTGTGGACAGACATGATCACCAACGCCACACAGCATGGACTATAAGAATATAGGCAGTACATGAGATAGAAGGCTGTGGACAGACAAGATCCCAATGCCACACGGCATGGACTATAAAACGATTGGCAGTACACGAGACAGAAGACTGTGGACAGACATGATCACCAACGCCACACGGCATGGACTATAAGAAGATTGGCAGTACATAAGACAGAAGGCTGTGGACAGACACTATCACCAATGCCACACAACATGGAGTATAAGAGAAGATTACAAACAGAATGATTTCCCCTGTTTTATATGGCGGTTACGCTAGTGAAGTTGATAGCAACTGAAATGGTAATGTCATGAACTGGACGGACGTGGGTTTGATGCCTGGATTCATCACTTGCATAAATGAGAGAATGATTGGCTACCTTTTCCTCATTGCTTTCGGTCTACAAAATATGATGATGCAATCATATCCCAGATATTTCAGGACAGTTAATTTTTATCTTTTTATATAAATACACATATTTTTGTTTTTGTCTGTTTTGTAACTTCGACTTTTATTATGCTGATGAAAGCTGTTTAGCCATAACAATCATCTTATCATGCTAGTAAAGTTTGCTTAGCCATAAAACTCATTTTATCATACCGATGAGGACCCTTTAGCCATAACACTCATTTTATAATTTGTGATTTGATTTTTAAAACTGACTAAATACACTGATATGTTTTTTCAACATTTCTCAACATGCACGGGTTAAACAGAAAGACTGGTTAAAATGTAACACAACATGCAGTTCTAATGCAAGTTGAGTAACTGTCTGAATGTGTGAGACAATATGTTAGTAGTCTCACCAGCACATACATAGGACAGCCAGTGTTAACATACAGCTCTACTAATTAGTGAGCTAATTGTGAAGTCTGATAACACATGGAGTGAACTAATTGTGAGGTCTGATAACACAAGCAGTGAACTAATTGTGAGGTCTGACAATATAGGCAGTGAATTAATTGTGAGGTCTGACAACATAGGCAGTGATCTAATTGTGAGGTCTGACAATATAGGCAGTGAATTAATTGTGAGGTCTGACAACATAGGCAGTGAATTAATTGTGAGGTCTGACAACATAGGTAGTGAATTAAATGTGAGGTCTGACAACATAGGTAGTGAATTAATTGTGAGGTCTGACAACATAGGTAGTGAACTAATTGTGAGGTCTGACAACATAGGTAGTGAACTAATTGTGAGGTCTGACAACATAGGTAGTGAACTAATTGTGAGGTCTGACAACATAGGTAGTGAACTAATTGTGAGGACTGACAACACAGGCAGTGAACTAATTGTGAGATCTGACAACACAGGCAGTGAACTAATTGTGAGGTCTGACAACATAGGTAGTGAACTAATTGTGAGGTCTGACAACACAGGCAGTGAACTAATTGTGAAGTCTGACTAAATTAGTTGTGAACTAACTGAGAAGTAATGCTTTTAGCACATACACAGGACAGCCCATGGCAAACAGATGTGCACATTTAGTGAGCTAATTGTAATGTATGACTACATATGCAGTGAACTAATTGTGCAGTCTAACTACACCAGAAGTCAATCTAATTGTTAAGTCTGTCTACACCAGTCAATTTAATTATGAAATCAGACTACACCAGAAGTCAGTCTAATTGTGCAGGCTGACTATGGCAGAAGCCAGTGTAATTGTGAAGTCTGACTACACTTTAAGTCAATCCAATCTAATTGTGCCGTTTGACTACACGAGTCAATCTAATTGTGCAGTCTGACTACACCATAAATCAATCTAATTGTGAAGTTTGACTACACCAGTCAATCTAATTGTGAAGTCTGAATACACCAGAAATAAACCTAATTGTGAAGTCTGACTACACCAGTAAATCTAATTGTGAAGTCTGACTACATCAGTCAATATAATTGTGAAGTCTGACTACATCAGTCAATCTAATTGTGAAGTCTGACTACATCAGTCAATCTAATTGTGAAGTCTGAATACACCAGAAATAAACCTAATTGTGAAGTCTGACTACACCAGTCAATCTAATTGTGAAGTCTGACTACACCATAAATCAATCTAATTGTGAAGTCTGACTACACCATAAATCAATCTAATTGTGAAGTCTGACTACACCATAAATCAATTTAATTGTGAAGTCTGACTACACCATAAATCAATTTAATTGTGAAGTCTGACTACACCAGAAATAAACCTAATTGTGAAGTCTGACTACTCCAGAAGTCAATATAATTGTGAAATCTGACTCAGCAGTCAATCTAATTGTGAAGTCTGACTACAGCAGACGTCAATCTAATTGTGAAGTCTGACTACACCAGAAGCCAATCTAATTGTGAAGTCTGACTACACCAGTAAATCTAATTGTGAAGTCTGACTACAGCAGAAGTTAATCTGTGAAATGTGACTACAGTTAGTCAATGAATTGTGAGTCCTGACAAAAGCACCACAAGGCTTGTGTGAAAAATAAACACACCAAAAACATCAGGGAAGTTTACTTACCGATATCTGAGATTGCATAAATGAAAATAACAGAGTGATAAATCACATAAAATTCCATTTATTACAATTAATGTGAAAAAAATTGAATTCAAAGTCTAGCTAAAACAGTGCTAGTGTCTAACATTACTCAAACAAATGTGCAACATTTTACGGATGTATTCAATGCTTTGAATGTCAAAAAATGAGGTAAGTCATTAAGTTCATTATACAGCGCATGGAGGAGTATGGCCGAGACAGAAACACGGAGCTGATCCACAACTCTGGTGATCGAGTGAGATGGCAAAACATGACAGCACACGTTTACCGGCATGGTACATGATGGATGGATAAATGGAGGAGTATGGACAATGGAAAATCTGATTTCTTGACACAAACTGTCTCTTAAGCAATACCTCATGAAGGAGTCATGAGGATTGAGCAGTCTGCGCATGAGCAATAGCAATTACAAAATGGCTGCCCCAATATCGACTTGAACCTTGAAGAACAATGAGGCGTTATTTGTTTTCTGTGGTCAGAGAATGTGAAACCTTGTGAAATCTACAGAAGAATGATGATTTAGTAAAAAGACAGTTGTTTGAGTCAGGGGAGAGTGTGTATGAATGGATAGAAAGATTTAAAACTGGAAGACGAAGGATTCCGCTGGAAAAGTCATTATGGCCATCTTTTGGGATATCAAAGGCCCTATGTGGTGCACTTCCAGGAAAGGGGTGAAACTGTGACTAGTGCTTGATATAGTGACATGCTAGTGAACAAATTAGCCTGTGATACAATTGAAACACTGGGAACGTCTCTCAAAAGGAGTACTGTTGCAGCACAACTCTCGCCCTCATACAGCTGTGATTACAGTGGATAGATACGCAACATGCTCTGAAAGTTGAGGTCTTGAAACTTCCAGCATACAGTACACATATGTAATTAGACAGTGTAATACATGTAACTAGACAGTATTAAAATGTTTTGCGTATCCTTTTACAGGACTTAGCTGTCAACAGCAGCATCTTTCAGCTGTCTGTTGATCTCTTGGCAAGATTACGCTCAGTAGTTTGCCATTGCTTTCTGAGCGGCCGGCTCAGTATCCGCAAGTCACGAGCGGGGGTCGAACCACCTCAGTTCTCGCTCCGCTGCGAGACTCTGCGTGATAAACGGGATTACAGAGAGAAAGTGTTGTAACCCCACAGCCAGAGAGACCGGCAACTAGACAGTATACACATATGTAATTAGACAGTGTACATATATGTAATTAGACAGTGTACATATATGTAATCAGACAATGCACATATATGTACTTAGACAGGGTAGATATATGTAACTAGACAGTGTACACATATGTAATTAGACATTATACATATATGTAATCAGTGTACACATATGTAATTAGACAGAGTAGATATATATAACTATATCATGTACACATATGTAATTAGACAGCGTACACATATGTAATTAGACAGTATACATACATGTAATAAGTGTACATATATGTAATCAGACAGTGTTGCTATATGTAACTAACCAGTGTACATATATGTAAATTAGACAGGGTACATATATTTAATTGGACAGTGTACATAAATGTAATCAGACAGTGTACATATATGTAATCAGACAGTGTACATATATGTAATTAGATAGAGTAGATATATGTAACTAGACAGTGTACACATATGTAATTAGACAGTCTATATATATATATATATATATATATATATATATATATATATATATATATATATATATATATAAATTACACAGTGTACATATATTTAATTAGACAGTGTACATATATATGTAATCAGACAGTGTACTAACTTTTTGGAGCCGTTTCTGTGGCCGTTATCATCATCCACATTCTGAGACAAGAGATTGGATGAGGATTCGTTGGACATGATGGACTTCCACATGGCTGTTTTGGACATTTCCTCTGAGATGTTGAGTGTGTCCACGTCAGCCTTGATGGTCCAGTTCTCGCTGTGAATGTTGAAGCCAAGAGCTGCCATGGGGATTGTGGTAGAATCCTCAATGAGTGACCGTCGTTGCTGAAGATGAGACCATAAGTTGGTGAGGCTACATCATCATCATCACAGAGAAAACTATCACCACAAACAGCAACATCATTATCATCATCACAGAGAAAACTACCACCACAAACAGCAACATCATTATCATCATCACAGAGAAAACTACCACCACGAATATCATCATCATCCCCATCACAGAGAAAACTACCACCACAAATATCATCATCATCCCCATCACAGAGAAAACTACCACCACAAATATCATTATCATCCCCATCACAGAGAAAACTACCAATATGAACACCTTCATCATTATCACATAGAAAACTACCACCATGAATATCATCAGCATCTCTATCACTGAGAAAACTACCACCATAAACAGCATCATCATTATTATCATCACAGAGAAAACTACTACGACAAATATCATCATCATCCTCATTACAGAGAAAACTACCACCACAAACAGCATCGTCATTATTATCATCACAGAGAAAACTACCATCATAAATATCACCATCATCCCCATTACAGAGAAAACTACCACCACAAAAAGTATCATCATTATCATCCCCATGACAGAGAAAACTACCACTACAAACATCATCATCATAGCAGAGAAAACTGCCACCAAAAACAGCAGCATCATTATCATCCCCATGACAGAGAAAACTACCACCACAAACAGCATCATCACCATCATCATCCCCATGGCAGATAAAACTACCACCACAAACATCATCACCATCATCACAGAGAAAACTACCACCATGAATATCATCATCATCCCAATCACAGAGAAAACTACCACCACAAACAGCATCATCATTATCATCCCCATGACAGAGAAAACTACCACCACAAACATCATCATCATCCCCATGGTAGAGAAAACTACCACCACAAACATCATCACAGAGAAAAC
Source organism: Cepaea hortensis (assembly GCA_963921405.1). NCBI lineage: Eukaryota > Metazoa > Mollusca > Gastropoda > Stylommatophora > Helicidae > Cepaea > Cepaea hortensis. The sequence continues at coordinate 54,047,741 of OY992879.1, forward strand.
TACCACCACGAATATCATCATCATCCCAATCACAGAGAAAACCACCACCACGAACATCATCATCATGACTATCATCACAGAGAAAACTACCACCACGAATATCATTATCATCCCCATCACAGAGAAAACTACCACCACAAGCAGCATCATCACCCCCATAACAGAGAAAACTACCACCACAAACATCATCATCTTCATCACAGAGAAAACTAACACCACAAATATCATCATCATCCCCATCACAGAAAAAACTACCACCACAAGCAGCATCATCACCATCATCTTCCATGACAGAGATGATTGGCAGTACACAAGATGGAAGGCCATGGACAGACACGATCACCAATGCCACAGAATGTAAAAATATTGGCAGTACATGAGATTGGCAGTACATGAGACAGATTGACGTGGACAGATATGATCACCAACACCACACGGCATGGACAAAAAGAAGATTGGCAGTACACGAGACAGAAGGACATGGACAGACATGGTCAACAAAGCCACACGACATGGGCTATAAGAAGATTGGCAGTACATGAGACAGATGGATGTGGACAGACATGATCACCAACACCACACGGCATGGACAAAAAGAAGATTGACAGTACACGAGACAGAAGGACATGGACAGACATGGTCAACAAAGCCACACGACATGGGCTATAAGAAGATTGGCAGTACATGAGACAGCAGGCTGTGGACAGACATGATCACCAATGCCACATGCCATGGACTATAAGAAGACTGCCATCATCATTACCATGATTATTATCATCATAAACATAACTGTCAGGTATTAGTCAGATATGATTGAGCTACTGTATGACAGTAGACAGTTCTACCTGCTTTCTGCTAGCGCCGAATGTTGGGCGGCTCTGACCAAAACTGACACCCCACATTGTGCCAACGGCTTCAGGTGAAGAAGCGCAAATGGGAGGGGAGAAGCTTTATCCTGGTGCGACTAAATTTCATGACAGGACAGATCAGGCCTTAAGCTTTGGTTGGCAACTGGTCTAGGATTGAAGCTCGGTCAGGTGGACAATTAGAGCATAGCTTTACTGATCCGGCAGCTTCTGCAGCTTGTCTTGTTAAAAACGTATTGGTGTTATATTTCCTCTGGAGTAAATTAGGCTGCATGGGCAATATATGGTCTCTACAATTCAGCCCAGGCTTTGTGCTACGGAGAGATATAACTCCATCCCTGGTCTTACTGCCATGGGCTGTAGTTATTATGCCTTATTTGAAGCACAATGTAACAAACTATTATCTGTCAAGACGGCAAGATGCCAGTACAAACATTATTGCCATCATCATTACTATGATAATCATCATCATAAACATTACCATCATCACCACCATGGCTACTATCACCATCACCTTTACCATTATTAACAGCATCACATTGTCATCACCACTATCATCATCATCATAATCATTTTTACCATTATTATCAGCATCACATCATCATTACTGTTATTATCACAATGACTACTACTATCACCATCAAAATCATCATCATCATCTACTGTTGGTGACGGTAACAATGAAGATGAAAGAAATGATTATAACAACATAACAAGAAATCACTAATCACAGATATGAAAGGAAGAAAGCGTAAAACAGAGTAAGCTTTTACCTCTTCCTGTTTCTTCTCCTCATCCTCCCGCTCCCTGCGGTGTATTTCAGGCATGATATCATCCAACCACTTGAGCTCCTGCTGGGTGAATATCTTGTCCATGCCCTTGCGGATGAAGCACATGGCCAGGACCTACAACAGATCATGTTACAACTGTCAGCCACGTCTATCAACCTGGACACACAACAGATCATATCACAACTGTCAACCACGTCTATCAACCTGGACACACAACAGATCATATCACAACTGTCAACCATGTCTCTCAACCTGGACACACAACAGATCATATCACAACTGTCAACCACGTCTATCAACCTGGACACACAACAGATCATATCACAACTGTCAACCACATCTATCAACCTGGACACACAACAGATCATATCACAACTGTCAACCATGTCTCTCAACCTGGACACACAACAGATCATATCACAACTGTCAACCACGTCTATCAACCTGGACACACAACAGATCATATCACAACTGTCAGCCATGTCTCTCAACCTGGACACACAACAGATCATATCACAACTGTCAGCCATGTCTCTCAACCTGGACACACAACAGATCATATCACAACTGTCAGCCATGTCTCTCAACCTGGACACACAACAGATCATATCACAACTGTCAGTCAAGTCTCTCAACCTGGACACACAACAGATCATATCACAACTGTCAGCCACGTCTCTCAACCTGGACACACAACAGATCATATCACAACTGTCAGCCACGTCTCTCAAGCTGGACACACAACAGATCATATCACAACTGTCAGCCACGTCTATCAATCTGGACACACAACAGATCATATTGAACGAACGAATGAACGAACGAACGAACAAACAAACTTTATTTTCAAAGAGTAACAAATTGGGCACGCAGGCCCGTCTTACATTCAGCCCCTCCAATCACTCATCTTTCATTCATCAATAGTGCATGGTACATTCACATAGGAAAAAAAAAAACATTGTCAAATGAATGTTGTAAACATAAACAATGCATATTACCATGTTATGAGACAGGTAAACACACGTGCACACGCACATTTGTAGAAACATACATTCCTGCATACATATTTACATCATTTGCACACACTCACAGTTATGCACTCACTCAATAACACACCAATACACACTCCCTCGCAAATGCATATACTCAATCACAATCACAAACTCATTGACAAATGTTTACTTATGCACACACACACACACACACACACACACACACATACATACATACACACATCTCCCCACACATCCCCCAACACACATCCCTATACACACCCACCCACACACATCCCTCCCCACAAACCCACCCACCCAGACATCGCCCACAATTCTCCACCCACACATACACCCACCCACCCACCTATCCCCCACCTACCCACACATCCCTGCACACACACATCCCCAATCCACACACATCTCCCCACCCATACAAACATCCCCCACCCACACACCCAACCCACACACTCCCACCCACACAACCCCCACCCACCCATCAACACACACACCCCCAACTACCCAGCAAAATACACATCCCCCTCTCACACACACATCTCTCAACCTGGACACACAACAGATCATGTCACATCTGTCAGCCACGTCTCTCAACCTGGACACACAACAGATCATGTCACAATTATCAGCCACATCTCTCAACCTGAACACACAACAGATCATGTCACAACTATCAGCCACATCTCTCAACCTGAAAACACAACAGATCATGTCACAACTATCAGCCACATCTCTCAACCTGAACACACAACAGATCATGTCACAACTATCAGCCACATCTCTCAACCTGGTCACACAACAGATCATGTCACAACTATCAGCCACATCTCTCAACCTGAACACACAACAGATCATGTCACAACTATCAGCCACATCTCTCAACCTGAAAACACAACATATCATGTCACAACTATCAGCCACATCTCTCAACATGAAAACACAACAGATCATGTCACAACTATCAGCCACATCTCTCAACCTGAACACACAACAGATCATGTCACAACTATCAGCCACATCTCTCAACCTGAAAACACAACAGATCATGTCACAACTATCAGCCACATCTCTCAACCTGAAAACACAACAGATCATGTCACAACTATCAGCCACATCTCTCAACCTGAAAACACAACAGATCATGTCACAACTATCAGCCACATCTCTCAACCTGAAAACACAACAGATCATGTCACAACTATCAGTCACATCTCTCAACCTGGACACACAACAGATCATGTCACAACTATCAGCAACATCTCTCAACATGGATACACAACAGATCATGTCACAACTATCAGCCACATCTCTCAACCTGAAAACACAACAGATCATGTCACAACTATCAGTCACATCTCTCAACCTGGACACACAACAGATCATGTCACAACTATCAGTCACATCTCTCAACGTGGATACACAACAGATCATGTCACAACTATCAGCCACATCTCTCAACATGGACACACAACAGATCATGTCACAACTATCAGCCACATCTCTCAACCTGGACACACAACAGATCATGTCACAACTATCAGCCACATCTCTCAACCTGAAAACACAACAGATCACGTCACAACTATCAGTCACATCTCTCAACCTGAAAACACAACAGATCATGTCACAACTATCAGTCACATCTCTCAACCTGAAAACACAACAGATCACGTCACAACTATCAGTCACATCTCTCAATGTGGATACACAAAAATAAGAGATCATGTCACAACTATCAGCCACATCTCTCAACCTGGACACAAAAAAGATCATGTCACAACTATCAGTCACATCTCTCAATGTGGATACACAAACACAACAGATCATGTCACAACTATCATCCATATCTCTCAACCTGAAAACACAACAGATCATGTCACAACTATCAGTCACATCTCTCAACCTGAAAACACAACAGATCATGTCACAACTATCAGTCACATCTCTCAACATGAAAACACAACAGATCATGTCACAACTATCAGCCACATCTCTCAATGTGGATACACAAACACAACAGATCATGTCACAACTATCAGTCACATCTCTCAACCTGAAAACACAACAGATCATGTCACAACTATCAGTCACATCTCTCAACATGAAAACACAACAGATCATGTCACAACTATCAGCCACATCTCTCAATGTGGATACACAAACACAACAGATCATGTCACAACTATCAGCCACATCTCTCAACCTGGACACAAAAAAGATCATGTCACAACTATCAGTCACATCTCTCAATGTGGATACACAAACACAACAGATCATGTCACAACTATCAGTCACATCTCTCAATGTGGATACACAAACACAACAGATCATGTCACAACTATCAGTCACATCTCTCAATGTGGATACACAAACACAACAGATCATGTCACAACTATCATCCACATCTCTCAACCTGAAAACACAACAGATCATGTCACAACTATCAGTCACATCTCTCAACATGAAAACACAACAGATCATGTCACAACTATCAGCCACATCTCTCAATGTGGATACACAAACACAACAGATCATGTCACAACTATCAGTCACATCTCTCAACATGAAAACACAACAGATCATGTCACAACTATCAGTCACATCTCTCAATGTGGATACACAAACACAACAGATCATGTCACAACTATCAGCCACATCTCTCAATGTGGATACACAAACACAACAGATCATGTCACAACTATCAGTCACATCTCTCAATGTGGATACACAAACACAACAGATCATGTCACAACTATCATCCACATCTCTCAACCTGAAAACACAACAGATCATGTCACAACTATCAGTCACATCTCTCAACCTGAAAACACAACAGATCATGTCACAACTATCAGTCACATCTCTCAACATGAAAACACAACAGATCATGTCACAACTATCAGCCACATCTCTCAATGTGGATACACAAACACAACAGATCATGTCACAACTATCAGCCATGTCTCTCAACCTGGACACACAACAGATCATGTCACAACTATCAGCCACATCTCTCAACCTGGACACACAACAGATCATGTCACAACTATCAGCCACATCTCTCAACCTGGACACACAACAGATCATGTCACAACTATCAGCCACATCTCTCAACCTGGACACACAACAGATTATGTCACAACTATCAGCCATGTCTCTCAATATGAAAACACAACAGATCATGTCACAACTATCAGCCACATCTCTCAACCTGGACACACAACAGATCATGTCACAACTATTAGCCACATCTCTCAACATGAAAACACAACAGATCATGTCACAACTATCAGTCACATCTCTCAACATGAAAACACAACAGATCATGTCACAACTATCAGCCACATCTCTCAACCTGGACACACAACAGATCATGTCACAACTATCAGCAACATCTCTCAATGTGGATACACAAAAGATCATGTCACAACTATCAGCCATATCTCTCAACCTGAAAACACAACAGATCATGTCACAACTATCAGTCACATCTCTCAACCTGAAAACACAACAGATCATGTCACAACTATCAGTCACATCTCTCAACATGGATACACAAACACAACAGATCATGTCACAACTATCAGCCATGTCTCTCAACCTGGACACACAACAGATCATGTCACAACTATCAGCCACATCTCTCAACCCGGACACACAACAGATCATGTCACAACTATCAGCCACATCTCTCAACCTGGAAACACAACAGATCATGTCACAACCATCAGCCACATCTCTCAACCTGGACACACAACAGATCATGTCACAACTATCAGCCATGTCTCTCAACATGAAAACACAACAGATCATGTCACAACTATCAGCCACATCTCTCAACCTGGACACACAACAGATCATGTCACAACTATCAGCCACATCTCTCAACCTGGACACACAACAGATCATGTCACAACTATCAGCCACATCTCTCAACCTGAAAACACAACAGATCATGTCACAATTATCAGCCACATCTCTCAACCTGGACACACAACAGATCATGTCACAACTATCAGCCCCATCTCTCAACCTGGACACACAACAGATCATGTCACAACTATCAGCCACATCTCTCAACCTGGACACACAACAAATCATGTCACAACTATCAGCCACATCTCTCAACCTGGACACACAACAGATCATGTCACAACTATCAGCCACATCTCTCAACCTGGACACACAACAGATCATGTCACAACTATCAGTCACATCTCTCAACCTGGACACACAACAGATCATGTCACAACTATCAGTCACATCTCTCAACCTGGACACACAACAGATCATGTCACAACTATCAGTCACATCTCTCAACCTGGACACACAACAAATCATGTCACAACTATCAGTCACATCTCTCAACCTGGACACACAACAGATCATGTCACAACTATCAGCCACATCTCTCAACCTGGACACACAACAGATCATGTCACAACTATCAGCCACATCTCTCAACCTGGACACACAACAGATCATGTCACAACTATCAGCCACATCTCTCAACCTGGACACACAACAAATCATGTCACAACTATCAGCCACATCTCTCAACATGAAAACACAACAAATCATGTCACAACTATCAGCCACATCTCTCAACCTGGACACACAACAGATCATGTCACAACTATCAGCCACATCTCTCAACCTGGACACACAACAGATCATGTCACAACTATCAGCCACATCTCTCAACCTGGACACACAACAGATCATGTCACAACTATCAGTCACATCTCTCAACCTGGACACACAACAGATCATGTCACAACTATCAGTCACATCTCTCAACCTGGACACACAACAGATCATGTCACAACTATCAGTCACATCTCTCAACCTGGACACACAACAAATCATGTCACAACTATCAGTCACATCTCTCAACCTGGACACACAACAGATCATGTCACAACTATCAGCCACATCTCTCAACCTGGACACACAACAGATCATGTCACAACTATCAGTCACATCTCTCAACCTGGACACACAACAGATCATGTCACAACTATCAGCCACATCTCTCAACCTGGACACACAACAAATCATGTCACAACTATCAGCCACATCTCTCAACATGAAAACACAACAAATCATGTCACAACTATCAGCCACATCTCTCAACCTGGACACACAACAGATCATGTCACAACTATCAGCCACATCTCTCAACCTGGACACACAACAGATCATGTCACAACTATCAGCCACGTCTCTCAACCTGAACACTCAACAGATCATGTCACAACTATCAGCCACATCTCTCAACCTGGACACACAACAGATCATGTCACAACTATCAGTCACATCTCTCAACCTGGACACACAACAAATCATGTCACAACTATCAGCCACATCTCTCAACCTGGACACACAACAAATCATGTCACAACTATCAGTCACATCTCTCAACATGGACACACAACAAATCATGTCACAACTATCAGTCACATCTCTCAACCTGGACACACAACAAATCATGTCACAACTATCAGTCACATCTCTCAACCTGGACACACAACAGATCATGTCACAACTATCAGCCACATCTCTCAACCTGGACACACAACAAATCATGTCACAACTATCAGCCACATCTCTCAACATGAAAACACAACAAATCATGTCACAACTATCAGCCACATCTCTCAACCTGGACACACAACAGATCATGTCACAACTATCAGCCACATCTCTCAACCTGGACACACAACAGATCATGTCACAACTATCAGCCACATCTCTCAACCTGGACACACAACAGATCATGTCACAACTATCAGCCACGTCTCTCAACCTGAACACTCAACAGATCATGTCACAACTATCAGCCACATCTCTCAACCTGGACACACAACAGATCATGTCACAACTATCAGCCACATCTCTCAACCTGGACACACAACAGATCAGCCACATCTCTCAACCTGAACACACAACCCACGAGTCTCAGTTATAGTCTTCTTTGACTGATTACTCTTCTTGTTGTCTCTGTGGTGAAGTAGTTATGCCATCTGCCTTGCAATTCAAAGGCTGTAGGTTCAATTCTTGGCTATGGCGATCATCTCATAAGTTGGTGTTGGTATTCTGGCACCGGCATTATGCATAGTATACCTATGTGGGCTGTTAGTTTGTCGAGACTCCTGGCTGTTCCACTTTTCACAGGGGGCAGTGAGGAGAAATTTATGTGATAGTCACTGGCACAGGAATGGAGTGAATGGGGCAACTCTTTGCCATGAAGTTGGAACCGCAACTAACAAATGACTAACTAACAACACAGACACTCATATACACACAAGTACCGCAATTGGTTACATGCATAAACAACACACACACTCATCTATATCTATAAAACAAAGTGTATGTGTATATATATGTATGTATGTAAATATGTATGTCCTTTATTTGTTCGCGAACGGCCCATCCGATTGAGATGAAATTTTCTACACGCCTTCCTTTCATTCCAGAGCTGTCAACTGTCATAGTTTTTTTCTCTTCTTCCTCCTCCTCCCTCCTCCCCCTCCCAAAATACGTACGTAAATATATGATGATGATGATGAAATAATCCCCGAACCAAAACGCTAGGGAAAGGGAAGAAAATGACGTGACTACACAGAATCGTCACACGGCAATCATCATCATCAAGTGCCGTGCCGGCTGGCGTAGGCGTTCATGGCTCTCCGTAGATCTCAGTCTTTGGTTTTTTGGATCAACTCTGCTGCTGATATTCCTCCATGCCACGGCAATATCAATAACAATTCATCTTTTTATGTGTATCTATATCTATAAAACAAAGTGTATGTGTATATGTATATATGTATGTATGTAAATATGTATGTCCTTTATTTGTTCGCGAACGGCCCATCCGATTGAGATGAAATTTTCTACACGCCTTCCTTTCATTCCAGAGCTGTCAACTGTCATAGTTTTTTTTTCTTCTTCCTCCTCCTCCCTCCTCCCCCTCCCAAAATACGTACGTAAATATATGATGATGATGATGAAAGAATCCCCGAACCAAAACGCTAGGGAAAGGGAAGAAAATGACGTGACTACACAGAATCGTCACACGGCAATCATCATCATCAAGTGCCGTGCCGGCTGGCGTAGGCGTTCATGGCTCTCCGTAGATCTCAGTCTTTGGTTTTTTGGATCAACTCTGCTGCTGATATTCCTCCATGCCACGGCAATATCAATAACAATTCATCTTTTTATGTGTAAGGAAGTTATCTACAGTCGTGTAGAAGGGAAGAACTAGACGAGTATGAATTCGGAATGGCGAACTCTCTCCTCCTCTTTTCTTCCTCCCTCTCATCCCTCTCCCGACTCCCTCCTCCTTCTCCCTCTTTCTTCTCCCTCTTCCTCTCCCCTCCTCCTCCATCCTCCTCCCTCCTACTCCATCCGCCTCCTCCCCCTCCTCCCTCATCTTCCCTTCTCCTCCCTCTCCCTCCTTATCCTCCTGCCTCCTTCCTCCTCCTCCTGCCTCCTTCTCCCTCATCATCCTCACTCCTCCTTCTCCCTTCTTCCCTCTTCCTCCTCCTCCTACCTCCTCCCTCCTCCTCCCTCTACCTCCTCCTCCTCCCTCCACCCTCCTCCTCCCTCCTCTTCCTCTTCCACCTCCCTTTCCTTCCTCCCCTCCTCATTCTCCCTCCTTCCTCCTCCTCCTTCCTTCTTCTCCCTATGCCTCCTCCCTCCTCCTATCCCCTCCTCCTTCTCCTCCTCCCTCCTTCTCCTCCTCTCGCCTCTTCCTCTTTCCCTCCTCCATCCTCCTCCTCCCTCTTCCTCCTCCTCCCTCTCCCTCCTCCATCCTCCTCCTCCCTCTTCCTCCTCCTTCTTCCTCCTCCTTCCTTCTCCTCCTCCCTCCTCCTCCTCCTCCTACCTCCTCCCTCCTCTCTTCCTCCCTCCTCCCTTTTCCTCCCTCCTCCTCCCTCTACATCCTCCCTCCTCCTCTCCACTCTTCCTCCTACCCTCTTCATCTTCCCCTCCTCCCTATCCCTCCTCCTCCCTTCACATTCCTCCTCCTCCCTCTTCCTCCTCCTCCCTCCTCCTCCTCATCCCTCCTTCTTCCTCCCTCCTCCCCCTCCTCCTCCTCCCTCTCCTCCTCCTCACTCCTCCTCCTCCTCCTCCCTCTTCCTCCTCCTCATCCCTCCTCCTCCCTTCTCCTCCTCCCACCTCTTCCTCCCTCTACCTCCTCCTCCCTTCACATTCCTCCTCCTCCCTCTTCCTCCTCCTCCCTCCTCCTCCTCATCCCTCCTTCTCCCTCCTCCTCCTTCTTCCTCCCTCCTCCTCCTCCTCCCTCCTCCCCCTTCCTCCTCTTCCCTCTCCTCCTCCTCCTCCCTCTACCTCCTCCCTCCTCCTCCCTTCACATTCCTCCTCCTCCTCCCTCCTCTTCATCACTCCTCCTCCCTCCTCCTCCTCCTCCCCCCTCTCCTCCTCCTCCCTCTACCTCCTCTCCTCCTCCCTCTACCTCCTCCCTCCTCCTCCCTTCACATTCCTCCTCCTCCCCTCCTCCTCCCTCCTCATTCTCCCTCTTCCTTCTCCCTCCGCCTCCTCCATCCTCCTACTCTCTCCTCCTCCTCCCTCCTCCTCCCTTTTCCTCCCTCTCCTCCTCCTGCTCCCTTCTCCTCCTGCGTTCTCCTCCTCCCTCTTCCTCCTCCTCGCCTCCTCCTCCACACTACTCCTCCCTCCTCCTCCTAATCCCTCCTCCTCCCTCCTATTCCTCCCTACTCCTCCTGTCTCCTCCCTCCTCCTCCCTCCTCTTCCCTCCTCCACCTCCCTCTTCCTCCTCCCTCCTCCATTTACCCAAGACAGACAGACAGTCAGACAGATAGTCGGGAACGGGATCTTATATGACTACTTATATAATTTAAATGAGATGCTCTCCACCATGGGATGGGCCGGGTCAGACAGACAGACAGATAGATAGATAGATAGACAGACAGACAGACAGACAGACAGTCGGGAACTTATATGACTACTTATATGAATTAAATGAGATTCTCCCCACCAGGAGTTGGGCGATGCCGGGCCGGGTCAGACAGACAGACAGATAGATAGTCGGAACGGGAACTTATATGACTACTTATATGAATTAAATGAGATTCTCCCCATCAGGGTCTGGGCGAAGACGGGCCGGGTCAGACAGACAGACAGACAGACAGATAGACAGACAGACAGACAGATAGTCGGTAACGGGAACGAGAACTTATATGACTACTTATATGAATTAAATGAGATGCTCCCCACCAGGGTCTGGGCGAAGCCGGGCCGGGTCAGCTAGTATATATATATATAGACATGTACCGTGATAGATTACATGAATAAACAACACATACACAATTGTACACACACACACACATAAACGCACGTATGCACACATGCATGCGCATGCACACACACACACACACACACACACACACACATACAATGAGTGATTACATCCATACACAACACACACACTCATATATACAAACGTACATAAATGTATACATACATATTTACACATACACTCATACATACACACATACATATGCATACAAATACACCACACACACACACACATATACACACATATGTACACGCATGCATGCACTCACGCATGCACACACACATATATATATATTTATACACATACATACACACTCATATATACATACATATGTACACACACATACTCATATATACACACCCACACACACACACACCTCACAAACACACACACCTCACAAACACACACACACTCATATATACACACCCACCTCACACACACACACTCTCATATATACACACCCACCTCACACACACACACACTTTCATATATACACACCCACCTCACACACACTCTCATATATACACACCCACCTCATACACACACATGTACGCATACACACACTCACACTTACCATGACTGGGAAAGCAATGGAGATGACCTTGACCGACTTGATGACCCAGAGAAAGGAGAGACACAACACCTGTATGGTGGTGAACAGGTGTACTCGCTTGGTGCGCACGTGCCGCAGGTACATGAAGTCCGGCTGGTACTTGGGGGGCATGAACAGGATCATGATGCGGTCGATCAGCTGCATGCCACGCAGGGAAGAAATGCCCATGTACAGGAAGACACCAAACAGCACCGGCATCGGGATGAACTGCAAGACACAACAAAGAGCTTGAAACACCAAGACACGCCCTTGTACAGGAAGACACCAAACAGTACTGGCATCAGGATGAGCTGCAAGACACAACAAAGAGCTTGAAACACCAAGACACACCCATGTATAGGAAGATACCAAACACCACCGGCATCGAGATTAACTGCAAGACACAATAGAGAGCTTGAAACACCAAGACACACACAAGAGATGGCATGATTTATTGCCTGGCAAATTTCGCTGCATCTCGTCAGGGACATTCTAAAACATTTAGTTGCATGTCCTTTACAGGATGTCACAGTCAACCCCAGTATTGTTTGGCTGCTTGTTTCTTGCACTGATATTGTACCTTGGGAGCAAGACGCCGCTGATTGTGTTGGGCAAAGATCAGAAATGGAATAAAGACAAAGGAGAAAATTATTGTAGATAGGGCAGACACTGAGCATGTGAGATGTCAGATGGTGGAAATGACCATGTGCTCATATGCATCCATCTTCCCCACAGTGCTTGATGGCAAAAGTAGAAGATGATGATTTATGGACAGGATCCTAACAAATATGTATGTTCCCTCAGATTCAGTCACTGATACTCTACATGCCTAGATTAAGTAAAGTGTATGGCTGTTACTCCACTGTAGTGTTGTTACAAGCCACTTTTATTCTCTACCTTGCAAGAACAAGTGCATGTTACCACTCCATATAGTGGTGCTGAACATACTCTTCTCTTTATAGAGCTAATTAATAAGATAAAAATATGTTGTTCCTCCTCATCCTCCTCCTCTTCTTCATCTTCCTCCTACTCCTCCTCTTTGCTACTGCCATCATCATCATCATCAATACCCCCATCATAAGTTGAGGGAAATGAACGAGCTGATAAACTTGCTGGCTCTGCATCCCCTGAAAAATTTCAGCTCATGGATCATGCCAATGTTATTAATGTCCTCAGAGAGATGTCGAGAGCAGAGGATTTTGACGCCAGTGAATACACATTGTTGTCCAGAATTAGAGACTTAGGAGTAAGAACTGGCACAGCCAGACACAAGAGGCACATTGGGAGAACAAGGGGCCTCATCAACCAACACAGAACTGGCACTATTAGCAATGGAAAGCTATATTTATGTTGGGTGGGGGATCTGAGCGCTTATGGACTTGTCCAGATATACTCCAACAGATAACTGACTGACTGACTGACTGACTAACTAACTAATGCACAAAGGAAGGAAGGAAGGAAGGAAGGAAGGAACTAACTAACTAACTAACGCACAAAGGAAGGAAGGAAGGAAGGAAAGAAGGAAGTAACCTAACTAACTAACTAACTAACTAACTAACCCACAAAGGAAGGAAGGAAGGAAAGAAGGAAGGAAGGAACTAACTAACCAACTAACTAACTAACTAACTAACTAACTAACTAACTAACTAACTAACTAACGCACAAAGGAAGGAAGGAAGGAACTAACTAACTAACTAACGCACAAAGGAAGGAAGGAAGGAAAGAAGGAAGGAAAGAAGGAAGGAAGGAACTAACTAACTAACTAACTAACGCACAAAGGAAGGAAAGAAAGAAGGAAGGAACTAACTAACCAACTAACTAACCAACTAACTAACTAACTAACTAACTAACTAACTAACTAACTAACGCACAAAGGAAGGAAGGAAGGAAGGAAGGAACTAACTAACTAACTAACTAACTAACACACAAAGGAAGGAAGGAAGGAAGGAACTAACTAACTAACTAACTAACTAACTAACGCACAAAGGGAGAAAGGAAGGAAAGAAGGAAGGAAGGAAGGAAGGAAGTAACTAACTAACTAACTAACTAACTAACGCACAAAGGAAGGAAGTAAGTAAGTAAGTAACTAACTAACTAACTAATTAACTAACTAACTAACTAACGCACAAAGGAAGGAAGGAAGGAAGGAAGGAACTAACTAACTAACTAACTAACGCACAAAGGAAGGAAGGAAGGAAGGAAGGAAGGAAGGAAGTAACTAACTAACTAACTAACTAACTAACTAACTAACTAACGCACAAAGGAAGGAAGGAAGGAACTAACTAACTAACTAACTAACTAACTAACTAACGCACAAAGGAAGGAAGGAAGGAAGGAAGTAAGTAAGTAAGTAAGTAAGTAAGTAAGTAAGTAAGTAAGTAAGTAAGTAAGTAAGTAAGTAACTAACTAACTAACTAACTAACGCACAAAGGAAGGCAGGAAGGAAGGAACTAACTAACTAACTAACTAACTAACTAACTAACTAACTAACTAACTAACTAACTAACTAACTAACGCACAAAGGAAGGAAGGAAGGAAGGAAGGAACTAACTAACTAACTAACTAACTAACTAACTAACTAACTAGCTAACTAACGCACAAAGGAAGGAAGGAAGGAAGGAAGGAAGTAACTAACTAACTAACTAACTAACTAATGCACAAAGGAAGGAAGGAAGGAACTAACTAACTAACTAACTAACTAACTAACTAATTAACTAACTAACTAACTAATGCACAAAGGAAGGAAGAAAGGAAGGAAGTAACTAACTAATTAACTAACTAACTAACTAACTAACGCACAAAGGAAGGAAGTAAGTAAGTAAGTAAGTACCTAACTAACTAACTAACTAACGCACAAAGGAAGGCAGGAAGGAAGGAATTAACTAACTAACTAACTAACTAACTAACTAACGCACAAAGGAAGGAAGGAAGGAAGTAACTAACTAACTAACTAACTAACACACAAAGGAAGGAAGGAAGGAAGGAACTAACTAACCAACTAACTAACTAGCTAACTAACTAACTAACTAACTAACTAACTAACTAACGCACAAAGGAAGGAAGGAAGTAAGGAAGGAACTAACTAACTAACTAACTAACGCACAAAGGAAGGAAGGAAGGAACTAACTAACTAACTAACACACAAAGGAAGGAAGGAAGGAAAGAAGGAAGGAAGGAAGTAACTAACTAACTAACTAACTAACTAACGCACAAAGGAAGGAAGGAAGGAAGGAAGTAACTAACTAACTAACTAACTAACTAACTAACGCACAAAGGAAGGAAGTAAGTAAGTAAGTAAGTAAGTAACTAACTAACTAACTAACGCACAAAGGAAGGAAGGAAGGAAGGAACTAACTAACTAACTAACTAACTAACGCAGGAAGGAAGGAAGGAACTAACTAACTAACTAACTAACTAACGCACAAAGGAAGGAAGGAAGGAAGGAAGGAAGTAACTAACTAACTAACTAACTAACGCACAAAGGAAGGAAGGAAGGAAGGAAGGAAGGAACTAACTAACTAACTAACGCACAAAGGAAGGAAGGAAGGAACTAACTAACTAACTAACTAACGCACAAAGGAAGAAAGGAAAGAAGGAAGGAACTAACTAACTAACTAACTAACGCACAAAGGAAGGAAGGAAGGAAGGAAAGAAGGAAGGAAGGAAGGAAGGAACTAACTAACTAACTAACTAACTAACTAACTAACTAACTAATGCACAAAGGAAGGAAGGAAGTAACTAACTGACTGACTAACTAACTAACTAACTAACTAATTAACTAACTAACTAACGCACAAAGGAAGGAAGGAAGGAAGGAACTAACTAACTAACTAATTAACTAACTAACTAACTAACTAACTAACGCACAAAGGAAGGAAGGAAGGAAGGAAGTAACTAACTAACTAACTAACTAACTAACGCACAAAGGAAGGAAGGAAGGAAGGAAGGAAGGAAGGAAGGAAGGAACTAACTAACTAACTAACTAACGCACAAAGGAAGTAAGTAAGTAAGTAAGTAAGTAAGTAAGTAAGTAACTAACTAACTAACAAACTAACTAACTAACGCACAAAGGAAGTAAGTAAGTAAGTAAGTAACTAACTAACTAACTAACTAACTAACTAACCAAACATCATAAGTTTCTACCTCTCCCTACTCTACAATGTAACTGTTCTCAGACAAATGTACATACCTGAAGGATTGAAGTAAGAAATACAGAAAGCCCAATGAACAGGAAAATCAGCGTACCAGTCAATCTCTGCTCTCTGAACATAGGAATAAAACAAGATACACTGTGAGCTTCCATTGTAAATATTATATTTACTGTATTGTATTGTATTTACTGTATTGTATTGTATTTACTGTATTGTATTGTATTTACTGTATTGTATTATATTTATTGTATCATATTTACTGTATTGTATTATAGTTACTGTATTGTATTATATTTACTGTATTGTATTGTATTTACTGTATTGTATTATATTTACTGTATTGTATTATAGTTACTGTATTGTATTATAGTTACTGTATTGTAAATATTATATTTACTGTATTGTATTATATTTACTGTATTGTATTATAGTTACTGTATTGTATTATAGTTACTGTATTGTATTATAGTTACTGTATTGTAAATATTATATTTACTGTATTGTATTATATTTACTGTATTGTATTATAGTTACTGTGTTGTAAATATTATATTTACTGTATTGTATTGTATTTACTGTATTGTATTATAGTTACTGTATTGTAAATATTATATTTACTGTATTGTATTATAGTTACTGTATTGTAAATATTATATTTACTGTATTGTATTGTATTTACTGCCATGGGTGCAGGTGGTGGATGAAGATGGAGAGCAGCCGACAGATAGTTGTAGGTTATGGTCTCCACCTTCACGACGGTAGGCAGAGGATCTCCTTTTTTGAGGAGACAATGGCTACGGTCACTGACCAGTATGGTCACTGCTGGGAAGGAAAGCAATGGCAAACTACCTTCTTTACACATGCCAAGAAAATCATGTTGTTGTCAGACAGAGTTCTATTAGTAAAATTTAAAAAAAAAAAAAAAAAAAAAAAATTAAACGGAAGACCTTTTAAAATAAATGTAATTCAAGTATATGCCCCAACAAGTGAAAGCAGTGAAGAAAGTATAGAGGAATTTTATAATGACATGGAGTCTGCTTTGAAGAACTGTAAAAAATCAGAAATAAATATCATAATGGGTGATTTCAACGCAAAAATAGGAAAGCAAAGCGATGGATACAGTGTAGGCAACCATGGTTTGGGAGAGAGAAATGAAAGAGGTTACAGACTTGTAGAATGGGCAAAAGAACAAGAATTGGTTGTAGGAAACACCTGGTTTAAACAACATCCTAGAAGATTATGGACATGGAGGAGTCCAGACAGCAGGATTAAAAACCAGATAGATTACATCCTGATAAGCAAAAGGTTTCGAAATGCATTAACAGTTGTAAAAACAGTACCAAATGCAGACTGTTACAGTGATCACAGATTAATTACTGGCACATTGAGGGTAAAGTTAAAGAAAGTCAAGTATACAGCAGGAAACCCTAAATATGACTTGTGCAAATTGAAAACTGACAAAGAAATACAAGATAATTTTAACATAGAAGTAAAGAACAAATTTGATTTATTGTCTGATCTAGAGATCCTATTTCAAGATGTAGATGATCAATGGGAAATGCTGAAGAATTCAATCAGTTGTGCAGCAGAAAAAACTATTCCAAAAGTAAAGAAAGTTGGCCGTAAGACATGGATGACTGAAGAAATTTTACAACTAATGGAAACAAGAAGACAGAACAAAAATAATCCTGCCAAATATGAAGAAATTCACAGAAAAGTCAAAACCTTATGTAAGGAGGCTAAAGAAACATGGCTTGAGAAAAATTGCAGAGAAATTGAAAAACAACACAACAGTAAAAATGCGAAACTAATGCACAAAAGAATTCAGGAGATTACTAATCAAAGAACACGTACATCAGCAGGCTGCCTAAAGACAAAAGATGGAAGAGTCATAATAGAAAAAGATCAGATGTTACATGTATGGTCAGATTACGTGAAAAACCTTTATGACGATAGCAGAGACGAACAATATATTGTTCAAAATAACAATGAAGGGCCAGCAATTTTGAAGATGGAGGTTCAGAATGCTCTTAATCATATGAAATCTGGCAAAACCCCCGGTCCAGACAGCGTCACAACAGAAATGATTAATGCTTTAGAAGAATATGGAATAGATAAAGTTACCAGTCTGCTTAATACAATATATGATACTGGAAATATACCTCATGAGTTATGTAATTCTGTATTTATTGCAATCCCAAAGAAATCAGGAGCCTTGGAATGTGATCAACATCGAACAATTAGTATAATGAGTCACATCACGAAGATTTTGCTAAGAATTATCATGCAAAGAGTTAGGAGGAAAATACAACCTGAAATAGGAGAAGAACAATGTGGGTTTGTAGTAGGCAAGGGTACAGTAAATGCTGTGTATATACTGAGAACCGTAATCGAACGTTCTATAGAAGTAAACAAAGATCTACACCTTTGCTTCATTGACTACACAAAGGCTTTTGATAAAGTGAGACATGTCAACATGATAAGGATGCTTGAAGATCTACAAATTGATGGGAAAGACCTTAGACTTGTAAAAAACATATATTGGAAACAACAAGCTGCCATAAGAGTTGATAATCAAGTAAGCCAATATCAGCCTATTAAGAGAGGTGTGAGACAGGGATGTGTAATGTCTCCAGATCTGTTTTCCCTGTACAGTGAAAATATTTTCAGAAATATTGAAAATATGGAAGGAATCAACATTGGGGGACGATGCATCAATAACATTAGATATGCAGATGATACAGTCTTGATTGCAGACAATGAACAGGACCTGCAAAATTTAGTAGATGCGGTTGTTACACACAGTGAACAACAAGGGTTAGAATTAAATTGTAAAAAGACACAGATTATGGTCGTCACTAAGAAGAACGAAATACCACAGTGTAATATACAAGTAAATGGGAATATTCTTCAACAAGTGAATAGGTACAATTACCTCGGAACAGTAATAACATCTGATGGGAGATGCCTTGAAGAGATTAGAACAAGAATCGCCATGGCAAAAGTAGCCTTTAGCAAGATGAAAAACATACTGACCAATAAAAAGATGTCAATTGAAACGAGAAAAAGAGTGTTGAGATGCTACATAGAACCTGTACTTTTATATGGATGTGAAGCTTGGACAATGAGCAGCCAGGCTGAAAAACATCTGATGGCTGTAGAAATGTGGTTTCTGAGGAAAATGCAAAGAATACCATGGACAGCCAGAAAGACCAATGAACAAGTCCTTCAAGAAACAAATGAAGATCGTAAACTGATCAGAGACATTAGACGTAGACAGTCACAATTTTTTGGGCATGTTATGAGAAGAAATGATTTGGAGAACTTGGTGACAACTGGTAAGATCGAGGGGAACAGACCAAGGGGAAGACCTAGAAACAAGTATCTGGATGGCTTGGCCTTGTGGCATGGTCGAGACAGAAACACGGAACTGATCCACGACTCTGTTGATCGAGTGAGATGGCAGAACATGACCGCCCACGCTTACCGGCATGGCACATGATGGATGGATGGATTGTATTTACTGTATTGTATTATATTTATTGTATCATATTTACTGTATTGTATTATAGTTACTGTATTGTATTATATTTACTGTATTGTATTATATTTATTGTATTATATTTACTGTATTGTATTATATTTACTGTATTGTATTATATTTATTGTATCATATTTACTGTATTGCATTATATTTACTGTATTGTATTATATTTACTGTATTGTATTATATTTATTGTATTGTATTATAGTTACAATATATTTACTGTATTGTATTATATTTATTGTATTATATTTACTGTATTGTATTATATTTACTGTATTGTATTATATTTACTGTATTGTATTATATTTACTGTATTGTATTATATTTATTGTATCATATTTACTGTATTGTATTATAGTTACTGTATTGTATTATATTTACTGTATTGTATTATATTTATTGTATTGTATTATAGTTACAATATATTTACTGTATTGTATTATATTTACTGTATTGTATTATATTTATGGTATAATATTATATTTATTATATTGTATTATATGTACTTTAATGTATTATATTTACTGTATTATATTTACCGTAATGTATTATATTTACTGTACAGTATTATATTTACTGCATTGTATTATATTTATTGTATCATATTTACTGTATTGTATTATAGTTACAATATATTTACTGTATTGTATTATATTTACTGTATTGTATTATATTTACTGTATTGTATTATATTTACTGTATTGTATTATATTTACTGTATTGTATTATATTTACCGTAATGTATTATATTTACTGTACAGTATTATATTTACTATATTGTATTATATTTATTGTATTGTATTATATTTACTGTATTGTATTATATTTACTGTATTGTATTATATTTATTGTATTGTATTATATTTACTTATTGTATTATATTTACTGTATTATATTATATGTACCGTAATGTATTATATTTACTGTACAGTATTATATTTATTGTATTGTATTATATTTACTGTATTGTGTTATATTTACTGTATTATATTTACTTATTTGCTGTATTGTATTATATTTTACTGTATTGTACTGTACTGTATTTTACTATACTATACTGTATTGTAAAATTGTACTGTACAGTGTACTGTACTAAATTTTACTATACTACCCAAGCGAAGGGGTTAACAACTTTCTCCGTAATCCCATTTATCCACTTGAGGAACACAGCTGCGTGAGATTTGGCAGCGGATCGCGTTGCGTTGGTTACTTACGGGGTATGTGAGCCGGTCACTCAGAAAGCAATGGCAAACTTCTGAACATAATCTTGCCAAGAACATCAACAACAGCTGAAAAATGCTGGGGTTGACTGCAAAGTCCTGATTGGGATGTGCAACTTAAAAAAAAAAAAAATAACTGAATTGTACTGTAATGTAAAATTATACTGTACTGTACTGTATTTTACTATACTATACTGTTCTGTACTGTATTTTACTATACTATACAGTGCTGTATTGTACCTTACTGTACTGTAAAATTGTGCTATATTGTATTGTACTGTATTTTACTATACTATACTGTGCTATACTGTACTATCCTGTAAAATTGTACTGTACTGTACTATATTGTATTGTAATCTTGTAATCGTGTTTTCATAAAGCTCACAATTTACTTCACATTTTTTGGTGATTCATATATTGTATTGTAAAATTGTACTGTAATGTATTGTGCTGTATTTTACTATACTGTACTGTAAAATAGTACTGTACTGTATTTTACTATACTATATTGGACTGTAAAATTGTACTGTAATGTATTGTATTGTCAGTTATCAGTTATCAGTTGGGGTATCATCATTGCACTCCGGACAGGTCTATAGGTCCTCCCCCCAGCACATGCATCAGCATCCGGTGGCTAATAGTGCCAATTCTGTGTTGGTTGACGAGGCCCCACGTTTTCCCGATGTACCTCTCATGTCTGGCCGTGCCAATTCTTACTCCCAAGTCACTCATCCTGGACAACAATGTGGATTCATTGACGTCAAAGTCCTCTGTTCTCGACATCTCTTTAAGGATGTTAATAACATCGGCGCGATCCATGGGCTGGCCATCTGCAGGGGATGCAGAGCCAGCCAGTTTATCAGCTCGTTCATTTCCCTCAACTCTCGCATGTCCCGGGATGAAGATGAAGGTGACCTTACAGACAATGGACTTCCGCAGCGAATCAGTCCACGTTTATGCACAGATCCTGCATCGACCTTCCGAATCATGTTAATTGAATCACTTAGTACACACACGGTATAATGCTGTGATTCTAGCCATATGAAAGCTTGTGTTACTGCCATCACTTCCATCGTTATGCTGCTCGTGGTCATGGAGTGGACACCACTGGATTCTTGAATGGTTCGGCCCGCTGAACAGGCTGTAAATGCCCACGCACTTCTCTGCTGCTTTACAACAGATCCATCTGTATAGATGAGCACTTCAGAGTTGTCTGAGTGTTCATTGATGAGTGCGTTGACCTCTGCATTGACAGCGGCAGGGTTCTGCTCTCTGCACCGTCTGTCGAGTGTGATAATGCAGGAGAAGGTGCACTTAAAAGCTGGAGGCACAGGCACCCATTCCTTGCCGGGGATGATACTGGTAGGACTGCAGACCTGTCTGACCACATCTTCCACTCGACCCATCCATGATTTGCCCCTCTTTAGCCTGTCGCCCTTTTCTCTGAATATATCCTCATGCAGAGGGTGCTGCTCATTTGCATTTATTTTTAAGTATGCACGAGCTCTCCAGATCTTGATCTTGTGGTTCATGGTCGGGAAGTCAAGGAGGTATCTCATTACTACACAGCTGGTGTCTCTTGTGCAGCCCAAAATGATGCGCATGGCTTCATTTTGTACCTTTTCAAATCTTCCAATCTGTGTAGGGCTGACAGTGAGGATGGCCTCGATTTGTGAAAGTACCAGTCCTTGGAATAGATGTATTAGCAGTCTTTGCTCGATATTGGCAGTTGCCATGACTCTCATTGCTGACAAACCTTTTCAAGCTTTCATTGTGACATAATCAACTTGACCTCTGAATGACAGGCTACGATCAAGCCTCACGCCAAGATATGTCATCGATTGGGTTTCTACTCATAATACTCCCATCCATCCTCTCTGCCGGCATGTCTGTTTTCACAATATGGTTGTTTAGGGAGAATCATGTAACCGATACCTTTGCAGGGTTGACAAGGACCCTGCATAGCACACCATGAGGAAATTCGATCTAGTTCGCCCTGCATATCATTGGCAACCGCCTGTCTATCTCGGCCCTGTCGATACATAAGAATGTCGTCAGCAAATGACAGAGTCCTACCCCTCCCGTCCAACTGTTGTTCAGTGATCAGCACCGTATACACGTTGAATAGTACTGGTGACAGTGGTGAACCCTGCGGCAATCCTGGACATATCGTTGTTGGCTCAGAAGACCAACTCCCACATCGTAGCACCACCTTCCTCTGGAACAAGACTGCAGCTATCCATCGTATAAGGTGAGGGTGCACTTTCAGTCTGAGAAGGGTTTGCATCAAGTGCTTGAAGGATACTTTATTGTATGTGTCCTCTAAATCTATGGCAGCCGCACATGTTTTATCTCTGCTCTGAAACCCTTCACAAACGTCCTGAGCAAAGACCGCCGCATTCAGCCATGACTCTTTGTTGCATCTGTATCCTCCAAGTGTGGGCACAGGAAGCAGCCGAGTTGTTCCAAATCACGAGCAAGTCTGTGTGCTACAATTTTCTCCAGTAGCTTGCCAGCAGTGTTCTGCATCATTACGATTCTGTAGTCGCATATCTTGGAATGGTCTTTGTTAGGTTTTGGCAGTAGTAACAAGTAGCTATGTAGCTTTGACCAGGCCCCTTTGGATACTGGTGTTAAATTCTCTGGCCAGTTCTTCCATGTCATCATCTGACATTGTCTGTAGGTCCCCATATCGGATGCTGTCTGGGCCTCGGGCAGTGTTGGGTAATTTCTTGAGCATTGCGCGTAATGCCTCAGCAGGGATTACATATTCTTCGCCCATCCCAGCCTCCTCCACAACTGAGAGAATGTCGTTGTGGTCCTCTGTCTGGCGGGCTTGTCTTTCTGATCAGTCTGCTCTATGTAGCGTGCAAGGAGGGCCTTCCCTTTATCCGCGTCCGACTTTTTCCATGTGAGGTCTGTGCCTTGAAAGTCTGGAATATCCCTCCATTGTGCAACACCGTTCATGCTTTTATGGAAGCACCAGAATGTCATGAGAGACCGCTCAGAGCACACTTTCATGCAGAACTTATCTCATTTCACGCCCTTGGCCTGTTTGGTGCAGGATTTGAATAAGGTCGTCATCCTATGGACCTCAGTCTTCAGGTTCGCCAACTCACCCTGTGGCATGTTAGCCTTTCTGGCTTTTTGCCAGTCTTTGACAGCCTGCCTCTTTCCCAGCCATGCACTCTCGACCTCACTGTTCCACCATGGAGGTTGCAACCATCTTTCTTGTCTCCTGCTGGAGGATGTTAGTTTTCGTCTTCTCATTTTGCTTAAGGCACTTTGAACAGTGTTGTTATACGGGAAGGCATTTGTCTTGTTTCCTTGACTTCTGGCCCTGTCTTTCTCGATCACTGTATTATACTGTACTGTATTGTACTAATATTAGTAATACTCTCTTCAACCCCTCTGGGATATATAATCTATATTGACCTGGTCTGAGACTGATGGATCATGTGACATGGTGGATCATGTGACATGGTGCACCATGATGACCTATCTTCTGCAGCATGGCACATGATGATGGTAACATATTCTGCATTCTGTTGGACTTTTCACCCCAGGACATGCTGGTATGATGATAAATGAGCAGGCAGACAAATTGGCTGGGTCTGCAACCCTCGGTGTGACATTGGTGCATGATAAGGCAGAAGTGGCCGGGGCTCTTTGTAATTGTGTGTATAGTGCAGAAGAATGGTTAGATCATCACGGCCTGGAGAGAAGTGGTGCTGCAGGGAGTGACCAAAGGATCTGGCTGACACTCAGGACTCCAAGGAAAGCCCAAACGCACACATAATTAGATTGCTACTGGTATAATTAGTATTGGGACTCTTTGCTGGCTGTTGTAGATGAGGACAGAGCACATAAGAGAATGTCTGTGTTGTCTGTTCTTGACTCAACACTTAAGACTGCTGCTAATACTAATCAATCAACCAATCAGTAAATCAACCAACAAATAAACCAACCAATCAGTAAATCAAACAATCAGTAAAGCAACTATTGACTAACTAATCAATAAATCGATCAATCAGTAAATCAACCAACCAAATCAGTAAATCAATCAACCAAACAGTAAATAAACCACCGAATCAACCAACCAACCAGTAAATTGACCAATCACTAAATCAATCAATCAATAATTAAATTGATCAATCAGTAAGTTGACCAATCAATAAACCAATCAGTAAATCAATTGGTCAATTAGTAAATCAATTGATCAATCATTAAACTGATCGATCAACACAACAATCAGTAAATTAATCAATGAATAAATCAATAAACCGATAAATCAATAAATCAGTCAATCAATCAGCAAATCAGTCAATCAATGGGTAAATTGGTCAGTCAGCAGGTAACCCTGTAAGGTCCCTTTCCGATGCCGTTAGCCACATTGGGCATATGGTGCTAGATCCCCAAACGAGACATGACAGGTGAGGTGGTCAGTCTCACTCCACCTGCCTTTACTTCCCAAGACATTTCCAGGTATTCATCTTAGGCTGGGAGACCTGAAACCCAGATCAATTTTAAAAATTCAAATCTGTCCTGATACAGATCAAACCCATGATCACCAGGGCGGCCGGTGAGTGTCCGGCTACTACCTACGCCACCAAGCTAAGGCAACCTACCTGACACCCAGGAACTTGGGCCTCTCTCCTGGAGCTGAACACTGGGACTCCTTCTTCAAGCTGTTGACGTGGTTGATGGACAGGACAGTGGCCGCCACAAACCAGGGCAGGCCCAGGAAGGAGCAGATGACAATTAGTGCAGCTACGATAAACAGATCCAGATGATAGCCTGATCCTTTCTGCAACAAGATGATGATGTTTAATTATACATGTACCTTTCTGCAACAAGATGATGATGATGTTTGAATATACAAGTACCTTTCTGCAACAAGATGATGATGATGTTTGTATATACAAGAACCTTTCTGCAACAAGATGATGATCTTTGAATATACAAGTACCTTTCTGCAACAAGATGATGTTTGAATATACAAGTACCTTTCTGCAACAAGATGAAGATGTCTGAGTATACAAGTACCTTTCTGCAACAAGATGATGTTTGAATATACAAGTACCTTTCTGCAACAACGTAAGTTTTACGTTCAGTAGTTTGCCATGACTTTCTGAATAACCGGCACTTATACTACTGTATGAAAACTAGTGCAAGGTGATCTGCTTCCAAA
Organism: Cepaea hortensis; assembly: GCA_963921405.1. Lineage (NCBI taxonomy): Eukaryota > Metazoa > Mollusca > Gastropoda > Stylommatophora > Helicidae > Cepaea > Cepaea hortensis. Next base: position 54,074,446 of record OY992879.1, read on the forward strand.
TCATTAGCAGCTATGTGTTCAACGTGGTATGCGGGATTACAAATTGCATTCGGAACCCCATTGCCACAGAGCTGTCTACAAAAGAAGAGGAAGACCTAAATACTCAGGGAGAAGTAGAAACAGAAATGAACAAGTGCAGGATGGACATGAACAGAGCTGCATGGGATTGCTAAATACAGGGAGGGGGGGGGGGGCCTTGGAGTGAGTTGGTTGAGGGCTAAAAACCAACATCACTACACTCAGGACATTCCCATACGAGCTCTGTTCCCTTGTTCAACAGCCAGCGAAGAGTCATACTACTAATTGTTCCCATCGCTATCTGATTGAAAGTTCTCCTGGTCTTTCCTCTCAGTTTTGAAATTAAACCAGAACCCCTGCTGATCTTCCGCAATATTATTATTTCCACATACGGGTTCTCAATCTGTTCCAACACCTTCTCCACCTGGTCCTACAGGTTCTCGACCACCTCTCCCTTGTCCTTAAGTAATCTACCACCAAGAGGTGCATTCCCTGCCAGCCTATCAGCCTGTTCATTCCCCAGCACCTCTGCATGGCCAGGGCAAAAAAATTCATAAATTCTCACAATCTGTGACCTCTGAAATGAGGATAGCCATTCACATGAAACGTTCCTTTCCCCACCTTACTAAGCATACTCCTTGAGTCCGTAATGAATGCAATATGTGTTGAAGGTCTCCTCTAACCAACAGAATGCCACTGTTACTTCTTGCACCTCCATTCTCATGTTGGAGGTCGTAGTCTCATATGCCAGATACTCCTTTTTTCAAGCATCGTCCATTAGCCTACGCGATCAAACCCCAACCGAAGAAGAATAACAACAGAATGAGACAATGACCTTACCCGGAGTTTATTTTCCTTTCTGTTGACAATGACAGCAGTGATCTGCTGGTCCATGAAGATCAGGATAGTACATAGCAGAGCTGGAATCAGTGCGGCCAGAGCTGTCCACCAGGGGTTGTATCCAAATGGACTGATGAGCCAGGTACGATTGGGATTTGTTGGCTGCAGAATAGGATCATACAGTGACCAGCAAGTTCTGTGTGTGTATCTTAGCGGCAAATAACAAACTAGATAAAGTATGCGTATTTGCAAATATGAAAACACTGATTCTGTGAGTCTCTTTTGAAATAACAAACAAACTCAGTGCGTTATCTTTGCAAATACATAAAAAATTCAGTGTATGTCTTTATAAATAATAAACCAGTTTTATCTTTGCAAAATAATAAACCAAATTTAAGGGTATCTTAGAAAATAACAAACCAGTTCTATTGTGTGTATCTTTGCAAAATAACAAACCAAATTTAAGGGTATCTTAGCAAATAACAAACCAGTTCTATTGTGTGTATCTTTGCAAAATAACAAACCAAATTTAAGGGTATCTTAGCAAATAACAAACCAGTCCTATTTTGTGTATCTTTGCAAAATAACAAACCAAATTTAAAGGTATCTTAGCAAATAACAAAACCAGTTCTATTGTGTGTATCTTTGCAAAATAATAATGTCCAAAGTTAAGGGTATCTTAGCAAATAACAAACCAGTTCTATTCTGTGTACCTTTGCAAAATAACAAACCAAATTTAAAGGTATCTGAGCAAATAACAAACCAATTCTTTTACAAATAAACTAGATCTATGTATGTATCTTTGCAAATATCAACCAGGGAGGAAAGACTCTACATCAACATCACTCTAAAAGAGTGCATTGCAAGCTGTTTGGGACTCAGGCGACTTTACCATTAATGCATCACACTTTAATTACAACTCACAGTCTCCCAGGGCATCCTCAACCAACCAACTAGCCAGTAAACCAAACAGCTATCCAAGCAACCAGCCAACAAACAAACCAAGCAACCAATCAGCCAACCAACCAAACAGCCACCCACCCATGCAAGTGACAAACCAACTAACCTCCAACCAACATACAATCCAAACAACCAACCAACCATCTAACTAACCAATCACCCAACGAACAATCCAACCAACCAGCCAGTCAACCAACCATCCAACCAACCAGCCAACTATCCAACCAGTCAAATAATCATCGAACTAACCAACTATTCAACAAACCAAGCACCCAACTTAAACAAGCAAGATATCAAGCAAGCAACCAGCCAACCATCTTACCAGTTTTACTCACTTTGCTGCATTTAACAAAAGCCTACCATTCACTGTCATCCACATCCTCTCTCTATCTCTCTCTCTCTCATACACACACTCTCACAGACACACAAACAAAACCACATCACTGGTGACACAACAGAACAAGACCACTTACAGAAAAGTTCTGTGGAACATTCAGCTTGGGAGTGTGAATGCCTACCAGGTAGTCAAAGAGTACCATGCTCAAGATGGCAATCAACACGGCAAAGTCACTCATGATGCCCCTCACCTGGAGACCACACAACAGTCACACTCTGGTCATTATATGTTGTTGTTGTTGTTTTTTTTTTGTTTGGAGGTCAGCATGGTCAAATGGGTAAGAATGTGTGTTCTTAAATATCCGATGTGCTGATGCCGAGGTAAGGGTTTCAACCCCTACACCGGACAGTTGGACTACAATGTTGACTTTTCGTCTTTGACTTGGGGATGTAAATTACAAGTACCTCAGAAGTTGGAGTGGGTTCACCTAATAGCAAGGGGCACTGGTAATGGGGAAAGCTAATCCACACACAAAAATCAGTCCAGTATTACTAGAAGTAGTGTTTATGGACTACGCTTGAGTTCAAAGCGAGCGAGCACCCAAAAAAAAACTGTTTTATTTTTGGTCACTTGCTGTGAACTCAAGCATAGTCCACACACGTGCTACTACTTCTAGTGCACTGGACTGATTTTTGCATGTGGATTAGCTTTCCCTATTACCAGTGTCCCTATCCATCAGTTGAACCCACTCTGACTTCTGATGTACTTGTAATTTACGTCCCCAAGTCAAGGACTAGAAGTCAACTTTTAAGTCCAATTGATCTGTGTAGGGTTTGAACCTCCTACCTCAGCATCAGCACATTGAAAGTTTAAGAGTGAGCTCTCTTATCCATTCGGCCATGCCAACCTCCATTATTATATGTGAAGCACAAAGATCTTATAACAAAAACCAAACAAACAAAGGTCTTGCCAATGGTTGTGACAAAGTATCATCATCATCATCATGTTACAAACAAAACATAAGCAACTCTTGTAATAGGAACCTTATGTGGGTTTGTGAAATGTCAGGACCATCACAAACTATTGTAGACCCACCTTACTCACCCCCTGATTCAGCCACTCCAGATATGAGCCCTTTGTTTTGCTGCTATGGATCCCAGAAAGCTATCACCATAAGCGTTGTCATAACACATCACTCACAGGAGTGGCAGAAGCCAGCCTATGAAACTGTTAATGTCTTGACACACCTGCATGCCCTGGGCAGAAAATCCATAATATGCTCGCGACCTTCAATTTTCAAGCAATGTAAGCTGCTCCATATGGAAAATACCAGTTTCTATTTTACACAAAGTTTTGAGAGTCTGCCACAAGCATAACATGTCATTCTGTACTATTCTCCAGCTATCGTAACACTGATGTTACATCCTCCACCTTCATTCTCATGCTGGAAGCCATGATATCATACACCAGGAGCTCCTTTTTTACACAGCAACCCTTAACCTTTGCAATGAACACCCACCCACTCCGTTCACCTCTCACCACAGACCAATCCTTGTATATTATCACATTACTTGAGCTAAGTTGTTGTTTACCATTCATTGTTTGAATGTTTACGCATGAAATAAAATGTGACGTTTATCACTCTCAAAATTACCCATGAAACTGACATTCATCACTCCCAAAATTATGCATGAAATACAATTTAACATTTATCACTCTCAAAATTACACATGAAATGTTACATTTATCACTAAAAAAATTATGCATGAAAAATCTGACATTTATCCCTCCCAAAATTACATATGAAATCAAGTGGGTCATTTATCACTCTTGAAATTACCCATGAAATGTGATATTTATCACTCTCAAAATTATGCACGAAATAAAATTTTACATTTATCATTCTCAAAATTACCTGTGAAATGTGACATTTATCACTCTCAAAATTACCAATTAAATGTGACATTTATCACTCTCAAAATTATGCATGAACAAATGTGACATTTACCACTCTCTAAATTACTTATGAAATGTGACATTTACCATTCTCAAAATTACCAATGAAATGTGACATTTACCACTCTCAAAATCCCCCTTGAAATAAAATGTGACAACGATCAAGCAACTCACCACAGTTGGAAAAAAGGCGGCATTTCTAGACAGCTTTAAAGACATGGCCAATGCGAAGGTCCCAAGAAACAGCAAACAGGAGAAAAAAAACACATCCGGGACATAGAAGGGCGTGCTGCATCCTGACCCAACCAACGTCCCCTCTGCGTCTTCACAGGCTTCACGCGTCTCTTTTGTGAAGGCATCAAAATCTGAGAAGTTCTGGAAAGTTCCATTCAGGCTTCCGTTGTAGGGAAGTGCCATGCCATCGATGATGGTGTAGTTGCCATTGACGAGGCAGGTACAGTTGTAGTTCAATATGGCATCAGGATGTAGGTTTGGGGGATCGTCCTTGCCTATTTTGATTAACTGAAATGGTGAATGAAAACACATGTTTCTGTTACTAATGTCTGACAGAGGGAAACACGACATGACACGTCTTCCTTCTCCTCCTCTTCTTATTCCTCTTTCTCCTCCTCTTCTTATTCCTCTTTTTCCTTCACTTCTTCTTCCTCTCGCCTCCTCTTATTCTTTTTTGTCCTCCTTCTCTTCTTCTTCTTTCTTCTCCTCTTCTTTTTATTTATCTTCTTCTTCCTCTCTCTCCTCCTCCTATTCCTCTTCCTCCTCCTTCTCTTCTTCTTCTTTATCCTCATCTTCTTCTTATTCCTTTTTCTTTTCCTCTTCTTATACCTCTTTTTTATCCTATTCCTCTTCTTATTATTCCTCTTCCTTCTCCTACTCTTCTCCTTCCTCCTTCTCCTCTTCTTGTTGCTTTTCCTCCCCCTTCTCTTCTTCTTTCTCCTCTTCTTCTTATTCCTCTTTCTCCTCCTCTTCTTCTTATTCCTCTGTCTTCTTCTCTTATTCTTCTTATTTCTCCTTCTCCTCTTCCTCCTCATCCTCTTCCTTTTTCATCTCCTCTTCAAGTGCTAAGTCTGGAGCAATTATTGTCAATCACGACTCTTTAACCCTCTCTGTCATCTGATAGTTTGTTTAATGAAGTTGAGTTGGCTTATATTATTATTTGCTGCACAGTTATTTAAGCTTCTCACATACATCTTTCTCCATCTCTCCCTCTTACCTAGTATTCCCCCACGTAAAGCTAATTTCTCTATTGTACCTCTTCTGTTGATTACACCCCATTCATTTCATTGTCTTTTCTGTATGATTCTGACAGTGATCTTACATACTTAAAGCTCTAAATATCTCAGCATTTCTCTTCTTCTCTGTCCACGATGCCTCAACATTAATCTTAAAATTTAATTCTTGAACTGTCTCCAGCTTCTTCACCATTTCTCTACTGATTGTCCAGCATCCATATACATAGTAGTACACGCCACACACACATTTTCAGTAACAGATTATCTGTACTTGTGACAATGATGTTACTAATTGTTGTAGAAGAATCTTTTATAAAAATATAAGAATATAAAAAGTATGAAACCTTCTGAATGGCTTCGACAATGAAGATGAGAGAGATCAGGGCAGCAAAGCTCTCCTCCGTGAAACGGGTGATGTAGCGGACGAGGGCACTGAGGTCAAAGGCTACCATGATAAACAATATGGCTCCTGTCCAGATTCCAATCCACAAGCGCATCTCAAGGTAGTTGAGACCATTCTCTCTGTGAAAGACAGGGCAGGGTATGTGAGAGAGAGAGGACAGGTATATGAAAGATAGAACAAGTTATGTGAAAGACACAACAAGGTATGTGAGAGAAAGGACAGGGTATGTGAGAGAGAGGACAGTGTATGAGAAAGATAGGATAGGGTATGTGAGAGAAAGGGCAGGGTATGTGAAAGATAGGACACAGTATGTGAAAGATAGGACGGGGTATGTTAGAGAGTGGGTAGGGTATGTGAAAGATAGGACAGGGTATGTGAGAGATATACAAGGTATGTGAAAGACAAGACAGGGTATGTGAAAGATAGAATGAGGTATGTTAAATATAGGATGGGGTATGTGAAAGACCGGACAGAGTATGTGAAAGACAGGACAGAGTATATGAAAAATAGAACATAGTATGTGAAAGATAGGACTGGGTATGTGAAAGATAAGACAGGGTATGTGAAAGATAGGACAGGATGCGGTAAAGATAGCAAGGGGTATGTGAAAGATAGGACAGGGTATGTGAAAGACAGGAAGTGGTATGTGAAAGACAGGACAGGGTATGTGAAAGACAGAAAGAGGTATGTGAAAGACAGGACAGGGTATGTGAAAGACAGGACAGGGTATGTGAAAGACAGGACAGGGTATGTGAAAGACAGAAAGGGGTATGTGAAAGACAGGACAGGGTATATGAAAGATAGGACAGGGTATATGAAAGACAGAGCAGGGTATATGAAAGACAGAGCAGGGTATATAAAAGACAGAGCAGGGTATGTGAAATATCACCTCTGAAATACAAACAACATTAAAACATGAAGTGAGTTCATGGAGCATATTGTTATAGACCAATCTGCATTGTGCTGCTGAAGATTTGGAAGCAGACTGCCTTGAGTTGATTTTGATGGTACGAGCATTGGTCATTCAGAAAGCCATGACAAACTACTGAATGTAAAAATTGCCTTGTAAATCACAAACCGCCCCAACATACTGTGGTTGAGTGCGATGTCCTGTAAAGAACATGCAGCGAACAAATCGGCACTCAGAGAGTGAGGTGGTCAACAGCACGCCTTTACTTCCCTAGACAGTTTCTGGCACCTATTTTAGGCGAGGTCAACATGAGAGCCCTGATCAATTTTGTTTTAAAATGTTGCATATCCCTTACAGGATGTTGCAGTCAACACCAGCATTTTTCAGCTGCTGTTGATGTACTAGGCAAGACCACGCTCAGCAGTTTGTCATTGCTTTCTGAGCGACCAGCTCACATACCCCCGTAAGTTACCAGCGCGGCGTGAACTGCTGCCGATTCTCGCGCAGCTGTGTTACTCACGAGAATATACAGGATTATGGAGAAAGACGTTAACCTCCACGCCAGGGAGACCAATCAATTTTACACATCTCCAAATGCAAGTTCAAACCCTTGACCATCAGACCAGCAGACAGATATCTAGCCTCTACACCACCATGGCACCCATAGCCGAGTCCAGAACTGACATCACAGCACTCAGGACATTCCAATTCGTGCTCCGTCCTTATCTGCAACAGCCAGCAAAGAGTCCAAATACTAATGGTACCAGTAGCAGTCTGGTTTTGTGTCTGTCTGGCCTTTCCTTGGAGTCCTGAGTGTCAGTCAGATCCTATGGTTACTCCCTGCAACACCATTCTCTCTGGGCTGTGATGATCTACACGTTCTTCCACACTATACAGACAATCTCAAAGGGCCCTGACCATGTCAGCCTAATCATGCACCGATACCCCACCAAGTGGTGCAGATGTGCCCAATCTGTCCACCTGCCCATTTCCCACCACATCAGCATGTCCATATATTTATATATGAACCTAGAAAAAAGAGAGAAGGAATGATATTGAAACATATGAGAAGAATATGGCACATACACAGTCATCAACAGCTTACTGTATTTAAATATTTGTAAGAATAACTCTCTCTCTCTCTCTCTCTCTCTCTCTCTCTCTCTCTCTCTCGCTCTCTCTCTCTCTCTTACACTCACTCACTCACTCTCTCTCACACACACACACACACACTCTCTCTCTCTCTCACTCACTCACATTATCAATAGGCTATTGTATTTACAAATTTTATCAGAATAACACAAGACAATCATCAACAGCTTACTTGCAAAAGTGATTGAGGATTGTTTCAAAGACCAAGACTGGCCCAGTGCTACCTAAGATTGTGAGAGGTTGTCCAGCAAACAGAGAGTAGACCACCCCACAGATGGCACCGGACATAATCGACTCTAAGGCTGCCTGGTAACAGAAGCCACATGTTAGTCAACAAGTGTATTTCATGTAATGGACTGTCTGGCAAACAAATGCCACATGTTTGTTGACAAATGAATGAGGGGGCATCCAATGAAAATCTTAAAAAAGTGTGATAGAAATTATAATAACCATGTCATTGTCTTGTAACTTTTCAATATTGGTGTTAAGGATGTCAAGAGTGTTAAACACCTGACATAACAGTGCAGATGAATGCGGTGATGTCATAAGGGCAGTTTAAAGATGGCCACCCCACTTTTGACATGCATCAAAGAGGAGCAGCGTTCTGTTATCCGTTTTTTGATCAGTGAAGGGGTGAAACCTATAGAAATTCATCAGCGTATAAAGGTCCAGTATGGTGATGTATGCCTGTCAGTCCAGCAAGTTTATGCGTGAAGTAGGAAGTTTCATAACTTTTCAGCATGATGAAGAGGTACAGCAGGTGGTGCATGAGTGGTTATTGCCGGGGCCCATACGGGGAGCAAAGAATAGTAACACTGTTGCCTACCATGCACGTCGTAAGAGGCGACTAAGGAGGATATGGTTCCGTCACCCTGCTACTGAGTGAGTGCGTGGCGTGACACTGTGAGCTGTGAATTTCGCGTGGAATGCTTTTGCATCTGTCCGCAGTTGTTATTCGCGTGAACTGCATGTTCGAAACGATGACGGCCGGCTGTTGCTGGATTAACTGGTTTGTCTTTTCAGTTCACGAGTGCATTTTTCAGGAGACTCCTGGTAGTCGTCGCTGTAGCTACGGAGTTCGTGCTTTGTGCGGCGCTTTCGGTGGGTCGCCCTGCAGAAAGATACCGAGCCATATGGGATAAAACCCCGGTCAATGAAGTCTTTCTGGTGACTGCCGTTTTCATCGACGATGAACTGTATTGTTCTTGGGGGACTTTTGTGTTGGCATTCTGACGGCGGCATTATGCACAGTGTACCTGTGCGGACTGTTGGCTTGCCGACACTCCTGTCTATTCCATTGTTCACATGGGGCAGTGAGCAGCATTTTGTGATATTCACTGGCACAGAAACGGAGCAATATGGGGACGACCCGTTGCCGTGAAGTTGGAACCGTGACTAACTAACTAACTAACTAACTAACTAACCAAGAGAATTTTATTTCTATAGAAACCCAAGCACTTTATCGGCGCTGGAGGACTTGCACTGAATGCAGTTGTTACTACATCAAAAAATGATACATTTGTTCTTTACTTTTTCAGAATATATTCACACACACACACACAAACATTTAAGGTTTTAATTTCAGCCCCGTCATATTTATTGTGATGGACAAATGCCACATGTCACTCAACAAATGTATTTAACACAATGTCCATCCACATGTATCATTGTCTTCCTCCTCCACATTCCTCCTCCACTTATTAACTGCTTCAGCACCAAACAAGAAAGTAGGTTTGCACCAAACATGGTACACAATCAAATGAACATGTATTGTAATGTAAATTTTTGTTCATTGAGCATTACAATTGTGGAAACAAAACAAACAACACGATAACCGTAGTATGGTGATATATCATCCTTCTGTCCAAATGGGAGGTTAAATTATCCTTTGCCAGTGAATCATTAATACTCTGTGTTTCTTATTCTATCTCGTACACTTTCAGATGCCAAGATGACATCTCCATAAAGTTTGTTCTCAAATGGAGCGGGTGTTGACCAAAATAGCTGTCTCTGTTCTGCATATGTTGGACGCTTGCAACAAATGTTTAACTGTCAATTTACCAGTCCACAGTTATATTCATCAATATCTTCTATCTTTAGTTTATTGAACATGTGGTATTTCAGTCTGTTGTGTCTCTCTTAATGGCCGTTGCCTTACTACACACCATCTCAAGGATATGTAATTCACATAGTTAGTTAGTTAGTCATCAGATTACCATCACTGCACATTGGATCATTCCGTCCATAAGTTCTCAGATTCACTCCTCAATATCTCCCTTGGCATGTAACAGTCTATGATACCAGTTCATTTGTTGACTAATTTTTCCCTCAGCATAGGGCTTTTCCTGTCTGGCAATAAGAGAACTGAATCCCTTGGGTAGCCAGAGAAACTAACAATGATTGCCTAGAAGAGGCTAATGAAACTATAATATAATATACAACTACAAGAAAGAGACAAACAGCATTCCTTGGTCATGTGATGAGAAGAGATGAATTGGAGAAGGCAGACACTGGAGAATATCATGACAACTGGAAAGATCAGTGGGAAAAAAGGCAGAGGCAGACCCAAAAAAAATTATGTTGGATGGACTGAGACAGTGAGATGGAGTAATATCATCGACAGAGTTGATCCTGAACACTAAGAATGGAGATCTGTGGAGACACATGCAAGCCCACGCAAGCTGCCATGGCACATAGTGATGATGATGATGTGGAGCAAGTGACTCACTTACCATGTTCATATCTGTTGCATTTCCTAACAAACCACCAAATGTGATGATTGGAGTCAAGCAGGCAAAGTACAAGAACACGATGGAGGCCACAGCCTGGACTGAAAAGGCATCAGTGAAATCGCTGGGGTACCATCTGACTTTACGTTTGATGTCCGCAATGAGTCCTCCAAACAGCCTGCAAGAAACAGAAAGTGAGGGAGAGCAAGATCATCATCATGGCCATCATCATGGCCATCATCATGATCATCATCACCATTATCATCACCATCACCACAATCACCATCATAACCATAACACCATTATCATCACCACCATCACTACAATCATGATCATCATGACCACCATCATCATGACCATCATCATCATCATCATCATCATCATCACCACCACCACCACCATCATCATCATCATCATCATCATCATCATCATCATCATCATCATCATCATCATCATCATCATCATCATCATCATCATCATCATCATCATCATCATCATCATCATCATCATCATCATCATCATCATCACCACCATCATCATCATCATCATCACCATCATCATCATCATCATCATCATCATCACCACCACCACCATCACCATCATTATCATCACCATGACAATCACCATCACCACAATCACTACCACCACCATCAACATCATAACCATCAACACCATTATCACCACCACCATCATTATCATCATCACCACCACCATTGCCATCACCACCATTATCATCATCACCACCATCACCACCACAATCATCACACCCATTAACATCATCACCACGACAACTTCATCATCAGTCCAGCGCACAAGATGTAGTAGCATGCATATGGACTATGCTTGACTTCAAAGCGAGCGAATGCAAAAATAAAGAAAGGTATGAATGTAAATGACATATTCACCTCCCAGTTCGAACGAGAGTGGGATCAGTGTGGTCCTCCGGCTCCTCAAGCAGCATAGCTTTCCCATTGGGTTGTGGAGGACCTGAGGAAGCTGTTTTCCTACCCTCCTGGTTATAGATAAAAGACATGTCGGGTGAACAATGCAAGCTTGGTCAAATATGTGCTGACTGATGAGTGGCTGGGTACTTGTGGGTGTAGGATTGGAACCCGGGGGGAAAGAGACAGACTGACAGACAGATATACTGAGGCAGATGTAGAGAGAGAGACAGAGACAGGTAGAGACAGAGAGACAGGTAGAGACAGAGAGACAGGTAGAGACAGAGAGACAGGTAGAGACAGAGAGACAGGTAGAGACAGAGAGACAGGCAGAGGCAGAGAGAAAGAGAGAGATGCAGAGGGACACACAGACAGACACAAAAAGCGGGCACAGAGAAACAGACACAGAGAGGCAGACAGAGACAGAGAGACGAGTGTATGGGCCCAAGCTCCATTAGAAGATGAAAGGCGGCAGCAGAAGAAGAGAATGTCACACCCCGACGACAGTATATGCAACAAGCCTACCTTTGGTGATGAACAAATAAGTGTATTCTTGCCAGTTGGAAATTCAGCAAAATTTCCCTATAGATGCCAAAAGTGTAATAATAGGTTGTGTCGTTTAACTATGTGAGTCAGGTCTTAGTCAGATATGACTGAGCTAACCGTTGACAGTAGACGGTACTACCTGCTTTCTGTTAGCGCCGAATGTTGGGTGGTCCTGACCAAACCTGACACCCCACATTGTGTCAATGGCTTTGGGCGGAGAAGCAAAATTGGAAGATTACAAGCCTTATCATAGTGCAAGAAAATGCAGCCTGAGGACATGTCATGGCAGGGTAGACCAGGCTTTAAGCCTTGATTGGCAACTGGTCTACGATCGAAGCTCCGACAGGTGGACAGTTAGAGCATTGCTTTGCTGATCCAGCAGCTTCTGCAGCTTGTCTTGTTACAGATGTATTGGTGATACCTTTCCTCTGGTGTAAACTAGGCAGGCAGAGAGAGGGATCATGCTACATGGGCAACACATGGTCTCAACAATTCAGCCCAGGTTTTGTGCTATAGAGAGGTATAACTCCATCCCTGGTCCCCGCCATGGTTTGTAGTTATTATGCCTGTTTTGACACAATGTAATAAACTATCATCTGTCAAGACAGCCAGGTGTCAGAACTCAAACTACATGATACATAATATCAGAAAATGAGAAGACTCACCTGTGAAGGTACAGAATGTGGTGGCTCAATACGAATGGATGGGTCCCATTCACCAGGGGGCAGGACGGTGACCTGGTCTAGGAACTCATCGATGCCTGCCAGGAGATCCTCACGGTTGTGTGCATGGTAAGCAACATCATGAAAAATCTGGCAAAGGTCAACAGAACATAATGATGATGTTAGCACAACACAGATCAGTAACACAGGCAACGGCAGCTGATTGATACACAGTTAAAGTGGTACAATGTAGTACAGGGTCAAGGACAAGCTACATCAAAAGGAGATACTGTAGTAAAAGTTAAAGTTACAATAGGTGATACTGCAGAAAAGTGTAAAAATACAACAGGAGATTCTGTAGGAAAAGGAAAAGTTACAGCAATAGGAGATTCTGCAGTAATCAGTAAAGATACAACAACAGGAGAGACTGTAGTAAAGGGTAAAGATACAACAATAGGAGATATTGTAGGAAATAATAAATATACAACAAAAGGAGATACTGTAGGAAAGGATAAATATTAACAAAAGGAGATACTGTAGGAAAGGATAAATATACAACAAAAGGAGATACTCTAGGAAAGGATAAATATACAACAAAAGGAGATACTGTAGGAAAGGATAACGATACAACAATAGGAGATACCGTTAGAAAAGGAAATACTGTAGGAAAGGGTAAAGATACAATAGGGGATACTGTAAGGACAGGGTAAAGATACAACAATAGGAGATACTGTAGTAAACGGTAAAGATACAACAATAGGAGATACTGTAGTAAATGGTAAAGATACAACAATATGAGATACTGTAGTAAATGGTAAAGATACAACAATAGGAGATACTGTAGGAAAGGGGATAGATACAATAATATGAAATACTGTATAAAAGGAAGAGATACTGAATATGATATACCAGAATAAAAGTTACAAATATATGACTATGGAATATCTGATTAAAATGTTGCAATAGATGGTCTCACATCACTATCACATGTATGAAAGTAATATACAACATCCTGTCACCTCGTCAGACATATAAGTGTGGCAATAGATAGTCTCACATCAATATCACATGTATGAAAGTATTATAGAACACCATCTCACCTTGTCAGACATAAATGTGGCAATAAATGGTATCACATCACTATCACATGTAGGAAAGTAATATACAACACCCTCTCACCTCGTCAGACATAAGTGTGGCAATAGATGGTCTCACATCACTATCACATGCATGAAAGTATTATAGAACACCCTCTCACCTCGACAGACATAAGTGTGGCAATAGATGGTCTCACATCACTATCGCAGGTAGGAAAGTATTTAACAACACCTTCTCACCTCGTCAGACGTTAAGTGTGGCAATAGATGGTCTCACATCACTATCACATGTATGAAAGTATTTAACAACACCCTCTCACCTAGTCAGACATTAAGTGTGGCAATAGATGGTCTCACATCACTATCACATGCATGAAAGTATTATACAACACCCTCTCACCTCGTCAGACATAAGTGTGGCAATAGATCGTCCAATCTCGTGAAACTTGTTCTGGTTGCCCATGGGGCCCAACAACAGAAACAGAAAACGGGTTGGAACTGGGACTTCAGTGAGGTCGCCGAGTACTTGTGCCCTGGTCAAGCGGACAAATGCCACAATCTGGTGGTTGAGGTAGTCCACTTCTCCCACGAGGATGTTTGCCGCTTCGGCTCCAGGTGGGATTTTCTTCATGAAGTGAAGGTTCTAGAACATTCAAGGTCAGGTCAAGGTTAGACACATCTTCAAGCAGTGAGGTATCTTCTTATGTGTTACTGGAAGATCACATGAAACTGTTACATGAAATACTGATTTTTGATTGTCAGGTTAAAGATAATTTTTGATTGTTGGGTTAAAGATTACTTTTGATTATTGGATTAAAGATTACTTTTGATTGTTTGGTAAAAGAATATTTTTTAAATGTTAGGTGGAAGATTATATTTGAAAGTTAGGTAATATATTACTTTTGATTGTTAGGCTAAAAATTGCTTCTGATTGTTAAGTTAAAGATTACTTTTGAGTGCTAAGTTAATGATAACTTTTGATTGTAAAGTTAATGATTACTTTTGATTGTTAAGTTAAAGATTGCTTCTGGTTGTTTGGTAAAAGAATACTTTTATTTTTATTGGATGATTACTTTTGAAAGTTGGGTAATATATTACTCTTGATTGCTAGGTTAAATACTGTTTCTGATTATTCCATTAAAGATTACCTTTGATTGTTAAGTTGAAGATCAGGTGAAAGAACTGATCACCTGCTGCTCGATCATGGTTAACCAACAATAATCTCTATACAGTGATAGATTGTTCAGAAAGCAATGGTAAACTACTGAAAGTAACCTTGCCAAGAAATCACAAACAGCCAAAAAATGCTGGGGTTGATTGTGACATCCTGTAAATGATATACTCTCTAATCTCAACACATGTTGTTTTTCCCAAGCTATACAACTGAGGTTACACCAGTTTTAAGTCAGTAAGTTAAGCTGGAAAGAAACATTACAGATAGTTATAAAATCACGCTGCATAATATGAAATACAACATATCTGAATGAATAAATTCTGCCCATAAAAACATAACATAACCAGCAGAATGTAACTGTATATATACACCCGATGCTACACTACAGTGAACTGGAAAAACTAAGTATAGTTATATACAATCTATTTCTAATCTTCTCATTGCCAACTTGACTGTCATTCTCACATCTTTATCAGAGTACTGTCCCCTTTCCTTGTGCCCATCCCACTTGGATCTTCCCTGTAAAGTTTGCCCTCCCCCTATGCCTATTTCCTCTTGACCTACTACATTACTTCATCGTTCTCAGGTGAGATTTTGTGCAGGAGAGTTCAGTGAGCTTTTCTCATGGTTTCGGAGCCTCAATTAAGTCACAGTATTGTAATTTTAACAAATTTAGTTGTATCGGCATCTGAACAAAGAAGACACAAACTGAATCGCTGAATCTCGTCTAGGTGCATACATCAGAATCCACACTGCATAAACTAAAGGAATAAGATAAATCATTGGAGCTAAAATACACAAGACACATACTCCCACAGTAATGTGAATTGTCTACCATGGTCATTTAAAACCATTATCATGTATTTTTGATTGCACAAAGTTGGGTTTTCTATATGGCCTCTGCCAGATTTAGCATGCATCCATTTGGTGTGTTAAACAATACAATGTTTGTTACTTGATGATTTAAATCCACTATGAAAATACATTGTTTTGAGTATGAGTATCTCTTTGTTTTGTGTGAGCTGATGAAAGTTTTCCAGCTACACCCTCCAATATGTCACCTGTGATCATGTTCTTGTAAACAAACCACTTCCACTCTCCATTTTATTTGCCGAATATGACAATAAATATTTAATTATGCAAATCATTCTCTACCAAGAGACTCACTATATGCTGGGTATACCTTATGTACATGATATGCTTTTCTGAAACCCCTCGTGTCCCATTAAATTGTTACTTGAATCCACCAGGTTACAGTCATTATTTTAACTCCTTCTCTCCCATACTATTTTAACACTGTTAGACTCAATTGTATTAAAAGTTACAACTACAAAGACAAGAGAACATTAAAGTATTTGCCACTGCAAGAAAGAAAGAGTTAAGCTTGTATTTTAGAGGTTGATTAAAAAAACACATGGGAGAATAAGCGACAGGGAGGAGGTAGGGAAATTAACATTTATGAAAAGGTAACTCTTGATCATGAAACCACCACCTACATGGAAACATATATAAACAAACTCTGATTATGTCCCCTGAATCACAAATGCAAAATCTAAAGCAAGTTGTTCAAATAAAACTCCTCCTCCTGCCTCAAGCCTCCTAGTGGAGAGTGGGCCCACAGGCATACATGCTGAGCCTTTATAAACCCTGTCAATGTTGGGTGGATGCTGGCTGATGGTTTTTCTACAGAGTGAGGGAGCTGGTCTCAGACCAACCTTCTTTGGTTGCCTTTTTCGATAAGTGCAGGAAGTCTATGGTTCTACTATTCTTTGCTTTCCCTTTATGGCTGCTGGCAACACACAGGTATGTTCAAATATTGGTGATACAGGCTCCAGGGAAGGTTAACCAGGTCAACAAATGCCTGAATAAATCGGATGTGTCAGCTGGAAGGTGCAAATATCACAGCTCTGCTGTAAACAGGCACAATGCATTTAATGATTTATGAGGGGAAGTCAATAAGGAAGCCACAAATGGTTGTAGAAAAATAACTAAATATGATAACAACTTGAAACCAGTTTATTTTTATACATACATTGTCCCTTTATTTTTCAACACAATTTCCACCAACATTGATGCACTTATCCCATCGTTTTATCAGTCCTCCCAAACCCGCTGCATAGAACTGCATGCTCTGTTGTTTAAACCACGTTTTCACTTCACATTCAACTTCGACGTCATTCGCGAAATGTCTCCCACCAAGGTGGGTTTTCAGTGTTTATGCTGACAAATGTTTGTCCCGTAAAGCGGTGCATAGCTGGACAGAAAAAGTTATGAGGGAGAGTCAATAAGTAAGTCACACAGTTCTGTGGGATTTCAGGTAAATGAGAACAGGGCACACTTTTCTATGCAGCGGGTTTGGGACGACTGATAAAATGATGGGATAAGTGCATCAATGTTGGTGGAAATTATGTTGAGAAATAAAGGGACGATGTATGTATAAAAATAAACTGGTTTCAAGTTGTTATCATATTTAGTTATTTTTCTACAACCATTTGTGGCTTACTTATTAACTTACCCTTGTATGTAAAAAAATTAACATTTTAGACAAATGAAGAAGAGGAAGAATAAGACTTGCCTTACTTACATATTACCAAAGAGGTGGTTCAATGAGTAAGAGAGAGTGGTTCACAGTTAACCCAAACTTTCATCATTAGCAAGATATGCTATTTCCACAATAAAAGTCTAGGATAATCAGTTTAACAGTCATCATTAGCAAGATGTGCAATCTGCACGATATAGGTTGATGGTAGTCAATTTCTCCTCATAACGTGTCAAAATAAATCTTCACTATGTCTAATTTCTTTAATCAGTCTACAGTTATCATGTTGATTGTTGGTTAGTATGAGTGTTTTTAAAAAAAATCTTAAGCTAATTTGCTTTGAACTCAAGTGTAGTCCACTCATTTATTACATTCAAAGTCTGGTCCTCATTTTCCAGTGTTATTTAACTCATTAAGATCCACAAATTTCACTCCCTCAGATAGAATGAGTTAACGTAATACCTGTCTGTGACTGAAAGTGTTCAGGATGATTTTAAAAACCCACTCTTTGTATAGTCTATTACCAGCAGAAGAAGGTCACACATCTGTGTTGTGTGTAAGTGGAGTCATGTAATCAAATCTCCCTGCGGGTGTGTGAAGAAATGAACAGTCTAATGGACTGACTACTCTTACTGCTTTGAGCAGAAAGCTTGATTATGACAGGGTTGATGTAGTGAAAGCTCTCTGGGATCCAGTGGACACTGCAGCAAAATAAACAGAGGACACACATTTTGAGAGACTGATTCAGAGTGGGGTAAGCTGAGGGTGTAGACAACATTCAATGCGTAAGAAAACGCCAATGAACATTCAACTAGCACTGTTTCATACTGTTGGCTACTGAAGAAAATGCCAAAGAAGAGTCAACTAGCACTGTAGCATATTGTTGGCAACTGAAGAAGACACCAGTGAACATTCAACTAGCACTGTAGCATATTGTTGGCTACTGAAGAAAACACCAGTGAACATTCAACTAGCACTGTAGCATATTGTTGGCTACTGAAGAAAACACCAGTGAACATTCAACTAGCACTGTAGCATAGTGTTGGCTACTGAAGAAAATGCCAGTGAAAATTCAACTAGCACTGTAGCATATTGTTGGCTACTGAAGAAAACACCAGTGAACATTCAACTAGCACTGTAGCATATTGTTGGCTACTGAAGAAAACACCAGTGAACATTCAACTAGCACTGTAGCATATTGTTGGCTACTGAAGAAAACACCAGTGAACATTCAACTAGCACTGTAGCATGCTGTTAGCTACTGAAGAAAATGACAGTGAACATTCAACTAGCACTGTAGCATGCTGTTAGCTACTGAAGAAAATGACAGTGAACATTCAACTAGTACTGTAGCATGCTGTTGGCTACTGAAGAAAATGCCAGTGAACATTCAGCTAGCACTGTAGCATGCTGTTGGCAACTGAAGAAGACACAGTGAACATTCAACTAGCACTGTAGCATATTGTTGGCTACTGAAGAAAACGCCAGTGAACATTCAACTAGCACTGTAGCATGCTGTTAGCTACTGAAGAAAATGACAGTGAACATTCAGTTAGCACTGTAGCATGCTGTTGGCTACTGAAGAAGACACCAGTGAACATTCAACTAGCACTGTAGCATATTGTTGGCTACTGAAGAAAACACCAGTGAACATTCAACTAGCACTGTAGCATATTGTTGGCTACTGAAGAAAACACCAGTGAACATTCAACTAGCACTGTAGCATGCTGTTAGCTACTGAAGAAAATGACAGTGAACATTCAACTAGTACTGTAGCATGCTGTTGGCTACTGAAGAAAATGCCAGTGAACATTCAGCTAGCACTGTAGCATGCTGTTGGCAACTGAAGAAGACACAGTGAACATTCAACTAGCACTGTAGCATATTGTTGGCTACTGAAGAAAACGCAAGTGAACATTCAACTAGCACTGTAGCATGGTGTTAGCTACTGAAGAAAATGACAGTGAACATTCAGCTAGCACTGTAGCATGCTGTTGGCTACTGAAGAAAATTCCAGTGAACATTCAGCTAGCACTGTAGCATGCTGTTGGCTACTGAAGAAGACACCAGTGAACATTCAACTAGCACTGTAGCATAGTGTTGGCTACTGAAGAAAACCCCAGTGAACATTCAACTAGCACTGTAGCATATTGTTGGTTACTAAAGGAGGGGACAGAGCTGGTGTAGAAGCACACCGTGGGCAATAATGTTGATTCTTGATTTCAGATTTCATGCAATCAAATGACTAAACTACTTCTAGCAACACTGACTACATCTAATTAACCTACTTCTAAAATACATTAGTTCTCATATAAAAACAAAGAATTCAAGAACTACAGCTCTAAAACAAATCAGCTATAGCTGCATGGCATGCATGTGCTACTAGCTCCTGGCATTGATAAAGTACTGGGTATTGAGGAACATTGAGTATATAGTGTTAGCCCTACATTTGTTTAGACCAATTGGCGCTCCATGTGTAATGTGGTCGGTACAGCACCAGTCACTTTTACTTCCATTCACATTTCCTTGTACACATTTTAGGCTGAATCAAACAGGGATCCCGGGCGCACTGACAAAACACCCTTGTATTTGTTTGCTGATGAAGGCTAGTCGCTGCAACGTCCTGTGTTTTTGGTAATTCTGTTATGTAAAGCTGCATTACTTTGTGTTATTTTACATTGCTTTGAGGGAGATTTGAGGAGTGGACTAGCAGGCAATCATGCTAAACCCTGTGCTGCTATGCCTCCCTGACATTCTAACTCAGACAATGTTAATTATGTACAACTTGAGTGTAATTAAAATGTGGATGTTCACATGGTTTCCCTGGGGATACAATCTGAGTGAGAAGTTAAACAAATAAATGTTGCTTGTTCTTGGCGATCAGCCTTAGGCAGATTTTTTAGCAATTTTATGTTCAGTAGTTTGCCATTGCTTTATGAACAAGAGGCCAATGTTTGAGTCCAACTTAATGCTGGTGTAGGGATTGAGGGTGTGTTGTTATGATGCTCAACATGCTGTTTACATTTTGAGTAGGTTAAAAACTCAAAGCAACAAAAGCTCATTCAACGTTATCTTCCATATTTGCAGCCAGGTGCCAGCCTTAATTAGAGCCACCTGACATACTTGTTTTGACTTTCCTCTTCTACCCACTGTTGCGGAGATATCTGACATTCTTGTTTAGACTTTCCTCTTCTACCCACTGTTGCAGAGATACCTGACATTCTTGTTTAGACTTTCCTCTTCTGCCCTCTGCTGCAGAGATATCTGACATTCTTGTTTAGTCTTTCCTCTTCTGCCCTCTGTTGCAGAGATATCTGACATTCTTGTTTAGACTTTCCTCTTCTATCCACTGTTGCAGAGATACCTGACATTCTTGTTTAGACTTTCCTCTTCTACCCACTGTTGCAGAGATACCTGACATTCTTGTTTAGACTTTCCTCTTCTGCCCTCTGTTGCAGAGATATCTGACATTCTTGTTTAGTCTTTCCTCTTCTGCCATCTGTTGCAGAGATGTCTGACATTCTTGTTTAGACTTTCCTCTTCTACCCACTGTTGCAGAGATACCTGACATTCTTGTTTAGACTTTCCTCTTCTACCCACTGTTGCAGAGATACCTGACATCCTTGTTTAGACTTTCCTCTTCTGCCCTCTGTTGCAGAGATATCTGACATTCTTGTTTAGTCTTTCCTCTTCTGCCCACTGTTGCAGAGATATCTGACATTCTTGTTTAGACTTTCCTCTTCTACCCACTGTTACAGAGATACCTGACATTCTTGTTTAGACTTTCCTCTTCTACCCACTGTTGCAGAGATACCTGACATTCTTGTTTAGACTTTCCTCTTCTACCCATTGTTGCAGAGATACCTGACATTCTTGTTTAGACTTTCCTCTTCTACCCCTGTTGCAGAGATACCTGACATTCTTGTTTAGACTTTCCTCTTCTACCCCTGTTGCAGAGATACCTGACATTCTTGTTTAGACTTTCCTCTTCTACCCCTGTTGCAGAGATACCTGACATTCTTGTTTAGACTTTCCTCTTCTACCCCTGTTGCAGAGATACCTGACATTCTTGTTTAGACTTTCCTCTTCTACCCCTGTTGCAGAGATACCTGACATTCTTGTTTAGACTTTCCTCTTCTACCCCTGTTGCAGAGATACCTGACATTCTTGTTTAGACTTTCCTCTTCTACCCCTGTTGCAGAGATACCTGACATTCTTGTTTAGACTTTCTTCTTCTACCCCTGTTGCAGAAATATCTGACATTCTTGTTTAGTCTTTCCTCTTCTACCCACTGTTTCAGAGATACCTGACATTCTTGTTTAGACTTTCCTCTTCTACCCCTGTTGCAGAGATACCTGACATTCTTGTTTAGACTTTCCTCTTCTACCCACTGTTGCAGAGATACCTGACATTCTTGTTTAGACTTTCCTCTTCTACCCATTGTTGCAGAGATACCTGATTCTTTATTTTAGTCTTTCCTCTTCTACCTGCTGTTGCAGAGATACTAGACATTCTTGTTTAGTCTTTCCTCTTCTATCCAGGATTACAGAGGTATGTTCTGGCCTTCCCTGCGTTCACATAAAGCAATCTGAACGCTTATGCATCAGACCTAAGAGTTAAACTTAGTCTTGCAAAGAATTCACAAAACAACAACAAAAATACAGGTCTATATGTTGTCTCTTTGAAATAAATACACATATGCTTTTCTCATTGCAGTTATTGCCCCTTCTGCTGTGAAATCTTCTGTCTCAAAAGTTTAACTCATTAACTATCATATCACAAGCTGCAGAAAATGCTACATTTCATGAAAATGGACAAGTAATTCAAATAAGTGGCTCTGCGATTACAGAGGGAAATACAAATGCTCCTCATTCTAACAATATTATGTATTTCAGCCAAAATATGATTCATTTATTCACTTCATATGATACCCTGCAATACGCACCTGTATAGATGCAGCAAACTATACCAGGCAATAAATCAAGCAACCTATAGTTTGTGGCCTCTGTGCTTAAATTCACTAAGGGAATACATTGTTTTGTAACTAAAATAAGCTATAACACATGTACATCTTATCATCCATATCTTTCAAATACAACCAGACAAAGATATGCTGGCCATGGAACAAACTAACAGTGTCATCAAATCTGGAGTTGAAACATGGACAAGAATTAAATCTGTCAATGGATGTGTGAAGCTGTCCATGTGTTACCTGTAAGGGAAACATCCTATTAGGCAAGTTGTAGAAGGTGACAAAGGAAGGGTTGTGCTTAGGTTAGACTGCCCCATCACGTAGAAACAATCAGCCAGGAATTCAACAAGTCACATACAGAAAACAGAATTACTTAGCCATCCGAGAGGAAAGGAAGATCTTCTAGAAGAGATATGACGTGCTGCAGAGAAAGCTGAAAGAAGTCCAGGGCACACCAAATAGCGGGAGACATAAAAATACACAGAGAAGAGAATTTCAGACAAAGATGAATGCTACTGGGAGAACATGACAGGAGCTGTAAGAGATAGCGAAAGATAGGGCAGCTTGGCGTGATTTGGTTGAGGGTGTACGACCCAATGGGGGATACAGGGTAACAGAAAAAGAGGATTGTGTTAAACATGCGAGGTGATTTGAAACACGGACAAGAATTGAATCTGTCACAGCATCTGGTAGTTACAGGTCTAAAGTCCGCTATTCTTTCACATGACTATCTTTCAAGCCAATACAAATCTACGTTGTAAATACAACCTATTGTAATGTGATGTAACTAAACAATAATAATAACAAAACAGACATTGGGAAATAAGCAAAACTGTTTTGATAGACAATGTACACTGAGTTCATCTTCTTCCTTCCAGTTTGTAAAATGTGTTATTTAAAGGAATTATTATATTTCTATTATTACAACCTGTCCTATTTAGGTTATAATTCATCATCATTACCAAGTACCTTGCTAGCTGGCATGGGAGATAATGCTTCTCCACATCTCGTGGTTGCCAACAGAATATGTGTGTACTTCAGTGCTGATATATGTTCATGTCACAATGAAAGGTGAGGGGTCGGAGGCGGGGGTGTTTGATGTCCACCACTAACTTGAGCAGACCTGTGTGGGTGTGAGGATTGTGTGTGTGTGTGTGTGTGTGTGTGTTGATAGAGTGTGTGGTGGGCATTTTGTGTTTGTGTGTGGGTTGGATAGAGCGTGCAGTGAGCATTGTGTGTGTGTAGGGCATGGGGGGGGGGGGGTGGAGAGAGTGTGTGTGGTGTGGGTAGTATGTTGTGTGAGTAATGTGTTGTACGGGTAGTGTGTGTGGTTTGGGTTGTGTGTATGTGGCGTGGGGGTTTGGTTATGTGGGTAGTGTTCATGGTGTGGGTAGTGTGGGGGTTTGGTTGTGTATGTAGTGAGGGTAGTGTGTATGTGGTGTGGGTAGTGTATGTGGTGTTGGTAGTGTGTGTGGTGTGGGTAGTGTATGTGGTGTGGGTAGTGTATGTGGTGTGGGTAGTGTATGTGGTGTGGGTAGTGTGTGTGGTGTGGGTAGTGTTTGTGGTGTGGGTAGTGTGTGTGGTGTGGGTAGTGTGTGTGGTGTGGGTAGTGTGTGTGGTGTGGGTAGTGTATGTGGTGTGGGTAGTGTATGTGGCGTGGGGGTTTGGTTATGTGGGTAGTGTTCATGGTGTGGGTAGTGTGGGGGTTTGGTTGTGTATGTAGTGAGGGTAGTGTGTATGTGGTGTGGGTAGTGTATGTGGTGTGGGTAGTGTATGTGGTGTGGGTAGTGTATGTGGTGTGGGTAGTGTGTGTGGTGTGGGTAGTGTGTGTGGTGTGGGTAGTGTGTGTGGTATAGGTAGTGTATGTGGTGTGGGCAGTGTGTGTGGTGTGGGTAGTGTATGTGGTGTGGGTAGTGTGTGTGGTGTGGGTAGTGTATGTGGTGTGGGTAGTGTGTGTGGTGTGGGTAGTGTATGTGGTGTGGGTAGTGTATGTGGCGTGGGGGTTTGGTTATGTGGGTAGTGTTCATGGTGTGGGTAGTGTGGGGGTTTGGTTGTGTATGTAGTGAGGGTAGTGTGTATGTGGTGTGGGTTGTGTATGTGGTGTGGGTAGTGTATGTGGTGTGGGTAGTGCATATGTGGTGTGGGTAGTGTATGTGGTGTGGGTAGTGTGTGTGGTGTGGGTAGTGTATGTGGTGTGGGTAGTGTGTGTGGTGTGGGTAGTGTGTGTGGTGTGGACAGTTTGTGTGGTGTGGGTAGTGTGTTGTGGGTAGTGTGTGTGTGGTGTTCGTAATGTGTGTGTAATAGGGGTAGTGTGTATGATGCGGGTAGTGTGTGTGGTGCAGGTAGTAGCATCTTAAAACATAACTGCATTGTATATGTCATAATTAGAGGAAATTTTTTTACAAATTCTGTTAAGGTTACAGTTAGAGAGAGTAAACAAAATTAACTGCCCTATTTAAGTTGCAGTTAGAGAGAGAGAGGGGGAAAAAAACCAAGAAAAGTTGTCCTGTTTAATTTATTATCAGAGTTTAAAAAAAAAAAATTAACAGAAACAAGAAAAATAGTCCTGTTTAAGTTATTATTAGAGTTAGAAAATAATAAACAGGAACAAGAAAAACTTAAGTTATAATTAGAGCAAGCAAAATACAGGAAACTTGAAAAGGTTGGGTGGAGGTTTAATTGGAGTTGGCATGGAAGTTTATTTATAACTACAATCACACCCAGGAAACTGAATGAACAATAAGTCAAATGAAACAGTTGGCTTTCCCTGGCCATCCCCATGTGACATGGCTGCAATTATAACACTGGTTATCATAAATTTGTATATTCCTCATCTAATTTTATTCCTCTTGTACCTTGTGGTGTCAAGGTGTAGTATAAACAGCGGGAGTGTACCTGTTTATGGGCTTCATATATAGAGATTCCCATGGATTCTTATTCCCTCTGTCCATCAATTACATGGTTGGCCTCTTTTTCTGGTTCCATTTGGTCTGTACATCATTGCTTGTTGTGGTATATTGTCAGTTAGCAGCCTAGTTATATGGCCGAATCATTTCACTTGCTGTTTTCTAATGAAATCTAGCACTACTATTACCCCAACTTTAGTCCTTTAGACCCGTTCATATATATTCACTGGAGCAATATATTTATACAGCTTATGTACACTTTTATTACTCATTGTAAACAATTTACTTCTGTTTATATCTGTATAGCTAACAATTGTTTCATATCACATACTGTGATTAAGTTTGTTTTAGCTTTCAGATACTCTATCATCATCATCTGTCATTAAACTGTCATATACTGCCTATAGTACCTTGCGGTGTAGGACAGGGGGATCTTGAGCCTGAAGAATTAAAGCCACCTGGCTAGTGCAGTCGCAGTGAACTGTGCAGGTTAGAGTTTTCTATCATCATCATGTCATTATCAAGTGCTTTGCCAACTGGCATGGGAGATGATGCTTCTCCACATATTTTTCACCTCCAACAGCATGTTGCCATGCCATGATACATAGCTGTCCAGAATCTTCTTCCACTGTCCTCCTCTACCTCTCTGTTCACAAATCTGTCACGTTTTCCAGTTTTCTCTTCTCAAAAAAAATGATGACTGCCTGCTTTCTATTTGTGATAAGTTGTTTTTGTGTATCGACCTCTTTCAAAACATTCAGACTCCTTTAGCTATCCATGGAATGTATAGCATCATGCACTGCTGACAGGCGTGGGCGGTCATGGTTCATCATCTCACTTGAACACCGGGGTCAAGGGTCAGCTCTCTGTTCTTGTCCTAATTATAGCATGTGGCAAAGCCATCCATGTATTTCTCTCTATGTCTTCCTCTTGCTCTTTCCTCTTCAATTCTACCAGTTGTCACTAAGTTTAGGGAGTTTACATGGTGAAGTGGTCAAGCCGTTTGCCTTGCGCTCCGAAGGTTGTTGGTTCGATTCTGGGCTACGTATTTTGGTTTACGAGTGCATTTTTCTTAGAGACTTCTGGGGGTCATCACCAGAGCTACAGAGTTCGTGCTTTGTGTGATGCTTTTGGCAGACTGCCCTGCGGAAAAAGACCGAGCCATATGGGATAAAACCTGGGGGAATGAAGATGATCCTCTTGACTTTTAAGACGTTAAGTTGTCACTAAGTTTTCAAGTTTACTTCTTCACACACAGTTACAAGGTTTATTTTAAAGTAACTTCTGAATATAATATGAAGAATTAAAATAAAAATGTCCTGGTTCAAAACTCTGGAGTGGAAAGAGTGGAAGAAATCAACAATTGTATAGGACAGCAAGGGTTAAAGAAATAATTAACCAGAGGGTTAAAGTAAGAGTTAACTGTAACAGACATTGTTAACACAATGTTAGCACAGTTGACATGCACAATGTTTATATACAGGTTCTAATTTTAAACAATGATTTGACCTCCCAGGTAACCTGGCCTAAAGTGGGTACCAAGGACTATTTAAGGAAGTACAGTTGTATGGCGTGGCACTGACCCCATCCCCCACCAAGCGCTGATGGTGTATAGAAAGATGGGTCTAACAACATGAGCTCAATATAGAGCAGCCCGTCTTGTACTTACTATGCTGATATCCACAAACTATCTATCCTTGTCTTGTACTTACTATGCTGATATCCACAAACTATCTATCCTTGTCTTGTACTTACTATGTTGATATCCACAAACTATCTATCCTTGTCTTGTACTTACTATGTTGATATCCACAAACTATCTATCCATGTCTTGTACTTACTATGTTGATATCCACAAACTATCTATCCTTGTCTTGTACTTACTATGTTGATATCCACAAACTATCTATCCTTGTCTTGTACTTACTATGTTGATATCCACAAACTATCTATCCTTGTCTTGTACTTACTATGTTGATATCCACAAACTATCTATCTTTGTCTTGTACTTACTACGTTAATATCCACAAACTATCTATCCTTGTCTTGTACTTACTATGTTGATATCCACAAACTATCTATCCTTGTCTTGTACTTACTATGTTGATATCCACAAACTATCTATCCTTGTCTTGTACTTACTACGCTGATATCCACAAACTATCTATCCTTGTCTTGTCCTGATTTTATTGATATCCACAGACTATCTACCATTTTTATTAACTGACTTTGTTGATATCCACAAACTATCTATCCTTGTATTGTACTTACTACGTCGATATCCACAAACTATCTATCCTTGTCTTGTACTTACTATGCTGATATCCACAAACTATCTATCCTTGTCTTGTACTTACTATATTGATATCCACAAACTATCTATCCTTGTCTTGTACTTACTATGCTGATATCCACAAACTATCTATCCTTGTCTTGTACTTACTATGCTGATATCCACAAACTATCTATCCTTGTCTTGTACTTACTATGTCAATATCCACAAAATATCTATCCTTGTCTTGTTCTTACTACGTTGATATCCACAAACTATCTATCCTTGTCTTGTACTTACTATGCTGATATCCACAAACTATCTATCCTTGTCTTGTACTGACTATGTTGATATCCACAAACTATCTATCCTTGTCTTGTACTTACTATGTTGATATCCACAAACTATCTATCCTTGTCTTGTACTTACTATGCTGATATCCACAAACTATCTATCCTTGTCTTGTACTTACTATGTCGATATCCACAAACTATCTATCCTTGTCTTGTACTTACTACGTCGATATCCACAAACTATCTATCCTTGTCTTGTACTTACTATGTTGATATCCACAAACTATCTATCCTTGTCTTGTACTTACTACATCGATATCCACAAACTATCTATCCTTGTCTTGTACTTACTATGTTGATATCCACAAACTATCTATCCTTGTCTTGTACTTTCTACGTTGATATCCACAAACTATCTATCCTTGTCTTGTACTTACTACGTTGATATCCACAAACTATCTATCCTTGTCTTGTACTTACTATGCTGATATCCACAAACTATCTATCCTTGTCTTGTACTTACTATGTTGATATCCACAAACTATCTATCCTTGTCTTGTACTTACTATGTTGATTTCCACAAACTATCGATCCTTGTCTTGTACTTACTATGCTGATATCCACAAACTATCTATCCTTGTCTTGTACTTACTATGCTGATATCCACAAACTATCTATCCTTGTCTTGTACTTACTATGTTGATATCCACAAACTATCTATCCTTGTCTTGTACTTACTATGGTGATATCCACAAACTATCTATCCTTGTCTTGTACTTACTATGCTGATATCCACAAACTATCTATCCTTGTCTTGTACTTACTATGCTGATATCCACAAACTATCTATCCTTGTCTTGTACCTACTACATTGATATCCACAAACTATCTATCCTTGTCTTGTACTTACTATGCTGATATCCACAAACTATCTATCCTTGTCTTGTACTTACTATGTTGATATCCACAAACTATCTATCCTTGTCTTGTACTTACTACATTAATATCCATAAACTATCTATCCTTGTCTTGTACTTACTATGTTGATATCCACAAACTATCTATCCTTGTCTTGTACTTACTATGTTGATATCCACAAACTATCTATCCTTGTCTTGTACTGACAATGTTGATATCCACAAACTATCTATCCTTGTCTTGTACTTACTATGTTGATATCCACAAACTATCTATCCTTGTCTTGTAGTTACTACGCTGATATCCACAAACTATCTATTCTTGTCTTGTACTTACTATGTTGATATCCACAAACTATCTATCCTTGTCTTGTACTTACTACGCTGATATCCACAAACTATCTATCCTTGTCTTGTACTGACTATGCTGATATCCACAAACTATCTATCCTTGTCTTGTACTTACTATGTTGATATCCACAAACTATCTATCCTTGTCTTGTACTTACTATGTTGATATCCACAAACTATCCTTGTCTTGTACTTTCTATGTTGATATCCACAAACTATCTATCCTTGTCTTGTACTTACTACGCTGATATCCACAAACTATATATCCTTGTCTTGTCCTGACTTTGTTGATATCCACAGACTATCTACCATTTTTATTAACTGACTTTGTTGATACCCAGAAACTATCTGAAGTATGACACCACAACCATGGTTTTAGCTACAAACTGACAATTAAACTTTCTCAATAAAGAACAGATTTCAAACTGAACAGGCAATAGCCCGGCTACATTTCAAATGAAAAAAGCCTACCCACAAAAAGTGTGTCGCAGTAGCTAACATGTTGGCCTGCCAGCCCATTGGTCATGTATCAGAGTCCCCACAGAGATGGGTTTTTAAATTCAAGTGGGTTCCCAGGCTGAGCCAGCCTGACATGGGCACCAGGACATGACCTGGGAAGTAAAGGCAGCTGGTGTGACACTGACCACACCCCCTACTGAGTGCTCACTGGTTGATACAAATACAGGGGTTCGAACTATATACCCAATACACCTCTAGGCA
Organism: Cepaea hortensis; assembly: GCA_963921405.1. Taxonomy (NCBI): domain Eukaryota; kingdom Metazoa; phylum Mollusca; class Gastropoda; order Stylommatophora; family Helicidae; genus Cepaea; species Cepaea hortensis. Next base: position 54,104,391 of record OY992879.1, read on the forward strand.
TGTACAAGGGTCTTTGTTGACTTTTACCCATACAAATTATGTAGGTAGCCTTATTTTATAATCTCAACTCCAGCATAGTCCACACCTGTGTGCTACTACTGCTACTAGTTGCTACTACTGGTGAGTGCACAGGATTAATTTTTGCATGTGGATTAGCTTTCCCTATTACCAGTCTCCCTCGCCATCAGGCAAACCCTTCTCTGACTTCTGAGGTACTTGTAATTTAAGTCCCCAAATCAATGATGAGAAGTCAGTATGTAAGTCCAACTGACCAGTGTATGAAATGAACCCATAAAGTCACGGTCACCAGAGAAAGTTTCATTGTGTTAAACCTCTCAGCCACTCTGACCTGATAGATTGTGTGATTCTAGTATGTACACTTTAAACCTCCAGGTGCCATGGAGTTTGTGCACTGTGCTGAGATTCTCCTTGTGTGGTCTATAGGAGGATCCTCATACACTTATAGAGGTACCAGTGTGGGTGGGGGGGGGGGGGGAGAGAAGGGAAGATAGCCTGTACAACACAAACAAATCACATAGTATAAGCACCTCTGCTGTTTCACAAACACCCTACCGGAGGTGCAGGCAAACTATGACGAGGAAAAAATCAGTTAAGCGACAGAAAGGGTGAGGTTAGAAGAAGAAAAATACCTGGGCTTACCCTAAAGGAAGGAACCTTTGGGAAACTGCGATCCTAGAAATGCATGTTGAGGTTTGGTTGGTTAAAATGTGCACACAAGGTCTACGTAGTCCTGTTGGTTGTTTGTGTATGTGTGTGTGTTTGCTTCGCTTACTGACATAGTCAATAAAGCCTTTGTTAGAAGAGAAGAAAGAAAGAAAGAAAGAAAGAAAGAAAGAAAAACAAACAAAAACGGATATAAACAAACAATCAAACAAACTAAGAAAAGAAAGAAAGAAAGAAAGAAAGAAAGAAAGAAAGAAAAACAAAGAAAATGGATATAAACAATCAATCAAACAAGCTAAGAAATTAAAGAAAGAAAGAAAGAAAGAAAGAAAGAAAGAAAGAAAGAAAGAAAAACAAACAAAAACGGATATAAACAATCAATCAAACAAACTAAGAAAAGAAAGAAAGAAAGAAAGAAAGAAGAAAGAAAGAAAGAAAGAAAGAAAGAAAGTCATAGTCAATAAAGCCTATGGCAGAAGAAAAGAGAAGAAAGAAAGAAAGAAAGGTGAAAGGTGAAATTGAAGAAAGAAAGAAAGAAAGAAAGAAAGAAAGAAAGAAAGAAAAAAAAACGGATATAAACAATCAATCAAACAAACTAAGAAAAGAAAGAAAGAAAGAAAAAGAAAGAAAGAAAGAAAGAAAGAAAGAAAAACGGATATAGACAATCAATCAAACAAACTAAGAAATTAAATAAATAAATAAATAAATAAATAAAGCAAGAAAGAAAGAAAGAAAGAAAGAAAGAAAGAAAGAAAAACAAAGAAAAATGGATATAAACAATCAATCAAACAAACTAAGAAATTAAATAAATAAATAAATAAATAAATAAATAAAGAAAGAAAGAAAGAAAGAAAGAAAGAAAGAAAGAAAAGCAGATAAAACAATCAAACAAACAAACTAAGAAATTGAAGAAAGAAAGAAAGAAAGATAGAAAAATAAACAAACAAACAAACAAAAATGTATGTAAACAATCAATCAACAAAGAAGATAGAGAAAGAAAGAAAGAAAGAAAGAAAGAAAGAAAGAAAGAAAGAAAGAAAGAAAGAAAGAAAGAAAAGAGAATGAAACAAAGAAAGAAAGAAAAAGAATTTAAAGTCATAAATCAATCACAAATGTTAACCAGTTGATCCAGTGGCACAAATAGTTTTTCCATGACATTTTGATTTAAGTGATCCATGAGTTAAGCTTTTGTTATAGTTTCCTTTTCCTGCAAACATTCTTATTAGGTACCTATGGAACATATGTTAACTGTTTATTTAACTATACATTCATTCCTTGTCCACAATAGTGTTATAAGAGAAGATAATGTATTTTATTAATAAAACAAATGTTAACGTTTTACTTAACTTACATCCATTCTTAGTCTATCACAGTGCTAATAGAAAAGATAATTTATTTTATTATAAAACAAATGTTAACATTTTATTTAACTATACAATAATTCCTAGTCTACCACAGTGTTATAAGAGACAATATTAATTTTATCCATGAAACAAATGTTATCTTTTGACCTATACATCTATTCCTAGTCTTATATATTCTAACATGTAAACGTGTGTGTATACAAATATATTTTAATGTGTGTATAGAATATTTTCAGATTGTTTTAGAATAAAAGACAAGGAAGGCAGCTGGTTCTTGGCACACATGAAAAATAGCCAATCCTGCATGTCATATTGGTTGGTACACAAAATGAATAGCCAATCTCGCTTGCCATGTTGGTTGGTACACCTAAAAATTAGCCAATCACACTTGAGATGCTGATAAGTACATGTAAAGAATAGCCAATGACACACAATATATTTATTAGTACACATGAAGAACAGCCAATCACACACGATATACTGATTAGTACACATAAAGAACAGCCCATCACACACAAAATACTGGTTAGTACACATGAAGAACAGCCAATCACACACAATATACTGATTAGTACGCATGAAGAACAGCCAATCACCATGCTGCATTGCTTGTGGCATAACAGTTGAAGTACAGAAGATGAATGTCTATAGAGGAGAATACTGCCATGCAATTGTAGGAGAAGGGTATAAATACAACAAAAAGTACATATAAAACATATACTATTCATCAAATAAAACCAGTCACGGAGAACATACATACCTTATGTGAGGCCGTTTCCGACAATTCGCCGGTGCTAGGCAAACCCACCATCAAAGTATTGCTGACTGTTAACCCTTTCTCTTCATCCTTCTTCTCGCCTGCTCCCAAGACATTCAAGCCTTGCATGTTTGGGGTGCTTTTCGCTACCAGATGGTGGTCGTCAACTGTGAGTGAGCAGATTTGTATAGACTATGTTTAACGGACTTTAATGAGCAAGAGGATTGACATCATTGCACTGGGTCTTTTGTGTGTGTGTGCGTGCGCTCGATTGCCTTGAACTCAAGTGTAGTCCATACAGAGTACTTCTAGTGCACTGGACTGATTTTTGCAAGTGGGTTAGCTTACCCTATTACCAGGGTCCCTCATCATCAGGCGAAACCACTCCAACTTCAGAGGTACTTGTAATTTACATCCCAAATTCAAGGATGAGAAGTTAAAAGTTTAGTCCAACTGTCAGGTGTAGGGGATGAACCCCTTACTTCGGCAATAGCACACCGGATATTTAAGAACACACGTTTTTATCCATTCAGCCTTACTGACCTCTGCACCGGGTTTAACCCAATATGGCTCAGTCTCTTTCCACAGGTGTCCTGCCAAAAGTGTCGCACAAAACAAGAACTCCACAGCTCCAGTGATGACCCTCAGAAGTCTCTGAAAAAATTGCACTCATGAACCAAACGATGTGGCCTGGAAACGAACCCCCAACTTTCAGAGCAGGTTTATGTGTGTGTCTGATTACCAGGTTCAATCCTCAGCAATAACTGGATATTCTCCCACAAGAGTATCACTGCTATTTGTATAGCTTGTTTTTTAGAAGCATCCTAGCTTAGATGGATGGAGTTTCTACCAGATTTTTGGTGCTCTAGTCTGTAATCTTCTGTTGTATCCACATGATTTTCATAACATACCAGAACAAATCATCATACTGCACCTCAGAACATGACACAATCGATCAAACAGTGATATGTATAGAAAATTCAAGATGAGCAAATCTATCAACTCCACAATCAGAGCCGCAGACAGCAGATCACATACTCTAAGACATCTGGAAATGCAACCTGAAGACTAATTGTCGTGGCAGGGCAGACCATGACCTAAGCTCCGACAGGTGGACAGCTAGAGCATTACTTTGCTGATCCAGCAGCTTGTCTTGTTCCAGATGTATTGCTATTACCTTTCCTCTGTAATAAACTAGGCAGCCTGAGAGAATGATCATGATGCATGGGCAACACATGGTCTCTAAATTCAGCCCAGGCTTTGTGCTATAGGGAGTTTAACTCCATCCCTAGTCCCTACCATGGGTTGTAGTTACAGCTTTTATGAAGTACAATGTAACAAACTATCGTCTGTCAAGATGGAAAGGTGCCAGTATTTCAAACGGATGAAAGAAGAAGAATAGCTTACTTTAGAAGCATTCAAGTCTAGAAGGATGATTACCCTCTTTGAATAACAATCATCTTCAAATTAATATTCTGTTAACAAAATTATTAATCTGAGCTGGTGATGAACCCTAATATAATTTCTCTTTGAAGTTGAACAGGGTAGGGGTAATCGAATCAAAAAGAAAAAAAGAAGGATGGAGTGGATGCCCTTGCAAGCCCACCACCATGTTTGTTTCCAGGGATACCACAGTGGGCTGCTATACAGAACTAGTTTATTTTCAGATGGATGGCAAGGGTAGTAAGATGATCAAAATTTGAGCTTTGTCCACGAACAAGATCCAAGACTCTGGTGATCAAATAAGATGGCAAACCATAGCCGCCCATGTCATGGCACCTGATGAAGATCAAAGGGTCAGAGTTCAAGGACTAATACTTACTGCTAGTCAGTGTCTTTGGCTCAGAATACTTCTTGCCAATATCAGCCAGAGATCGCACAAATGGAAGATGCATACGGCTGCCTCCCTCTTTCTCTGGATGCCTTTTCTTCTCATTCTGATGTCGAGTTCTGCTGAGGATGGTGCTCCTCGTTTGGTCCCGCAGATGTTCTTCCAGCTGTTTATTAGCTATCATGTTGTCTAGGATCATGTCTGGAAACACAGGAAATGATACAATTAAAATAGGTGGATATTTAACACTGCAGTTATCATCATGATTGTTGTCATCATGAAATGCTGATAAACTTGCTGGCTCTGTATCCCCTGAAGATGGCCAGCTCATGGATCGTACTGATGTTATTAATGCTCTTAGAGAAATGTCGAGAGTTGAGGACTTTGATGCCACTGAATCCACTTCGTTGTCCAGAATGAGAGACTTGAAAGTTAGAATTTGGCTGCCCAGACATGAGAGGGCCGGTCTCCCAGGTCTAGGTGTTACACGACTTTCTCCATAATTTCGTATACTCTGGTGAGTAACATGACGTTGCTTGAGAATTGGTTGCGGTTCTCTCCGCATCAGTAACTTACAGGGAATGTGAGCCGGTCTCTCAGAAAGCAATGGCAAACTACTGAGCGTAATCTTGCCAAGAAATCAACAATCAGCTGAAAGATGCTGGTGTTGACAGCTATGTCCTGCAAAGGATATGCGAACAAAAAAACAAAGAAAAAAGACATGAGAGGCACACTGGGAGAATGAGGGGCCTCATCAACCAACACATAACTGGCACTATTAGCCGCATATGTTGGGGGGGGGGGGGGAAGGTTGTGAGCACCTATGGACTTGTCTGGAGTGCAAGGATGATATCCCAACTGATAACTGACTGACTAAACCAACCAACCAGCCACCCAACCAACCAACCAACTGATTGACTGACTGCTGTCTCCCAAAGACTATTTTTTGTGTTTTTATGTTGCATATCCCTTGCAGTACGTTACAGTCAGCACCAGAATTTTCAGCTGCTGTTGATGTACTAGGCAAATTTTACATTCAGTAGTTTGCCATTGCTTTCTGAACGAGTGGCTCCTATAACAACATGTTATAACACAACGTGACACGGTCTGCTGCACAAATCGGTCGCAGCTGCATTTCGACCACCAGGTAAGCAGCTCATGAACCGCGTTCGCAAGCCTTTGGCCACGGAGACCGCTTTGTAGATTTTTTGAGATAACCAACCAACCAACCACCCAACCAACCACCCAACCAACCAAGTGACTGCTGTCTCTCAAAGACTGCTATGTAGATTTGTTGAGATAAATAATCAACCAACCAACCAACCAACCAACCAACCAAGTTACTGCTATCTCCCAAAGACTGCTATGTAGATTTGCCAAGATAACCAACCAATCAACAAACCAACCAACCAACCAACCAAGTGACTGCTGTCTCCCAAAGACTGCTATGTAGATTTGCCAAGATAACCAACCAATCAACCAACCAACCAACCAACCAAGTGACTGCTGTCTCCCAAAGACTGCTATGTAGATTTGCCAAGATAATCAACCAATCAACCAACCAACCAACCAACCAACCAACCAACCAACCAAGTGACTGCTGTCTCCCAAAGACTGCTATGTAGATTTGCCAAGATAACCAACCAATCAACCAACCAACCAACCAACCAAGTGACTGCTGTCTCCCAAAGACTGCTATGTAGATTTGCCAAGATAACCAACCAACCAACCAACCAAGTGACTGCTGTCTCCCAAAGACTGCTATGTAGATTTGCCAAGATAACCAACCAACCAACCAACCAACCAACCAACCAATCAACCAACCAACCAACCAACCAAGTGACTGCTGTCTCCCAAAGACTGCTATGTAGATTTGCCAAGAAAACCAACCAACCAACCAACCAAGTGACTGCTGTCTCCCAAAGACTGCTATGTAGATTTGTTGAGATAACCAACCACCCAACCAACCAACCAAGTGACTGCTGTCTCCCAAAGACTGCTATGTAGATTTGCCAAGATAACCTCCCAACCAACCAACCAACCAACCAACCAACCAAGTGACTGCTGTCTCCCAAAGACTGCTATGTAGATTTGTTTAGATAACCAACCAACCAATCAACCAAATAAACCAACCAACCAACCAACCAACAAAGTGACTGCTGTCCCAAAGACTGCTATGTAGATTTGCCAAGATAACCAACCAATCAACCAACCAACCAACCAACCAAGTGACTGCTGTCTCTCAAAGACTGCTATGCAGATTTGCCAAGATAACCAACAAACCAACCAACCAACCAACCAACCAACCAACCAAGTGACTGCTGTCTCCCAAAGACTGCTATGTAGATTTGCCAAGATAATCAACCAATCAACCAATCAACCAACCAACCAACCAACCAACCAACCAACCAACCAACCAAGTGACTGCTGTCTCCCAAAGACTACTATGTAGATTTGCCAAGATAACCAACCAACCAACCAACCAACCAAGTGACTGCTGTCTCCCAAAGACTGCTATGTAGATTTGCCAAGATAACCAACCAAACAACCAACCAACCAAGTGACTGCTGTCTCCCAAAGACTGCTATGTAGATTTGCCAAGATAACCAACCAACCAACCAACCAACCAACCAACCAACCAACCAAGTGACTGCTGTCTCCCAAACACTGCTATGTAGATTTGCCAAGATAACTAACAAACCAACCAACCAACCAACCAACCAACCAAGTGACTGCTGTCTCCCAAAGACTGCTATGTAGATTTGCCAAGATAACCAACCAACCAACCAACCAAGTGACTGCTGTCTCCCAAAGACTGCTTTGTAGATTTGCCAAGATAACCAACCAACCAACCAACCAACCAACCAAGTGATTGCTGTCTCCCAAAGACTGCTATGTAGATTTGCCAAGATAACCAACCAACCAACCAACCAAGTGACTGCTGTCTCCCAAAGACTGCTATGTAGATTTGCCAAGATAACCAACCAACCAACCAACCAACCAAGTGACTGCTGTCTCCCAAAGACTGCTTTGTAGATTTGCCAAGATAACCAACCAACCAACCAACCAACCAACCAACCAAGTGATTGCTGTCTCCCAAAGACTGCTATGTAGATTTGCCAAGATAACCAACCAACCAACCAACCAAGTGACTGCTGTCTCCCAAAGACTGCTATGTAGATTTGCCAAGATAACCAACCAACCAACCAACCAAGTGACTGCTGTCTCCCAAAGACTGCTTTGTAGATTTGCCAAGATAACCAACCAACCAACCAACCAACCAACCAAGTGATTGCTGTCTCCCAAAGACTGCTATGTAGATTTGCCAAGATAACCAACCAACCAACCAACCAACCAACCAACCAAGTGACTGCTGTCTCCCAAAGACTGCTTTGTAGATTTGCCAAGATAACCAACCAACCAACCAACCAAGTGATTGCTGTCTCCCAAAGACTGCTATGTAGATTTGCCAAGATAACCAACCAACCAACCAACCAAGTGACTGCTGTCTCCCAAAGACTGCTATGTAGATTTGCCAAGATAACCAACCAACCAATCAACCAACCAACCAAGCAAGTGACTGCTGTCTCCCAAAGACTGCTATGTAGATTTGCCAAGATAACCAACCAACTAACCAACCAACCAACCAACCAAGTGACTGCTGTCTCTCAAAGACTGCTATGTAGATTTGTTGAGATAACCAACCAACCAACCAACCAACCAAGTGACTGCTGTCTCCCAAAGACTGCTATGTAGATTTGTTGAGATAAATAATCAACCAACCAACCAACCAACCAACCAACCAACCAACCAAGTTACTGCTATATCCCAAAGACTGCTATGTAGATTTGCCAAGATAACCAACCAATCAACAAACCAACCAACCAACCAACCAAGTGACTGCTGTCTCCCAAAGACTGCTATGTAGATTTGCCAAGATAACCAACCAATCAACCAACCAACCAACCAACCAAGTGACTGCTGTCTCCCAAAGACTGCTATGTAGATTTGCCAAGATAATCAACCAATCAACCAACCAACCAACCAACCA